>NW_021026516.1:1504322-1629672 GCF_004153795.1 Camellia sinensis
ATTATTTTTAAAACTCATAACCAAACACATAATTTGAAACTTCATACTACTTTCATAACTCTACACTCAAATCATAACCAAATACATAACTCGAAATTTAAATAATTTAAAATGTTAATATTTTAAATTTAAAAACAACTCTGCACTCAAATCGTAACTACACATGTAAAACAAAACTTTATTAAGAAATTATTTTGAAAACTCATAACCAAACACATAATTCGAAACTCCATACTACTTTCATAACTCTACACTCAAATCATAACCAAATACATAAGTCGAAATTTAAATAATTTAAAATGTTAATATTTTAAATTTAAAAACAACTCTACACTCAAGTCGTAACCAAACACATAAAATGAAACTCAATTCATAAATTATTGAGGTAACTCATAACCAAACACATAACTTGAAATTCCATACTACTTTCACAACTCTCCACTCAAATCATAACCAAATACATAACTCGAAATTTAAATAATTTAAAATGTTAATATTTTAAATTTAAAAACAACTCTACACTCAAGTCGTAACCAAACACATAAAATGAAACTCAATTCATAAATTATTGAGGTAACTCATAACCAAACACATAACTTGAAATTCCATACTACTTTCACAACTCTACACTTAAATCATAACCAAATACATAACCAAAAAAAAAAAAAATTAAAATTTTTTTTTATAAAATATAGTTTAAATTTATACTTTTTGTGGGCTGACGCTGCCCCTCTTTCATGTGGGGTAGTATGGTAAATTTACTTCCCAAATTGTTGCAGCCATGCTCCCAACTTTCTTTTGTCCGTTTGTGGCTAAATTAGCCACTTTTGTCATTTAGTGGCTAATTTAGCCCAAACCCAACTTCCCAAACGCAGCCTAAGTTTGGGTAGGTCTGGGTAACTCTCAGCATAACTTGGGTTAGGCTTTGACAACTTCTCAACCTACTTGAACTCGCTTGAATTGAACCCCTATATATATGTGTATCGGTGCCCGTTATACATTACATGGGCCATTTTGTGCCCCATTCACATAATAGTTGAGCCAGAAATTTGGCTCGGGATGACAACATTTCAAGCCTTCGTTTGGTATGTAGGCTAATTTAGTTTTTTGGTTAAATTAGTATCAAAAGTCAAAAAACTCAAACAGCTCAACCTAAACAAACTTTTTAACCCCAAACTAAAATAATCAAAAAAATCAAAAACTCAAATCACCGACCCACTTTCCAAACAAAACCTAAGTGGAATTCTTGGCAACCTAAAGAAGTTTGATCATCTTAGACCTGTCTGAAGAGCTACTGGCCTCTCCATTCACTGGAGTCATCTTAGCCTTGGTTTGTATTACAAACTAATCAGGTACTCCATGCACCGAAGAATAAACATAATGAAACTGACTCATGTTTAAGTTAGAAGGTTAAACTTAAACATTTGGTCCTTAGACAGTGTTGGGATTATGAATTTTTGTAGAAATTTAAAAATAAAAAAAAAATAAAAATAATAAAAAGAAAGAAAGGACAGAAAATGTAGATGAAATTTAAATGGAATACATTTTATACACTTTTTTTCTTTTCCATTTTAAATCCCTACCCGGATATCCAAATAGAGCGGTTTCCTCAAATTTTCCCTCCTCCAATCTTGCTCTCTTGAAGGCACCTGTTTTTCTTTGCCTTCGACTAGTTATCCTCTTGTCCTCTCCAAGTTGATTCAGTGGTGTTTTGAAAAGTTAGTAAAAAATTAGTTTTTTAACTTTTTGTAACTTTTTAGCCTTTTTATGTTAAAAAAATTGACTTTTTTTTGTGTAAAAAAGACTAAAAAGCGCTAACCTTTTTGGAAATTCCCAAAACACCCAACAATCTAGCACATTAACATTCATTTTATGGACTTTTGCAAAATAGCCTTTTCAGCTTTCCTTGGAACTGAAGCCTCCCTTTCACAATCTCATAAATTTTATTTTCAAAAGCAACACAGTTTTAAGTTGAATGAAACTAACAATCATGACATTTTCTCGTTAGGATCCTCGAGTGATCCCACTAGAGTGATCTCTTACAGTAAATGAGATGGGCCCGACGGGTGTCCCACTAATGGAAATAAGGGTTGAGATCAATTCCTCACCAAAACGACGTCATTTTGGTGAGAAAAATTAAAAATAAATAAATAATAAATAAATCAAAATCAAAATCAAAATCAAAATCAAATTTATGGGTTTCACTTTCACTTAGTTCCTGGGGAGGGTTAGAGAGAGAGAGAAGGGACGAGAGCTTTGATTCTGTTTTGTTCTTTCCTTGTTCTTTCATGTCCTCTTGAAATCTCACAGTTGAATAGTAGTGATGGGAGGGTTTCTAATAAGGCCCTGAAAGAGGTAGATATGTTCAAGTCAGTCCTTGATGATGATGATGATGATGAAAATAACCCTTGTTCAAGTTAGTCCCGTCGCCGGCATGACTCCGCCGCTGACGCAGAGATCTGGAAGACCTTCTATCGTCGATCTCCACGTCCATTAATTGGATCTGCTGATTCTGTTACTCATTTTGATTTTGATGATAATGATGATACAAATCTGAATCAATCTTTGGTGCTCGCACTATGCATATATGCATATAGAAATATATATTCTAAGCAACGGATACTTGTTCTTGACCGAGACTATGTTCAGCTTACGGTAATCAATGCATAGCAGCAAGAAACCACCATTCTTCTTCGCAAAGAGAGCCGGTGCTTCCCAGGACGAAGTATTAGGGTGTATAAAACCCTTGTCTAACAATTCTTAAAATTGCTCCTTCAAAACAAGCAACTCTACTGGAGCAAATCGATAAGGGGACATGATGGCCTCGGCACTAGGTGTATAGAAAACTTGACCTCCCGATGAGGTGATAGTTCAGTAAGGTCCTCAAGAAAAACATCTAAATATTCACAAACCACCCTAGGAAATTCCCTTGGTACTTTACTGTTCCCATCATTCACCAAGGTTGCAAAAATTAGATTCCCCAAAAAAGACCATTATTTTGGAACGGAAAGAGTAATTAGAAATCTTAAGAAATGGGATGTAATTTCACAAATATAAGAAGAGAATCAATATTTTAACAGTGGGATATAATTCCTCAAACACGAATATTGATACTGCTTTCAGTAATACAAGGCGTCAATAGTTTGACCTTGCAACAAAAGCCCTAAAACTGTTTTTAAGTTGGTAAGAGCTTCCTGAGAATGCACTCTTTATTACTGCATTTCCATGCTCGAGAGAGAGATTCCACCATCAAGACTGATTAAAGCTCGCGATTTCACGAAGAAAAAAAAAATTTCTAGAAAAACAAAACTAGTGTCCTCAATGATGGATGTGGGGCTTCTCCATACCCTGTACATTTTTCTGGTCTCCATGTTGGATAACATTCATCATTGTCACCTCCTAGACATTTGAAAACATATTTCAAACTCGTGCTTTTTCAAAATATATTGTCAAACCCATGCTCTTATGACTTGGATTTGAAATTATATTTTGAAAACCCGAATTTCATTCAGACAAAGGAAAGTAACAGCTGATAATGACCATAAAAAAGAAAGATTAAGACCACACAATCTAAACAGCGCAGCAAGGCAGAAAGATAACATAAATACAAAACACCTAAAAGCATTTGTCCAAACCAGACCAACAATTAACCATCCATAACAGACAACTCAAATTCATCCTCAAATTGTATTTAGGTCTAATACAACTACAAAACCTGACTGAAACTAAGTAAAATCCTATTACACAAACCCCAATTAAGCACCAAAATGAGAGCATATGTTGTTTTAACCACAATCCATCCACTCACCACACATCTCAACTTTTGGGTGAAGCTTTGGCAACCCCACCAGGCTGAACAGCCTGAGAAGTTGGTGCTCCATCAGCAGAATAAGCCGGTGGCTGAGAATAACCACCACCGTAAGAGCTGTTGTATGGCAGCTGCTGCTGCCCATACCCTGGTTGAGTCACTGGAGGTGCACCATAAGGTGGGGCGCCATACCCTGGTTGAGCTGCTGAAGCGCCATAACCAGAGGGCGGAGCCCGCTGGGCACCAGAATCTGGCTGAGCATAACCACCTGCTTGAGCGGCTGGTGGGGGCTGAGACTGAGGATATCCAGACTGAACATAGCCACCTTGGGCACCGGGTGACTGTTGGGGCTGCTGCCCATAAGCTGCCTGACCAGCGGGAGGTTTTTGAGCCTGAGGTGGACCATAGTTGGGCCCATATCCAGAAGCTGGTTGAGTCCCATAACCAGACTGGGAAGTGGGGACTCCATAACCTGGCTGGGTAGATCCTTGAGTTGGATAACTAGCAGGGTTAGTGTTGGGCGGCTGAGTCGTGTTGTACCCTTGCTGTGACTGGACAGGTGGAGGGGCTTGGGTGGTATCAGCCTGAGCTCCTCCATAAGAAGGTGTTTGCCCCTCTGAGGTTGGGTTGGTCACATTACCATAACCAGGAGTCGAAGTATAACCTTGCTGTTGATCATACCCCTGAACAGGAGTTGACTGGGGCTGACCATACCCAGTTTGTGGAGCGGGTGCATATCCACCGTAGCCATCCTGAGTATAACCTTGTTGACTATAGCCGGAAGCTGGTGGCTGGCCATAACCATAACTGGTATTATCTGTAGGTGCTGCGCTCCCACCAGGGGCTTGCTGCTGCTGAGTCTGCTGGCTATAGTAATCGTAAGTGCCTCCCTGAGCCGTCTGCTGATTAGGTGCACCAGTTGTCTGGTCCCAACCAGTAGCATAACCACCCGATGCTGCTTGAGAAGGATAACCAGGGTATTGTGGCTGAGACATGTTGTATTGTGGGGTCGGGCTAGGATATGCTCCAGGCTGCATGTAACCATAACCAGGTTGTTGCTGCATTGGAGGACCAGGAGGAGCCCAGCTAGTCGGTGGACGTGCTTGGTAACCTTGCTGAGAATATCCTCCAGTCATTGATGGATTTCTAAGTCGATTCTGCACAAAATCGTTATTTCATATGAACAATGTAAACCTGACACAATGTATGCCCAAAAATTTAGACAGGTGGAAAAATGGAATACGCATATTTATGGACAACAGGAAAGGAACATGCCTAGAAATTAACAAAAACAACACATATATGATAGAGATTAATACCACAATTTAAGAATACACAATGCATAAGCATATTTGTATATCAAGAGGGGTTTGGGCGCCTACATACCGTACTGGTCGGTTGTAATATCGAGTTATTCCCGCAGAAGCCCATCCTCTCCCTATTCGAAAGTGAATGGGTACAAAAACAAATTGCAAAAACTATACAAGTTTTCACATTAAAGCACATATAACAAACCCCCCATTGCCAAGAAGAGGCAACAGGTTTCACAGTCTACTGCTATACCAAAGATATATCTAGCTGAACATCTAGTTGATGCATTGCACAAGGAAAAGAAGCTCAATGTAATATGTAACTGATCCAACAAGTGAACAGAACTACTACCCAAAATAGTTAACTATTACCATGCTGTCATATATTTATCATCATATTAAACGATATCCCATAAACCAAAAATGTCCAATCATCTATTGGTTAGAACTAACACAATGTGAAGGAGCAGTTAACCAAATAGTGTAAAAACACCCTTTAAACTAAAAAAGTGAGTACATGGGAACATAAATATAAGCAGGCGCCAGACTACTTAACATATGTTCAAATGAAGAGCTTATTCACCCATCTTCGATATTTAAGGCATACCGCTTTCTCAACTTCCTATCAAGTGCCCATCCACCAATTCTAAAGAGACATTTTCCAGATGATAAACAGTACAAGTCTACCACAAATGCACCATAAGAACACTTAACTTCCAAGCTAGACCAAGAATAGAAAAACACCAGGAAGCTGTTGTTTCACATGTTCATTGCAGGCTAAAATGTCAGATCTATCAATTGACAACTAGAAAAATCAACTACCTGGGTGCCTGGGTAAAAAGAAAAGTTAGACATGTACAAGCATCAAAATATAAGTCCTTCCAACAGTTGACCTTCCAATAAAGACTGATATGGGCAAAATATATGAGGAAAGGATACAGAAATTACACCAAGTCCAAATTAAACTAACTGCAAATCTGATCACCAGATGAACAAATTCTCAGGAAGCAAACAAACAACAGTAATATAACTGTAAGCTTTCAAGCAGTTTAAAGTGTTTCACAGTGAAGGAAGCACTAAAAGATTATTCAAAGCATTAGACAAATTATACCAAAAGACAATAAGATTGATAAACTTTTCACCAAGTTCAGCATTAAATCAAACTACATAAAAAATACCTAAATTGCTATAGGTACTTGCATGTATTTATTTTGAATATTTAAGCAGATATGGGAACTTAAATGTTCTAAAGACATATCTATGAAATGCACAGCCGTCTTAAATGAACACTGCACATAAATTATCCTGAAGGGCTCATGGTCCACTCTCAAAACAATCCAGTTGAACCTCCACATCAACCATAAGGCCCAAACTTCCCTCCATCAACTGGCATATTTTTATTAAAAAGAAGGTTTAGAACCATACCAGAACAATGCCGTGGAAACACCAACACTACTAAAGATTCCATGTTGGTGTACTCCAATAACCACTAACCCTACAATAGTTCCCAATAACAGTATCAGAAAAAGATACACATCAAAGAAGAACACGAGGCTATAACAATTGACTATCCCAAAAGTTATTCACTTGAAGATTCAACAGGAGGGCCATATAGATAAATTGATTCAGATGTATCCTCAATAATATTCACTTATACCCAATTGCCACATCAGAAAATGATAATTTAAAGCCTGCCTCGTATACTTATATATCCAATGATCAATATAGCACTTAAGGCACATCTGAAAGATCAATAATTGTCCCCATAATTTAAGTGTGACAATTCAAAACCAACTTTTGCTTCTGACATACTCCAAATTCTCATACACCAGCCAGTTATGTAAGATTTTATTGAAACCAACTGCAAATAGAAATGAAGACTTTTTGGTATGAGTTGTTGGCTTTTTGGCTAATTTAGTAACTTTTTGGCTAATTGGCTAAAAAAGTAAGTCCCCAAACGGGGCCTAAATATATCCAATGATCAATATAGCACTTAAGGCACATCTGAAAGATCAATAATTGTCCCCATAATTTAAGTGTGACAATTCAAAACCAACTTTTGCTTCTGACATACTCCAAATTCTCATACACCAGCCAGTTATGTAAGATTTTATTGAAACCAACTGCAAATAGAAATGAACCTGTTGGCGACCAAGTGTAATGATCCTGCAGAGTCTACAGAGAGACGCAACTCCAACCATCAAGAAGACATATAAGGATATTGAAATGCAAATTACCGTGCTACCAGGTCCTATTTCACAACTAGTAAGAAGTAGAATACTCAATTCATAAGTTATGGAGTCTCTCCCACCAAGAAATAATAATTAGCGGAGGCCCAATTCCTCCACCCAGTAGTCATTTTGACACTAGAAATAATTTTCAACCAACCCAAACATGCATATTTTTCAGCAATCTTCAGCATTTCACAAATGGAATACAGGGAAGAAAACCAATTGACAGCGATATATGTATATTTATATTTATATGCAACCACAAGGATTTGCAAAAATAACCGCTTAAGCTCTCTATGGAATTAAGCAGTCGAAATTACTAAATAAGAAAAAAATGTCTACAGAAATCTGTTTCGATAAGGAATCAAGATGATGTCTACTTCACACGCAACACACGAGACAAAGATAGAAACAAAACACCACAAATACACCACAAGATATATATCCCATACATTACTACTAGGTTGTGACTGCAAACACATGAAATAACAATTTCTAAGGAGTAAAAAGTTATTATAGCTAGAATCTAATTCGATAACAAACACAAGCATTATATACCAAAGCTAGATGAAGAAATTGATGATAAAAAACACTAAATATAAAGAGGGAAACAAGAGTTTAAGTATTAGAATAGGCATGCGCCTATTCCTTTAAAAAAGCCCACTGATAACAGCAATTAATAATAATTGTGCTTGGATTGGAGGATTTGAGAAGGAAGCGAAGGATATGGAGGGGAAGGGTAACATTACTTTGGATGGTTTTTAAGGGGGAAGGAAAATATACAAAAGGGTTGAAAGGGGAAAGAGGGACTGCAATTTGAGCGCTTTACTTCCCCTCAAAAATTCAAAGGACACAGGGAAAGTGAAATGCTGGTTATTAATATACTTTTAAAACCAAGTATACTCCTCATTTTTTTTAAATGCTACTAATTTGACTTCTGCTCCTCCCTTTCCTTTATAAGTATCATCTAACCAAACAAAAAGAAATATACCTCTCCTCCCATTCCGTTCACTCACCCTCCTGTGCATCCAAATGTAGCATATTCATGTAGAACAAAAATATTTAACATTCCCTTGGATTCTTATATATGAAAAGAAGAAATTCAAAAAACAGGAACCACACAAGCCAGAATCTATATGAAGGGGTTCCGGTGATTCACCACAATATACTCTTTCGAGGTAAACCAGTGAAAAGAGTCACAGGTATAAAATAAAAACACAATGCAAAAAAAAAAAAAAAAAAAAAAAAAAAAAAAAAAAACACATACACACACTATAAGATCCCCCAAAAAAATAGGATAAACAAAGCTAATATCTGTTAAAAATATATATATATATAGATCATTATGGGGATCAGATAACTTAAAACAGCCCCACCATATTGTGCGGAGGTAAGCACACAAGAGTATCCATTGCAAAAGTAGTAATATGATGTAGAAACACAATACGAAAGAAGCCCCATGCTACAAACCTTAAAACAAAAGACCAAAGACCAAGGTTGTTAAGATCGGGATCCTACACAAAATCGTTTTTGGAGTCTACCGGATCGGATCATAAGCTCGGATCGAGGATCGTAAGATTCTACTAAAATGATTAAAAAATGCAATAATTTTTATATAACTAAGTAATACTATCAAAATGAATATAAAATCACTCAAAAAAAATATATATATATATATTAAAGGTAGCATTCAAATATTTTTTCTCAAAAAAAGAAGTCGAAAACATAATTAAAAAAAATAATAGCACTTGCACACCATTGTCATTGTTTCTTAATGAAAAGAAGACAAACTAAATAAGAGTAGAACAAATAAAAACAAAAATAAGTCGTCGTAGTCGCCGAAATTATCATCATTGTTACAATCAACATTAATCATATATGTATGAATATATATATATATAATACTAAAAAAAGTGATTAGAAAAAAAATGTTTTTTGGTTTTCATTCACACAAATAAATATATATGTATATATATATAAATATTATATACATAATATATCAAACAGACGCAGAACTTGAAGGGAAGAAAAAGAAGTCGAAGGCAGAAGGAATATTCGAAGCAGAGAAAAGCCGAAGAAGAAGAAGAAGACAGAAAAGGACGATTCGAAGAAAAAGAAGAGCAGCGAAGAAGAAGACAGAAAAGGAGCATACCTGGTTGGTAGTCACACAAAATCTGAAGTTTGATGTCCAATGTCTCTCTCCCCAATTTCTCTTGCCCTAATCGCAGCTCAGAGGGTCATTTTTTGTCCTTCCTTTGTCCAACAAAGGGCTGTTTTGACTTAAAGGCAGCAAAAAAATCCCTATTAAACAGGATCGCATGGAATCGCAATCTTGTTACGATCCTACCGATCCCACCACGATCCTTACATGGGCACGATCCAAAATACGAGTCGGATCGAATGCTATATTTGGGATCATAGAATCGTATGATCCTACGATCCAGATTGCGATCTTAACAACCTTGCCAAAGACAAACTATTATTATCTATACAAAAAGAAATAAAACCACCAAAAAGAACGTGGAAAGAAGGGGGAAAAGAGAGAGACAAAGACAGAGACAGAGAGAGAGAGAATTTCTTGGAACAACAATCGCCCAGGTTTCAATATAAACCTTTATACCCTGCCACAAATAGCATGTTGCATCTGCACAATATGAGGATTGATGACCATTTTAAAACGTGTAGCCACTTCTAAGATATCCCTCGAAGAAATTGCTCGAAGATAAACTTTTGACTGGGAAATAATGGACACCAAGAGATAACTTCCGCAGGACATCATGTAACTAAATTCTTAAAAAAATTTGAAGACTAAACAGAAAATTATAGCATCACCAATCAAGGAAGCAGAGTGTTCAAAGGGCACACAAAATTAGAGCATACTGATGCAGCAAGAATCTAATTATATGCATCCTGAAACAACGTCCAAGCTTCCATTTCCTGTGTTCATATTAACAAATAGCAAAGATGGAATGCAGCAAAGCATAATGCGATGATATCTCAACAATCTAGTTTCTCTTTACAACTATAATTGACTACTTCAGTTGAAGTGCAGGCTCATGGTTGATTAGACCAAATCTGCAAGATTATACAACAATCAAGCATACCTCACTGGTAACTTCGGCCACCAACTGTTTTGCAGCCTCAATCTGTTCACTGGTCCCATCTATCTGTAATGTTCGCTCTGCTGAAGTGTCACCTGGGGGAAGGTGCAGAGGAATCACCTGCACGAAATTAATCAAACAGCATCATCAGAAACCATAATGAAATGTCAAATTACATATATTCAAAAACAAAACGTATAGACCACATTTTACATGACAAGAGACAAACAAAAGTGTCATGAGACTAAAGAAACTAAATACACACTAAATGAACAAAAAGAAGCCTGACACAAAATGAAACCAAATCAACAATAACAGAGTTAAGCAAAGAAGGCTATGGCCCATTCAACAGCGTACCTGAATACGAGCACCTGACCTGGCTTGCATATTTTTAATGGTCTCACCTCCTTTACCAATTACCAGACCAACCTGAAAACAGACAGGAATCAAAATATAGTCCATCCAGAGAGTTCCTTTGACAAAGACAATTAGCTAGATTACCATAATAGGCTTTCATTTACCTTGTTGTTTGGGATTTTCATTACAAATTGCTCAGCACCAGGTAGTTGTCCAGTAACCCTCCGAGAAGCTAATCCAGAACCCCCTGCTTCAGCCTGTCTCAAACATAAAAAAGAACAGCAATTTAACAGTTGAATTGATCACTTTACAGATACATCACAACAGCAACAATTCATTGCCTATTTCTTCAAACACTAGATCTCTGATGAAAAATTCAATGCTGTAAGAAAAACAAGTAGACACAAGAAACAAGTAATTCCCTATTACATTAGAATTTACAACTGCACCACAGTACCTCAGAAAGAACATCATGTATCAATTGCTCAGCCTTCGCTATTTGATCTGGAGTACCCATAAGTTCAACCATCCGAGTTAGGGAATTTGGGTCTGCATCCATGTCCCTTGTGACTTGAATCTTAGCTCCAGATTGAAGCTGAAGATACTTTATGGTTTCTCCACCTTTCCCAATAATCACACCAACCCTGCCATTCGGAATATCAACCTTTTTGCTTGTTCCCGGGTACCCGTATGAAACTGGAATCGATGCGTGAGTTACATTCGAAATCATAGGCTTCTGCACAGCATCTGCATTTAATCAAATCTCAGAAGGCTAAGTACATTGGTTAACTTAACTAATGGG
Source organism: Camellia sinensis (assembly GCF_004153795.1). Lineage (NCBI taxonomy): Eukaryota > Viridiplantae > Streptophyta > Magnoliopsida > Ericales > Theaceae > Camellia > Camellia sinensis. The sequence goes on from NW_021026516.1 coordinate 1,515,932, forward strand.
CATCCAGAAACACAAGACAGCCATAAATCAAATAAAAACTGACTCAATACACAAAAACTAACCAATCAATCAACGAATAATCACTTAACTAGAACAATACAGAAAAGATTAGCATAAATTCTTCAAATAAAAAAAAAAAGCAATTTTTATTTAAAAAATGAGTTGAATGGCTTATCTTTGATACTAATTTCATAATTAAAACAAAATGAAACAAAATAACCCCAAAAAAAGTGATTTTGTAACGTCAAAATCAACCTGGTGGGCACACAGATGTACAAGAAACTCAAGAATCTATCACCAATGGAGATTAAGAAGCTTCATATAGTCAAATCGAAAGCACAAAACAAACATCATTCAACTACAGAGAAAGGGGGACAAACCAGTAGAACCATAGCTGAAACCCTTAATATCGCTGGAATCAAATCCCGAACCATTCTCAACCCTAGGTCGCTTCGCTTCAGCGTTGTTGAAGAGACGCGCAGCAATCTCCTGCGCGCGCTGCTTCGCTAGCTGGATGTCATCAACAGGTGGAGGAACGCTGTTGTACGAAGGAGGCGCGTTTCCTGAATCCGGCGACTGAGACGCGATCGGAGCTGAGAAACCGGTGGTCCGCCGTGCGCCGCCGGAGGACGGCGGAGTCGTCTGGTCATCGTACTTGCGCTTTTTGGGGGTTGAGTCTGTACTAGATGAATACTGTACCTCATCGGCCATGGTTGTTCGAGTGATGGTCGAAGCTCACCTTGAATCAAGAGAGAGAGAGAGAGAGAGAGAGTTGTGAAAACCCTAGATAAGAAGAGAAGCGTCGAGGGTTAGAAACTGGTGGGGGGGTGGGTTTTACAGACGATGCGGACCCGACCCGTAAAATTTAAAAAAAAATTATTCCAATAAATTTACTTTATTTTATTATTATTTTTTTTTTATCTTAAGATAGTGGCTTTTGTTAAAAAATATTCTTCTAAGTGAAAATATTTTAGGTAATGATTATGACATGGGATTGAGGTGATGTGATGTATTCTGTTATCCCAGATAGGCAACCCAAGAGGGGGGGTGAATTGGGTTATTAAAAATTTTACAATATTAAAAATAACACAATATTCAGAATTTTAATAAATAAATAAAAACAGAATAATAATTATCAATATAAAAGTAGAAGAGATAGAGAGAGAAAATCAAACACTGCGATTTATAGTGGTTCGGCACGCCAGGCCTACGTCCACTCCCCAAGGAACCTCCTTGAGAATTTCTTTACTATCAATTGAATAAATACACCACCAAGCTTGTGGATTTGGCACAGGACTTACTCTTATCTATTGAGCCTCACTCAACAATAAATGCCTTACCCTTTCTCACAAAAATAAGGAATAAGAATAAGTGGTAATTGAACTCACTTTTACAATAATTCTCTCACAAAGAGTAGATATGAAAGTATAAGAACAAAAGCTAGACTTAGATCTGAAAGTGAAAGAGCAGAATACTCAGAATTTTGGAGCTCACAGAAATATTTTCTCTTCAAGTTCTTGGTTTTTCTCCACATCCAACACTTCTATTTATACACAAAAATATACCCGTTGGACGCTCCTTGCTGACGTCATGGCTTACATAAGCACGCTCCTGACGTCATGGCTTACATAAGCACGCTCCTGACGTCATGGCTTACATAAGCACGCTCCTGACGTCATGGCTTACATAAGCACGCTCCTGACGTCATGGCTTACATAAGCACGCTCCTGACGTCATGGCTTACATAAGCACGCTCCTGACGTCATGGCTTACATAAGCACGCTCCTGACGTCATCGCTTACATAAGCACGCTCCTGATGTCATCGCTTACATAAGCAGGCTCTTGATGTCATTGCTTACATAAGCACACTCCTTAAATTTAAATAGTCAGCAAATGATAAGAATTAAAAAGATAAAAATAAGATTGATTTTTTCTTCTTGTTTTTTTCAAACATGGAGCCACCGTTTTTGTAGACAATTTAATACAAAGTTCACAACTTTCAAACAAACAAATAATTTTCTCCATCTAGTTTATAATATATATATATACACACATATAACTCCATCTTTTTCTTCTTGTTTGATTATAATATGATACTAATTAAGTATAGTGTAAAAAATTTAATAGCGCACGTGATTATCTGCATTAATGTTATATTACAGTTCTTGATCAAAATTTGCATACAGAAAAATCTCTAAATAAATAATATTTATGATGGATCTGAAAATATATGTCACCTTTAAAATATTGTATATGTTGTAAAGATTTTAAACTAATGTATTTTTACCACATATATTAATTTTTGTCAAAATAAGACAACCATAAATATCAAATTTGTCAAAATATACAACCAATCAATCATTTTTGTCAAATAATATAAATTAATCATTTTTGTCAAAGATGAATAGTAATTAACCCTATTTTTTCAAAAAGTGAATAGTAAGTTTTTTGAAAATTTAAAATAATCATTTTGTCAAAATAAATATAATAATCGTTTGTCAAAAGATGAATAGTAATTACCCTATTTTTCAAAAAGTGAATAGTAAAGTTTTTGAAAATATTAAAATAATATTTAACATATATATTTTAAAAAAGATAATATTTTTTATTTAAATAATATTACAAATATATATATTTTTTAAAAAAGATAATATTTGTGTCAAATAATATGTATATTAACTAATATATTTAGACATCATCAAAATTAATAATATGATTAACATATTCTTTTGTCGGTTTGTTTTTCAGAAAATATAATGGAAGGGATTCATAGTGAAGGATTTGATAGTGAAGAATTGTTAAATTATTTTTATATAAAATAATAAAATTAATAAAAAAATATTAAATATTAAACATTATATTTAAAAAAATTCTCAATGTGTAAAAAAAAAAAAATTTAATCGCCATCACTATTTTTCTATATCATCTTCTATCTCTTCCTTACAATCTCCCTTCTAAGGGAACTACATATTAAGGATTAATAGTTCCCTCCCATCTCTCAAAATAAACGCCCCATTAATAATACCAAGAAATTAATATCTCAATCACTTCCTATAATCCAAATAAACAAGACCTTATTTCATTATTTTTTTATGTATAAAAATAAGATAATAATTTTATTATATAGTTTGAAAATAATATTATTTTATAGTGAGCGTAGAGGGATTTAACGAGTTTTCATTATAACGACATGATAATAAGCGTGTTGTCAACAGATTGTGTTAGTCAAAATCAATAATTCAACCAAAAAGTCAAAGATTTTCTTTTCTCTTTACTTTTTGCACATATTTTTGTAAAAAAGTTAAAAATTATCTAAATATATTATTTTTTTTTAGTTCATATTTTAACTAATACTAAAAAAAATTACTAAATAACATGTTCTCGAAGGAGCCTAAGTAGTAAAATAATATACACACGTAACTGTGATTACATGCAGTATCATTATATAAAATATTTTTTCTTTTTAATTGTTCTCATATTTTATAGGATGGTTTAGGGATGGAGAGAATAATATTGTGGTGTGTTAGTTTAAGTTTTTTTGAATTAAGTTTTTTTGAAAATTAATTTTTATTTTGTATTTTTTGTGAATATTTTTAAAAATTTAAAATATTTTTTTTTTTTTTTTTTTTTTTACTTCTTTAGATATATCTTACTTAGATATATCTAAAAAGTAAAAATTAATGAAAAAATATTTAAAAAATTAATAAATATATAATACTAATCAAATATGTTGAATTTTCGTATTTTTTTATATTTTTTGAGAATGTTAGTGATTTTTAAAAGATTTTCACAAAAATTATACTTTAATATGTATTTTATGTTAGGTGTGTCTAAAAATTAAAAATATTTAAAATATTAAAAAAATCTATAAAAAAAAATAAAGAAAATAATAAAGTAGAATTTTCTGAAAATATTTTAGAAATCAAAAACAAACAAAGTGATTTTTTTCCAATTTATTGCTTTTTAATTTTATTTAATATATTTTTAAGTTATGTATTTTAAAATTCTCCAAGTTGATATGTAATAAAAAGGTGATAATATTTAGCTTAACCAAACGTTGAGACTAAATGAAAATCATGTCAATAATAGCTTTTGAATTTATTATTTGATTTATATATATATATATATATATATTTCACGTAAATGTAAGTATTGGTATTTTAAGAAAAATCATTATACCATATAAAAAGTGAGCGATGAAAGTGTGCGATATAGACCATGTTTGGTAGAGTTGTAAGAAAGTAATTATAAATTATAACTTAACAGATTACAACTTATAACTATGAATATAAGATGTCAACCTGTTTGGTGCAATTATGAGATTATGAATTTAAGCAGCAGAGTAATGTTTAGTTGATAAGCCGTAAAATAGCTTTTTACAGTATAATTATCCTTTTTGCTCTTATATGATATAAAAATGATAATTTTGTCATTTTTTTTTCAATTTTAATTTTAAAAAATTATTTCATTAATAAAAGTTAATATAATTACTATTAAGAGTCATGATAGAGACCTCCTCTAATCATCACCCCCACAACCCCCACAGACACGTGGTGGGTGGTGATTGAGGAGCAGAAAAAAAAGAAAAAAGAAAAAGAAAATGTAACCAATGAGAGAAAGAGGGGGTCAAAGGGGTGGGGGAAAATGGGGCATGAAACATTTTTGTTACTATTAATTAGTATCAATTAATATAAAAATTGATACATTTGATAAAATGTAATGGAAGTATTATTGTAACAATTTTTTTCCATTATAAATTAATTAGTATCAATTAATTGCTTAATTAGTATCAATTAATACTAAAATTATTAATTAGTATCAATTAATGGCCTAATTAGTCTTAATTAATACTAAAATTATTAATTAATATCAATTAATATTAACAATTAACAATTAATTTTTTTGTTCCTTATTTCTTTTCTTTTTTTCTTTTCTTCTCTTAATTTTTTTTTTCTTTTTCTTCATTTTATTTTATTTTCTTTAGTTTTTAGTTTATTTTTCAAATTAGAAGTAGTGCATGCATGGTGAGATTGATCATGAGAAAATTTTGACAAATGCTAAAATACCAATTAAGATTTTCAAATTATATTCATTTTGGTTATGAATGCATGAATATTAATTGATATTTTCTTAATTTATTAAAAATTGTTACAAATACCAATTTATATTTTTTTAATTTTTTATTACAAAATTGTTACAAAATATACCAATTTATTATTATTATTATTATTATTATTTTTATTTATTATTTATTTTTATTTTTTTATTAAAAAAACATTGAAAACCTAGCTCTAGCATCGGAGAGAGAGATATTTGTCACGACTAGGATTCTAGCCAACAGCCCTCCATTGTCAGATCGAAAGAGAGAGAGAGCTCACAGAGCTAGCTCTAGTTCACGCCGAAGAGAGAGAGAACTAGCTTTGGTTCAGATCATCATCGACGACGCTAGGGTTTCAAATCGTCACTAGCGGTTCTAGGGTTTCAAATCGATCGCGACGGTTAGAGTTTTGCCCCTCAGTTGTGATCGCAACGGCAGAAGGTCAATCGAGAGAGAGTGAGAAAGACAGAACATTTGCCAAAAACTTAAGACCTTCGCCGGAAATCGCCTCTCTCTCTCTCTCTCTCTCTCTCTTTCTCAGAGTGAAGAATGTGGTTTATAGACGAGATATTTGGTAATAATCGAATTTGAGGAGGGGCATTCAAGTCATTTTATCCCCCCTTACTAGCTGCCTGCATAAGTCGAATTTCTTAAGCACCCCCAGAGCTGCTTTGGAAAATAAACTGAAAATAGCTTAAGCTCTAAGTTGTCTTGATAAGCTGTGCCAAACAGGGCTATAATGAGATGGCAATCTTATACATGACCTTTTTAGGTGGCAAGAAAGCACAAAAGGCAAAAGAAGAGATCGATTAGTAGAGTTATGTAGTTTTAGGCGACATGACAACACAATGGGAAAAAATAGAACTCAACCAGTTAGGCTACTAGCTCAGGGGAAGAATAACAACTCCGTTGAGGAAATATGGTCGAATAAAAATGACAATTTCTCTGAAGATAAGTGGTTGAGAGTAAGAGTAACACTGAGACAAATGATGGTCCCCAAAAGAAGAACAAATCTCAAGAACAAGGCTGGCCCTGGGCATAGGGCCACCAGGTCATGACCTAGGGCTCCTCAAAATAGACCCAAAAAAGGGGCACCTCCTATTATAGTTTAGTATAATATATTAAGTAAATATGGTCGAATAAAAATGACAATTTCTCCGAAGATAAGTGGCTGAGAGTAAAAGTAACATTGAGACAAATGATGGTATGCAAAAGAAGAACAAATCTCAAGAACAAGGCCGGCCCTGGGCAAAGGCCCACCAGGCCATGACCTAGGGCATCTCAAAATAAACCCAAAAAAGGGACACCTCCTATTATAGTTTAATATAATATATTTTGTATGTTTTAATTCAAAAAAAATTAAAAAATATCCAAACTAACTTAAAATAAATTAACCTAATAAAAAATTGAAACGCACATTCAAAAATATTAGCATTAGATACCAGTGGTAGTGGTGATTATAATTAGGGTCAGTTCAGGTTTTTGTTTAGTGGGACAAATTTGCAAAATAATTTTGCTATATAACTACGTATATAAAAATGTAAATTTTCAAAAGTCAATGGGTGCAAGTACCCTTATCTCCCTACCCCTTGGTTACATATGGCAGTCTGGAGTCAGAGTAGTGGCTGAGCAGCAGCATCTGTAGAAATGGTAATGGTAGATGGCATGCGATGATGGGTGACAGTGGAATTGGTGCCAAACATAGAGCTTGGATCTTCTATCTGCAACCACCCTTGTCCATTTTATTACTACAAGATAGGTCTACCTGACCTGATCGGAAGGTGAAAAGGAATCTTGGAACATTGAGATATGAAAAATTCGGACAAAGAATTCATGCCTTGCCCGATATCACCTTGAACCAGCAGAAATTCTGAATCCTGTTGGAGAATTGCACCACAATTTGAGTACACAGTCCACACCACAAATAGACCAAACACAACGCATTTGCATAATTGACGAGGCAATAACACGAACCTATTATGATATTTGGCTTGGCATTAGGGTTGAGAAATTCATAAAAAGGAAAGCATCAGCTCCATGTTTCATCTTGAAATGTGCTAAATCACACGGGCATGGACCACATTAAACATGCTTGGATCATGTCTAGACAAATAGAAGCAAGGCGGGCATGCAATGACACGAAATGCATCATAGTAAAAAAATATGCCTACTTGTATTTCCAGACAAACCAGTTACAGCAAGACCCACACAAACAAGCGGATTTTCAGTCACAAAAGCCAAAATTCGCAGGTTCCGGAAACAAGAAATCTAAGAGAAGATCTGTTTGGGATCCAAGTGACAGCAAAAAAACCCAGATTTCAACTTTTTTCCATCTATGCAACAGTGACTCAACCAACTAATAAAACCGGAACTACCCCCCCAATTGGAGGTTAAAATATATATAAAAAAAAAAAACGACGTGTGAAACACAGCAGATGTGTAAAAGTTTACATCAAATGCAATTATTCCTCGACTTTCCAAGTCAAGCCTAAAGCAATTGGCCCAAGCAGCACTGAAAATCGTCCCTTACATATTCATATGAAATAACATTCACATACAAAGAGGTTAAAACAGGTCTCATCCTTTACATGGTTACTTTACCTAAGAAAAGCTAGCAGAGTCCGGTTTATTCTTCTTCCACAAGTATGCAAACAAAGCAGGCAGGGAATAAAGTAAAAATGTTCTCATTTGGTCCACCAATGAAGGAAATCCTTGCGCCTGTTGATCTTCTTCTGCAGCTGGAGGATTCCGTAAAGCAGGGCCTCGGCAGTAGGCGGGCAACCCGGAACATAAATGTCAACTGGGACAATCCTGTCACAACCACGAACAACAGAGTACGAGTAATGGTAATATCCACCACCATTTGCACAGCTTCCCATAGAGATGACCCACCTTGGCTCGGGCATTTGATCATAGACCCTGCAATTAGTTTTTAGTATGAATGTTCATAAACAACTTACCCTCCAATTAGAATGATACTACATCTGATTGCAAGAAGTTGGAGGATTGAAGCGGATAAATAATATGGGGGAAACATCAAATCAATGGCAGAGTCGGACAAAAAATTCATTTTCATGGGATGCAAGCCGTGTTTGGTGTAAGTCATTTCTTGTGTTTGGTACAAGTTTTTCAAGTGTCAGATTTACACCAAAAAATTATCATGTGCAGTGCAAATTTTTTAAGACTATGCAATAGTCCCGATAATATATTACGTTATATATATATAAACTATAAAGCCACATCAAGCCAAGCTATTACTGAACCCAATTATCTTTTCCATACATGTTTTTGTTCCTCTCAGCACTAAAAGTTTAAACAAAACTGACAAACGCCAAAGTTAAATTGACAATCTATTATCCAAAAGATCACTGCTGCCAAATATAGCACACACAAGACTGATTGTTTTAAAAGGTTACTATCCCACAAGAGGGGGCACTTAAAGTGTCATCTCAGTTTCAGATAGGTTCATAATAGCACCTTCTGCTGGTTGTACAATTTAACAAAAATCAAGTAATCAACATCATGACAACAAATATTCCCCGAAAGGTTAATTTGAAGTCAAAATGACCTGATTTTGCATGGTTATAAAAGCAAGGCAGGATAGTGAACTTGGGAATGGCTAGTAGGTCTCCAAGGCACTCTCCCTTCAATAGTTCTTCACTATTCAAGCCATGTTATCTCTTTCAGTTACCTATTATGTTCCCTTCATCTCTTTGAAAGAATTCAAGTGTACTGGAGGAGGAAGACTTCAAGCTTTAAGAACAGTTTGTCTAGCTATTTCATTCTTGCTTGAAGGATTTTTAAGGTAGGGGCAAGGTTTTGAAAAGCAGTTGCGGTCGCCGTAACGGTAGCGGTGGCGCGGTTGCACGGTTGTGGTTGCGCGGTGTAAAGGCCGTAGCGTAACGGTTGTGGTAACCGGAATCGTGAAATTTTTTATTTTTTGCACAATTTGAAAAAAAAATTTCGATACGCATATTTTTTTTCCATGGTCATATTTATTAGGTTTAAAATAAATATTGATAAATTTTTGTAAATTTTTAAGTATGATCCAATATATTTCATATTTTTAAATCACTATCAATTGAGTTTTTTACACTTTATTTTAATAATTAATGACTTTATATTATACAAAAAGTCAATCACTAACTATTATATATAAGATAAACAATGACAAAAATAAGAGAATAAATAAGAGCATAAATTTATATATATACATATTTTAACCAAGCCAAATAGATAATGACTACATTTATTATTATTATTATTATTTTTAAACAATATATAGACAGGCGCACAGAAACAAAATAGTTGAGTGATAGCAGCTGAATAGAATAGCATAGGTCTTACAGTTTCAATAAATCAATAACATATTCTCCATCTTCCCTCTTCTCTTCTCTCTCTATCTTTTGCTCCTCCATCTTCTTTCTATCCCTCTTTCCCCCATTTTCAACCTTTTTTTTTGTGTTTTTTCGAAAGAAACAGTACGGAACCGTTACGTAACGGTGCGTAACAGGCCATTACGGCTGTTACGGCACCGTTACGACCGCTATAATAGCCACTACAGCCGATACACCTGTGAATCTCAATCACACTGCAAAAGCGGCCGTAACGGGTGGCGGTAACCACCAAAATTAGTACGTAACGGCGTTACGTAACGGTTGTGGCCGCTTTTTAAAACCTTGGGTAGGGGACTTAAATACTTTAGTATAGTGTGCCCATGATATATGGGTAGCATTTAAGGTTTTCAAAAGTTATAAAAGTGTTTTCCAAAGTTTACCTTGCATAACTCTAGTTATCATTTTCAAAGCATGATTATATTCTCATGAACTTACTTCAAGATTTGAAGTGTGATTTGTTTCTTTGAAACCCTCAACAAGTTTGTTTTAAATGCTAGTCCATTTTTTTCATATGTTGTATGCTCTCTTGAAAGTATGATACAAATGTGATTTATGAATAAGGAAGTGGGGCTAAGACTTGGGAATCCTTAAAAAAAAAGCCAAACCCTCACACTAGCCCCAAAAGGGCCTTACTCTCGGAGGAATGACAAAAACTTATAAAACTGGCACCAAGTTTCTCCCTTTTATCCTAAGGTAAATTAATACACAATCACGCTTGAGCAAAGAAATCCAAACCCACTCACAACCTCCAAAACCAAATGTATTGACTTAATTCTTGATACATCACAAGAAGTAAGAATTTCAACCTTACTGAAAGATGAGTATGAAGACATGTGATAGAGGATATTAAAATACCATTGCTGAAGAAATCTATGACATTACAATACTTGACAAAATTCCATAACGCAAATACATGATCAACGCAAATTTTCTAATTGGCTCAAAAACCCTCAATATCCAACAAAATAAATTAAAAAACCTTTAAATTCCAGGCAGATGGTAAAGAGAAAATAAAACCAATCCAACAATTACAACACCCCAAAATCGCACTCAGTCAGGGAGAAAATATATTCAGAACTGGCCATTAACAAAGTCTATGTACCTAAACATGTACATTTATCCTCTCCAATCCTTCATCAAATTAAAATTTGATGAAAAAATGGCTAAAGATGTGTTCCAACCATTTCATCAAATCTGTATCAAATCAATAGAGGCAGAAATTTTTTTCATCAACTCAATGATGAATTAAATCATTAACTAAATTTGATGAAATTTTAAAAAGTGCAAGGATTGCAGATTGCTTCTTTCATTATAATAATAAAAAAAATTAAAAAAAGTTGAAATTTTTTCAAAAATATTTGATAAAAAAATAGACAGCAAGGATTGGAGTGTTACACATCAACCAAATCATTCTTTTAACCAAATTTTCACTCAAATTCGATGAAAAAGAAAAAGAAAAAGAGAGCAAGGATTGGAGGTGCTCTTAGGCAGCCCTAAAAGCCCTAAGCAAAATTCAACCACCCCCAAGTCCCTAAATTATACACAATTCAAACATATATATACACAATCACGAATATGCATACATAGATAGGTTATGAAGAGAGAGAGAGAGAGAGAGAGTACTTGCGGAGAGCGGGGGCCATCTTATTGGTGAGAGTGCCAGCGACGATCATACAATCGGACTGCCTAGGGCTAGGCCTGAAGATAACGCCGAAGCGATCCAAGTCGTAGCGAGCAGCTCCGGTGTGCATCATTTCCACGGCGCAGCAAGCGAGGCCGAAGGTCATGGGCCAGATGGAGCCGCGGCGTGCCCAGTTCATCAGATCGTCCACCTTCGAGATCACAAACTCCGCCGCCTTCGACATCCCCGCCGGAGACGTCGTCGAAGGCGGCGACGGAGGGGCGTAGGGCGTGGGATGCGACGGCTGAGCCGCCAGCGACGGCAGGGTAGTGTGGATCGTCGCAGCCCTCTGTGATGCGATTCGAGGCGAGTTTCGAAGCAGAAGGGCCATGGCGATTAGCTGCACAGAGAGAGAGAGAGAGCAAGAGCAAGAGAGAGAGAGCGATTGGGATTTTCAGGTTGTTCGGCACAGATGCTTGAGAGCTATGTCCGGTTCAGGTTGTTCGGCACAGATGCTTGAGAGCTATGTCCGGTTCGGATCGTACAGTTAGTTCGTTTGATTATCATCCATTAATTTTAGGGGGAATTTCAAGAAAAAAACATTTATAATGTATATATATAATTTGGATAAATTACACTTATCTCCCTGAGGTTTCAAATAATTACATATACATCTCCTATAATTTCAACAATTATAGTAACTTTTTTTACTTTTCAAAATAATATCAACATTCCGCCCTCTCGTTAAAAGGTACCAAACGACGTTAACTTGCTTATTAAAATTATCATAGTATCTCTCAATCGCATTGTGAAAGGACAAAAATCTTAACCTGTACATTTTTTATATTTCTTTTTTTAATTTGTTTTTTTTTTTAAACACGGAGTAGGCACAATTTCGTTAATTTTGATTAACCATTAATTAAATGACACAATTTTGATTGTTTATCATTATTTTTTGGTTTTTAAATTATTTTATTTACACTCAGTTTATGAATTTTGTGCATTATTTATAAAGAATAAAAATATATATATATATATTATTATAATTATCATTGTACATAAGTTGTTTCACAAGTTCCATTTCAATTATTAAAATCATTCCTTTCGTGAAGTTTTATTTAATAATTGTAACATTTTTCAATTTATCGTGTTTATCTCAAAAATAAATAAATAAATAAAATTACAAGTATGTATTTGAAAATAAATCATGGTAGTCCCTACAAGTCTGAATATGACAAGTTGATAACGGTCAAGTTCATATACGTACCAACTTGAGAGAAATCCAACCCTAATATTAAATTACTTGATTTTAAATTTTCTAAATTTATTTTTTACGTTGTGTAACATATTGATAAATGTGTCACAACCATTTTATACTATATGTTTGATTCACTCGAATGAAATAGAATAAAGTGATCATTCTATCATAATGTCTGTTTTCACATTTGATTCACCAAAAAAATAAAAATTATATTTAAAATAAAATCATCATGAACTTTTGAAAAGAAAAATATTTAAAAGCACATTTTTATTTTGTTTTTGAGAATTTACATGAGTTGGGAATTAAAATGTTATCATTTGACTTTTGCATTTTTTTATATTATAAGAATATAATAATTTATTTTTTATTCACTACAAGTAACGAATAAAGTGAATAAATAACCATTCAAATTGTGCCATTTAATTAGTAAACAATCAAAACTAACAAAATGTACCACTAAAGTTGTATCGGTTTTAACCATAACAGTCTCTCTGCTGTGCGATACGGCAAGGTTAAAGTTTGTGGAAAAAAATATTCAATAAGTATGTTTGTATTTGCAAATGAAGAAATTTTTGGGTAATTTTTAATTAATTTTGAGGGTTTGGAAATTTTTAGGGTTTTTCTATATTTTAAATCAAATATTGTTATTTATTGGATTGTTAAATATCATTACTTACTAGATTTGGAATATAGGAATTTTGGCTAGATTTTGTTGAATTATTTATTTAAGGTTTATTACATATTTTAATATTACAAAAATATTGGAATTTTTTATGGTGATCTTAATGAAATTTTACTGGTCTTTTTTTTTTTTTTTGCATGAACTTATTATCAATCATGGTAATTTTTTACTGAAATTTGTTGAATTATTTATTCATTCAGTGTTTTACTGGATGTTGCGCAATATTACAACATATATGCATAAAATTAAATATTATTTTATTACTGTTATAACCATGCTTCATTCCTTTACTTTGATTTACTGTATATCCAAAAAAAAAAAAAAAAAAGAATTCAGCGTTTTTTTACTTTCTTAAACCATGCAAGGTGTTTTCAAACAATATAAGCTATAAAAATTATATTTATATAATATATTATATTTATAATTATTGTTATATAATATAAGCAAAAAAATTATGGCCCTGTTTGATTAGGGGATATGAAGATTGGGATTGAATATTATATCCAGTGGGGTCCATATATCCCATGTTTGTAATTTTTTTTTGAAGGGGATATAATATCCGGTGGGATTGTATATCTCCCAAAAGTGGAGGATATACAATACCACCCCCTCCCCATTATATCATATCCCCTTGGTTGGGATATGATGTAAAAAGTCCAATTTACCCTTTTGTCTATCTAACATAATACAATTTAATATATTTTTTTGAATTTAATATAATATAATTATTGAATTTAATTTATCTTCATTGTAGTACTTTCCTTGGTTTGTCTTTTTTGACGTGTCGTCTTCTGGGATGACGTCGTTCTCTCTGTGACCCTGGTCATGGGCTTCTGTATTGTGGTTGTCTCCTTCAATGTCAAGATCAATTGGTCTGCCACTCCCAGTGGGAGCGTCGTTCCCAGTTTTTTCCTGTTGTCCGTTACTGGCCATCTATTCTTCCTTCGTTCCCACAGACGGCGCCAAATTGTGTGGGTAAAAATCTGACCACACTGCCCGTTTAGTGACCAGCTGGAGAGCACAGGCAGAATAGATGACTTTAGCAACCTGTAACAGAAAGAAAAAGCTCCGGCGGTGGTTCTTCCACCCGGGAGCACTCCGACGATCAAGTCAGTATATCTCTCAAAGATAAATCAAGTGCTAAACTGAATACTCAAAGCATAAATTGCATACCTTAGACCCACGGGGGTGCCTCTCTTTTATAATATACTCAATCCAAGTCCCACTAGAAGTATGACTTCTATGTCCTCTAATTTAGTGCTTACTCTGGACTCTTTAAGAGATAAAGATAAGTTCCCTAAGAGCTTTATCCTTATCTTGGTTAAGTCCCCTCTTCGTCTTAGGACTCTTGTCCCTTATCTCGGATTCCGATATCTTCGGAGATAACCTCGGCTTATCCGAGATTATCTCGGCTTAACTATCAGGACACGTGGCACCTCGTCTGACACGTCGGCGTCACCATGCCACGTGTTAGTATTCAGAAAATACATCCCCACATTTTCTTAATTTTATAACAATTGGAATACACGTCATTTTATGATTAGTCCAAAATATACTTAATAATTGTCAAAAATATATTACTAAAATAAGTATCATTTCCTCAAATTTTATAATCTATATAATAAGGGAGAAGATTTTTTAAAAATGTCCTATGTGGCAAGAAATTGTCATAGAGATACATTTATGACCAACGGTTCAGATCAATCTTAATCAAAATCCAAGGGACAAAATCAAAATCTAGCATAATCAGCCTCTTTGGATTCCTCCCAACGAGCACCAAACACACTTCCCTATCTCTCTCTCACAGTCGTCCTCCTCTCTCTCTCTCTTCTCTCTGGTTTTCAAATTTTAATCTCTTCTCTCTGGTTCTCTCTCTGGTTCTCTCTCTCTCTCTCTCTCTCTCTCTTCTACCCACTCTCCGTTCTTGGTTTTATGGCTACTTGGTTGAGATTTGAGTGCACTGTTTGATCAAATACAAGGTAGTGCAACCAGCGAGAAAGAGATCGGTATCACTCATGAGATTCGAGGGCACTGTTTGATCAAATGCAAGGTAGATCTGTGTTTCTCGGTTCAAATTTTTTATGTGTGTCTCTTTGTATGATTGGGTCTCTGAAATATTTAACAGTTAGGGTCTGAAATATTTTCACTATGTCCTGAAAATGATAAATGATTAGGTCTCTGAAATATTTTTGTATGATTGGGTCTCTTTGTATGCCTCAAAATTTTTATGATTGGGTCCTATTTTAGTTTTTGTGTTTGGGAAGATGAGATGATTTTTTAGTTGAGTTATTGTATTGAAAAGTGTGTTGAAATGATGTTTAAATTTAAAATGACAGATTTATCCCTAACTTTTTATTTTTTAAAATTGATATAAAGAGGCAAAATGGTAATTTCGCCCTTGCTGCAACACTATCCGGCCTACACTGTCCAGCAGCAGCCTATTTTCTTTTTTCTTTTTTTTTTTTTTTTTTGAAAATCCATGCACAGTGTTGCTTTTGGGCTAAAAAATCAAATGAGGCTATAATAGCCTAATTTTCGGAATCCCAAACAGCGCCAAACAAATATTGTAACATTACATAATATTAATGGCAGGATAATAAAAAAAAATTAAAGTGTAAGTTATACCAATAGTCTTTGTATTTTATATTTTTTTGTCATTTTGGTTCATACACTTTTAATTGACTCAATTTTTGTCCAATTGATAATGCCGTTAGTAAGGGTGCTCACGGTTCAGTTTGCGATTTGGACTCGCCCGCATATGTGCGGTTTGGGAAAAATTGAACCTGCAACGGCCAGCAATGCAGGTTGCAGTTTGTGCAGATAAGGTTCGCAGATGTGCAGGCGGTTGCGAGTAGTTTGTCGATTAAACTTTTTTCTTTAAAAATCTATTTTTGGGCATTTTTTTTTCCCGTTTTGTAAATATTTATTTTGGACAATTTTTCCCCCATTTTCTAAAATGCTCAACATTAATAATTACTGAATTAAAACTTCTAAAATTAAAAACACAACAAAATCGATTCCTAACACAAACAAATTATTCAAAATTCTAAATTGTTAAATAAAATTATAAACTAACACAAGCAAAATTTTCAAAATCCTAAACTAAATTATCAAAATCATTCACTACCCAATAATACAATTAAAATAAAATCATTCAAAATTCAAAAATATTTAGGATAGGATAAATGAAATCCATGGTCTAAGTTTTTAAAAATTAAAATAAAGTAAAATAAAATAAAAGAGTCTAAGTGCAGGCGGGTTTTTGCAGGTGTAGGTAAAACTGGCAACCTTATCGGAACCCGCAATAATACCATATTCTAAACCACATCCGCCACATTGTGTCCGTGAAATCGTTCATTTGTATGCAGATCAGTTCGAGTTGGGCGCGTTGTACGGTTCAGATAACCCTATGTCCAGTCCTAACCGTTAGTATTTTAATTCTTAAACATAAATATAAATGCCCCCTTATATGTAGGAATTGATACATTATTTTCTTGAATTTACAAAAAAATTCTACATATGAAGGACATGGAATCCAATTATAAAAAAAATATATTTATTATATTTGTATTGTCTAATAATATTAATTACTTCTACAATTATTTTATTTAACTAAGCACTATCTAAAAGTGTAAAAATATATCAATGATCAAATATTCAAAGATTCAAATACTTTGAGTTTTTTAGACTTTTAAACATAAATATTAAACATTAACAAAAAAAATAATAAAAACCTCAAATATCAAATGTCACATTCACAATGAAAGGCATTATTTATCAAAAAAAAAAAAAAAAAAAATCACACAAAAAGAAAAAGAAAAAGAAAAATTATCACGTTCAAAGCAAATGCACCACCACTAGTATGCATATAAAAGTGAAAAAATGAAATTGGATGATATTAGCATAACTTTAATCCATCTTTTAGATGTATTGTATTAAGATTAGATTCATAGACATTGAGATTTGTTTAGACCTTTTGACAATGTGTTAATCAGTTGATATCAGTCTTTTTGGCACAATAATTCCAAGAGTGTCCATGTTAATTTTTCAATGTAGGCGCCCAACATTTTCTTTGCACATATTGAACTTCATTTATTTAATTTATTTGTTTTAGTAGTTGCAGTCATCGATTGATGTGAAGTGTAGCGAGTTCTCCACCTCTCTAGGTTTTTATTTTTCTCGTTTCATTCTCACAATAGGTAGTTCTGTATTATTTGTTGTGAATTGATAAATTTTAAAACTGCAATGTAGATATTGATTCTTAAACATTCTTTCAGATCCTGTGCATATTCAAGCAAGACGAAAGCAAATTTTATTGAACACAACGGTCTCTCTTTATTATGATGTAAAACGAACTAAACTATTTGAGTTTGGCTTCAATATTTTGTTTTACATCTACTCATTACATAAATGTGTTAATGTTCAACATATTTTCGTGTTCATTAGGTTTCTAAACTAAACTTGAACAACATACTATACTTAGTACGATAATTTTTCATGCACTTAAAAAGCCAAGTTACCTGAGCTCTGTTTGTCATTAGGTCAATTTAAAACTCTTTTGGAATTGGTTTGAATGATAAACAAATCTATCTTAAACACAAGCATTTTACAGAAGAAAAAAAAAATTTGCAAATGACAAATTAGAAGCCCAAAAACATCTCAGAATATATAAATGGATGTTTTATTAAATATATAAATAAATAAATAAAAAACCACTAAACTGATCCATGTTAATCTGCCTACTTATCCATGATGATAACAATATATACTATAATATTAATACTTCATAACATCATAGTCAAGCTACTAAAGTAAACAGTTCACTTTAGGGTTATTGGATGTGTTAGATGTTCCATGGGCATTGATGCAAGTGGATTGAAGAATTGTTCCCGGCTTCATATCAGACGCTGGCATTATGTTGATCTGATTCAATTCAATGTCGGTACAAGGTACGTTTTTACTGCAACTGAGTTGGATTGCATCTATTGTATTAGTTGTTCCACGAAATCCAGTAAATGAAACATTGCTGATTCCTACTGCTGATGTCTGTCATCAAAGTTTTTTTAAACAAATATCAATTTCATCATTAGTAAATTAAAAAAAAAAATGATAAACAACAACAACAACGACAACAACAAATGTACATAACGATATAAGATATTGATAATAATGTATATACTAATCCAAGGTATATACTCTTACTTGATCTTTGCAAGTGTTGTGTGGACAATAATACTGGTCGATCAATATAGGGTTGCTTGTTTCAATAAGTATAATGTCAACAAAAGAAATTATCTTAGCATATCCGGACCCGCCCTAAAAAACACACAAAAAATAAACATATGAATTTGAGAAAATGAATAGTGAAAAGAATATATAATTAAGGCAAATAAAGTCAGATTAAATTAATTTCTAAACTTGGTTTGAGTTTCTTACTTGCCATGTCTTGATCCTTGCCCCATTTTGAGTTCCATTAAAGGTACAGTTCTTCACATGTAGTTCTTCCACTGTAGCTCTACTTCCATTTTTTCCCAAGCTTCCAATGCTAACAAACAAAAGAAAAGAAATATATTTATTTTTTCAAAAAGTAACTCGTTGGAACTTAAATTTATTATTCTTATGAAAGTTTATGCATAATTTTTTCGTAAAATTATGTAGTGGAAGCAATTTTGTAAATAAAATTCATTTTAATGAGAATTTTGACCTTATTCCATGGCCTGGACCGCAATTTACGCCAGTAATGTTGATATATTTGCAGCCATTAATCATAGCAATGCAGTCGTCACCTACAATTATTGCAAATTTTTTTTTGATAAAATTCATACAAGTAAATATGTACTAAGCAACAAACATCAAATGAAGGAAAACTGCTAAAAAGGCCAAATAAAAAGTTTTTAAAAAATAAAATACCTGTTCCAATGTAAGAATCGTGAATCACAATACGGTTGGAATTGCTGATGTCAATGCCATCGGTGTTAGGGCTAGTTTCAGGTGCAGTTATATGAATATTTGAGATGGTGACAATTGCGCAATTGGTAATCGAAATGTGGTTATTTGCGCTATCAACATGCCTCAATCCACTTAGCTGAAGGTTGTTACACCGATTGAATGTCAAAGCCTGGCAATGAAAATTGTAATTGTTTGAGCTCAAACATCTTTAATTTAAGAACAATATGTGCTTCTAATACTTGCTTATAACAATTTACTCTGATTTTTCAAGATATCCACCATGTAGTATTTTCTTAAACTCAAAGAGAATTTTTAATATTGTTTCAAAAAAAAAATATATATTGGGTTTAGGATCATAAAAAAAATTAATTAATTTTTTTTTAAATAAGCATGCTTTGATGAGTATGAGCCAATAAACAATATAAATTGCCCGAGAGTAAAAATAGAAATTTTTGCTTACAGCAGGCCTCGTCTTGCAATCTATTCCCTGCAGATGAAAATTGAGAACATATGTAAGAAAATTTTCAAATGAGTAATGATATACAAATAAAAATTCTATATAAAAATTTATATAATTTTTTTTTAAATAAGCATGCTTTGATGAGTATGAGCCAATAAACAATATAAATTGCCCGAGAGTAAAAATAGAAATTTTTGCTTACAGCAGGCCTCGTCTTGCAATCTATTCCCTGCAGATGAAAATTGAGAACATATGTAAGAAATTTTTCAAATGAGTAATGATGTACAAATAAAAATTCTATATAAAAATTTATATAAGAATGATACGGTAAAATTAAACGTGAGATAATTATTGAAATATCGAGCATAATCCAAACAATTTTGAATGTTTTAGAACAAAGGAACGGGGATTTGAGACATATAGATAATCTCATGCTATGCATAAGTTTAATTAGGATTAGATGAGATTAATAAGTAACACTCTATTTGGATTGAGGGTTTGGTGGGAAAAGAAAAGATTCAAAGAGAATGAGATTTTTTTATCACCCCTTGTTTGTATGATTAATAAGGTGAGTAATTACAAGAAAGAAAGAAAATTGGTGAGAAAAACAAATAACTCCACACGTAAGTCTTATTTTTCACCAAAAGTTGTAAGATTTATTGAAAAACTAAAATTACTCTTTACAAAAAAAATTATAATACCTAAACAAACACCCTAAACATAGAGGAAATTATTATTTTTTTTTTTTTAAAAAACACATGTATCCTCCTCTTTTAATCATTGTCCATCCAAATAAAAAGTGAGAAATTGCAATAATTTTTTTTTTTAAATTTTCTAACCAAGATGAAAAACTCCAATTATTATTATTATTATTTATTATTTTGTTTTTTTCTCACATCCAAATAGAACCCACCGTTGGACAGGAATCCCACCAAGATTTTCCAGTGCCATCAATTTGCCCAGTTCCACTGACAATAAGCCCATCAACATTTGAGAAAACAAGCCAAGTATGAGAGTTTATATCACCAAAATTCATCATGTCTGGTGCTTTAATGTCACCCCAAACCTGTATTTCATCAATGACAAAAAAAGAAGAAAATTGCATTATAATCACAGCAAAATTGTTGGGTATTTTAAAGTTATTAAAAAAAAGAATATTAATGCAAAAATAAATCACACAAACACAATAAACGTGGAACTTGCTTGCAGTGTGTCTCTGTTTGGTTGCTATCAAAAAAAAAAGTTTTTTTTTCGTCTATTTAAACCAAACGTGAAAAAAAAAAATTGCATGTTTGGACAAGAAATCGTTACTAAAAAATATGCTAATTTAGATGACAAGATTAAAAAAAATAAAAGAGTTGCTTTTTTAACAAGACACATCATCTTTGGCAAGTGCTTAAAGGTTATTTTTTATCTTTTACTTTTGGTAAAAATTTTAAAGTTATTATTATTATTATTATTTTTAAAATTTCAAGTACTTTTAATTTTGAAAGATCTAAAAACTGTATTTTTTTTAAACACCATAGACAATTCCAAACCCCACCCCAGCTTTTCAATATCAAAATGTAACGTTTTTACCAATAACTTTATCTTAAAAAATTATTAAAAAAAGGAAAAAGAATAAAATTATTAAAAACGTAATTGCTAAACGTAATATAAAATTATTACTATTGATTTAAAAATAAGGGGAAAAAAAATATCAAGAAAAAATTGCAATATAAAGTATACACATTATATTGTCTCTCCTCTTTTTCTTGTTCTTTTTCTTTTTTTCTCTACAATTTTATGATTCAAATATAGTCTTGGTGATGTCAAAGCGATATCACATATACGTAAAATCAAGAATACTGTATATCCAAAAAAAAGAATCACAAAAGTGACTATAATTTATAATGTATGAATTAGATTTATTTTATGTGTGATTTAACCATATCAAATCAAAATATACACCGTAAATTTAAATTTTATATACATTTTTTTTTTTTAGTGCAAAACAATTTTATTGCCAAATAGATCAAGAGCAATTCTTGCATTGACAAACACTCATAATATTCGATCTAACGTTCAAATTTATTTAAAATGTGAATTATACCATACAAAAGTGAAAAAAAATCAAGAGAAAAGTGCATAAAATAAAAGTATTTTTTTCACTTTTTTTTCTTCTCCACAAATTCACCAAAATGAAAATCATGAGTTTTAATAAATAAATACCTGGACATTGATGGAAGAGGACTTGCATGGACCTTCAAATCGGACCGGTTGCTTCACCAAGAATGTCTTGTTTCCAGGTATGATCATACTAGGACCGTTCGATGTTGATCCACAAGTTGCATTCCATGCCTTCAAAAATGCCTTTTGTTTTTGGCAAATTAACATAATTAAGACGTTACTAATCCATAAAATAGAATAAAAACTAAAAAAATATTTGAAAATCAACACCGCCAAAGCCAACTCTATGACCCAGGCACGTTCTATATAGAATTATTTTTTCCAAGCTAGATGATTTAAATCACTTAGAGTGGGCATATGGAACATTACAGCATTGTTGTATTTTGTAAAACACACAATTCAAAACAGTTTTTTAAAATTTTGTCACAAAATTTTGATTTTCAAAAATATTACCTGAATGAAATAAACATATTATCATAACTGCTAATCAATTTTTATAATCAATAAATATTTTTCATTCAACGAACAATTCAAAAATTGAAATATATTGCACAAGTATAATGTATACCACGAAATCCATCATCATCAGTCATGGCCATAAATAGAATTTTATTTTTCTGATCAAAATCAAAAAAAATTAATAATAATAAAACACTTACAAAGTGAGTCCATCTCATCTCTAGTATAAGCATTCTAAATTTGATTCTATGATTAAAAAATAAATAAATAAAAATTCCTAATAAAATACCTATCAAAGTATTTTTAAGGTCGTATGTAATTATGCGGACGTTTGAGGATGAGTTATAAAATGTCAAAAAGTCACTTTTTTATTTTATTGTAAATTTTGATGACCCAGGAACTCCCAAGGCCTAGCCCATTTATGAACCAACCTTACAAGCCAACTAAGGGGAGGATGTCGAGGAACTCACCCTTTACCCCTCAATTTCAGTCAAGGACTATAAGCAAGGTGGTATAAGTTTTGAATACGGAACTTTCGGTTAAGCAAACTGTTATCTTACTAACTCATCTAATCCTTGGATTAAAGTCACTTATTTTTTTATCATCAGTTAAAAAAAAGTCAAATAATACATAAAGAAAATTCTCTCACAAAAAATGGTTTTTTGAAAGACTTCCCAAACCTCTTTTTTAAAGCTTTTTAAAAAATCAAAAAATTTAAAAATTACTAAAAATAACCAACTCCATATAGATTAAATTTGTGCCACTATTTTACATATATTGACTTCTTGATATATATATTTTATAAAAAAAAAATTCTCACCTAGTAGAGTGTGGTTCCTCTGCATGGCATCACCATGCAAACTAATGTAAGGACATACATGAATGAAATAGTGTACCTGAGAATCATCAGCAATTCCATCTCCGATAGCTCCAAAATTTAACACATCTATTAAACTTGTTGTTCTAGTCAATTTGAAGCCCATCAAACTTGTTCTAGTCAATTTGAAGTCCATCCAGTCATATGTGTATCCTAGCATAGCGACAATGCCCATGGTAACAAAAATAGCACGACGAAAACCCTACATGTATGTAATACAACACAATAATTTAAATCAATAACACATTAAGTACATAAAATTTTTAAAAAAAATTACTCGAAGCACATATTCAAAACACGTAATAATTTATAGAAAAAATATGTAAAACAGACATTTTGGTGAACCATTCGTTCTGAGCGGGGGAGAGAGAGGAGAGGAGTATCCATGCTGATTTGAACAAAAAATAGAAAGAGAAAGACAGTGAAATATTGTATTGGACGATGAAAGTATTTGTGTTGTAAATTGTGTAAAGATATGTGCCATAATGCAACTATATATAAGTTTCGAAGTGGAACAATAAATGGAAATAATAATGTAATTGTTCCTACTTTCCAAAATTGTTTAAACAGAATCTAGATAGAGTTTGCAATCGTACTAATCTTACACGTGTGCAATGCTATGCTATTTAGAAAATTGTCAAGGTTAATAACAATGTTAAAAAAATAAGAAAGTGCCTTTTCATAATTACCGAACACTCTTCGAATGGGTAAATATCATGCTCAATGGTATCCACACACAAAATTACTATTGCATTTTCATGTTGTACATTTTTTGGATTTTTTTCCAAAAAAAAAAAAAAAAGAAAGAGAAAAAGGAAAGAAACGTAAATGCAAAAACAAAAAACAAAAAACAAAAGAAAATTCTATGAACTAAGAAATTTTGTCTTAAAATTAACCTAAGAAGAGATGTATGGTATAAATTTAAAGTACGCAAGATTGGGCTTTACCTAAAATTATTGTTGTTCTTATTATTATTATTTTTTTAGATGGTAGATTAACTGTGTATTTGGTTTTGTTTCTACAAACTTGTTTCATAATTTTTTTAAAAAAATTTAAAATTAATTTACTAAAATAAATAAAAAAAATAAAAAGTATTTATCATTTTTATATAATTTTATCTTTTGGAAAGTCTGCAATAATTTTTTAAAATTTAAAAATATATATATATTTTTTATATTTTTTTAATCAAACTAGTTTTATGTGTTTAAAAAAATATACGATTTTTTTTTCTTTCTACAAACCAAGCGTGGCCACACATTTCTCTCCTCTTTTTCTTTTTTTCTCTACAATTTTATGATTCAAATATAGTCTTGGTGTTGTCAAAGCGATAGCACATATATGTAAAATCAAGAATACTGTATATCCAAAAAAAAGAATCACAGAAGTGACTATAATTTAAAATGTATGAATTAGATTTATTTTATGTGCGACTTAACTATATCAAATCAAAATATACACCGTAAATTTAAATTTTATATACATTTTTTTTTTAGTACAAAACAATTTTATTGCCAAATAGATCAAGAGCAATTCTTGCATTGACAAACACTCATAATATTCGATCTAACGTTCAAATTCATTTAAAATGTGAATTATACCATACAAAAGTGAAAAAAAAATCAAGAGAAAAGTGCATAAAATAAAAGTATTTTTTTCACTTTTTTTTCTTCTCCACAAATTCACCCTTATTTTTTGAAAAAAAAAAATTCAAATAGAGCCTAAATTACCATAATATAATTATATCAAACTTGTAGAACTTTGTATAATTTTTTAAACTTCAAAAGATATTAGTGTAGTTTATTTTTTTTTGTTTTTAATTTGAAATTTTAATTTGGATGGAATTAACCTTACGTCACTATTGATTATAATTACAACTCATACTCTACACATGTTCTAATCTTTAAAAAAAAGAAAAGAAAAGAAATTACTACATATCAAACATGAGATTAAGGAAACTGCCACGTTTCAACTTCTATTGATAATTTCAATAATGCCTATTATTATAAAATAAAAAAATAACATATGTGACCAATAAAAGAAATTTCCATAATAATGTTGAATACAATACAACCATATCAATAAAATCTATCAAAAAGTTTTTTCCATAATAACGATAAAATAATATCAATAAAACCTATCAAATTCCACGTTTCAGCGTTTTTTTACTTTCTTAACCCATGCAACGTGTTTTCAAACAATATAAGCTGTAAAAATTATATTTATATAATATAAGCAAAAACATTGTAGTATCTTTGAGGTTCAAAAGCTCAATATATATTTTCTTAATTTTATAACACTTGGAATACACATGTCATTTTATGATTAGTCCAAAATATACTTAATAATTGCCAAAAAGCTGATTTTTTCGAGAAAACCGTGCAATATATAATGAAATTTTATGATGTTTACGTAACTTTAAGGAAAGTTTAGTAATAGGTTGTGTTATTATATGGTTGAAATAAATCATCTGACTAGGCAAACAAAGAGCATGGACGTAGCTTTATCCATTGCAGTGGATACGTACTTTATTTTTTTAGGAAAATTCTTTATATAAAACAGACATTTTGGTGAACCATTCGTTCTGAGCGAGGGAGAGAGAGGAGAGGAGTATCCATGTTGATTTGAACAAAAAATAGAAAGAGAGAGAGTGAAATATTGTATTGGACGATGAAAGTATTTGTGTTGTAAATTGTGTAAAGATATGTGCCATAATGCAACTATATATAAGTTTCGAAGTGGAACAATAAATGGAAATAATAATGTAATTGTTCCTACTTTCCAAAATTGTTTAAACAGAATCTAGATAGAGTTTGCAATCGTACTAATCTTACACGTGTGCAATGCTATGGTATTTAGAAAATTGTCAAGGTTAATAACAATGTTAAAAAAATAAGAAAGTGCCTTTTCATAATTACCGAACACTCTTCGAAGGGTAAATATCATGCTCAATGGTATCCACACACAAAATTACTATTGCATTATCATGTTGTGCACTGTTTGGATTTTTTTCCCAAAAAAAAAAAAAAAAGAAAGAGAAAAAGGAAAGAAACGTAAATGCAAAAACAAAAAACAAAAGAAAATTCTATGAACTAAGAAATTTTGTCTTAAAATTAACCCAACAAGAGATGTATGGTATAAATTTAAAGTACGCAAGATTGGGCTAATAAATCACTAATTTGAGTTTGAGAATTATAATAAAATAAATTTGAGTTTTTAATTTTATCAATTTAAACTATAATATTTTAATTTATTTTCAATCTAAATCACTAACTCATCCCTCATAAATAAAACTGATTAAAAAAAATATTTTAATTATCAAACTCAATATATATGCATATAAAATATTTTAAAAAAATTTAAGATCATTGAGTTTAATAGCTTACTTAGACATTGGTCCTAACGATAGTGTAAAATATTATTTATTTAATCATATTTTACTTAATAAAAATATGTAATTAGTTTAGATTAAAAATAATTTTAAATTTTAAATTTAAATTAATAAAAGTAAAAATTTAAAAGTCAAACTTTGGAATTTTGAAAAATTTCTCTTAATATTTACTAGCGTTTTTTTTTTTTAAAGTTATTGCAAAGCAATTCTTTTGGAAAAGCAAAAGATCATGGTGGGACCAGACAAGATAGAGCTTGTGTGGCTATGTTCTGCTAAGAATAATGTTAGAGATTTAAAAGTTATACGAAATCTTTTTAATAAATATTTTACTAAATATGAAATTTTCGTAAAATTTACATCACACTAATATAAAATATTTGATAAAAATTTTAGTATAATTTTTAATATTTTTCATATAAAAAAACGGACGATCACGGACCAAACATTGGCCCATTTGGTATAACTGTTAATGTCATGACTCAAACTCGGTACCCAAAGGCTCGGTGTCGTAATAAGATAAACATAAAATAATTCAAATAATTTTGTAGTCGTAGCGCAAGCGGTTAAATTAAATAAATTAAAATAAAATAATTGGGTACCAAATGTTTAATAAAATGAAACAAACATAGTTAATTGAGCTTTATTGTATTACAAGAGTTCGGAAAAAAAAAAAAAACAGATAGAAATCTTAAAAATAAAAAAAAAACAACACAGCGATTCATTCTCCATCTTGATCCCGCTAAACTTCGTCACCTGAAAGGGATAACAGCTATAAGCACATAGCCGAGGGGTGCCAAAATAGCCATTGATAGTTATTTAGGCTAAAACATTAACATAATTTGAGTTGAATACATAAATTAATTAAGTGGCAGAACTGAAATAAATAACTATAACCACAGTACAGAATAGAACAGAACAGAACAGGGGTCACTAGAGTGACAATCAGAACAGGGGTCAATGGATCCATGACAAACAGGGGAACACAAGGTGGTCAAACAGGGGCCAATGGTTATTTAAGTCTCCCGAGGCATGGGACTCCTGTAGTGGTACTTACAGTAAATAATTGTTTACAAGATCATTGTCAAATATTTTCTAAACAAACATGTCCATGAGTTTTAATTTACGCAAATAGAGTTCAAAAAATAATCCACGTAATTGAAACATTAATTTAACCATAAACATAAATTATATAAAATGAATTGTGGTAACTCAAAACATTCATAAAATATATTATGATAACTCAAGACATATAGAAAACATATAATAGTAACTCAAGGTATAACAAAACTCACCTTTAATATAAATTTATCCCTATTCTTCCCGTTTTACTGAACCTCCCGTGTTATTTCTTTTTCTACTCTTTTCCATGATTCCTTTCCTTACTTCTACTATAATGCCCTATTTATATGCATCAATTCTTAGAGCTTAAGTTAATTTCTGTGTTCTCATAAAGCGCCACCTGGCCCTTGACTCTTACCTCACCAATTGACCAAAGGTCATCTAGAGATTAGTGTTGGCCTTATCTAATTCAATGGCTCTAGAAGATTAGGGTTGGCGTCATCTAATTTAATGTCTCTAGAGGATTAAGGTCGGCTTCTTATAATTCTAAGAGTTGTCACCCTCTTTGGTAATCCACAATAATCTCAAAAATTTCGTATGATTATAGGTTAGGTTCGTGTCTAAAAACCTCACTACCAAACTATAAAACATCACTTACCACTTTCTAAAATATTGAACGTGTGTGTGGTGCCTCACAATTTACTTCCTTAACAATTTAATCGATAAATTTCTAATTTCCTAAACTATGCATTTATTTATTTATTTATGTATTATTATTATTATTATTTTATTTATTTATTAATTTTTTTATTTTTTTTGAGTCCTTTTTATTGCAAATTTTGAATTTTAAAAAAAGAAAATTCGGGTGTCACAATAAAAACAGATTGTAGATTATAACTTAACAGATTATAAATTGTGACTTTAATTAGAAACTATTAATCTGTTTGGTGTACCTGTTGGAATATAAATTTAAGTTGCTGAGTAGTGTTTATTAAATAAATTGTGAAATAATTTTTTCAATTAACTTTTATTTTTAAAAAATTAAGAGTATAACCGTAAATTAATATGTTCACAACAAAAGCTGATAAATAGAAATAAAGGTTAAGTAACTTTTCAAAATCAATTTTTTTATGCTAAGATAAATTATTAGAATAAAAAACTGTTTAAATTAAATTTAACTAAATAAACCAAAATAACTTTTCAAAATTAAAAACTATAAAATGATTCAAAAAAATCCAAGCAAACACCCCTCGTCTTTAACGGTGCCTTCTGATTTTGACGCTGAAAGAGAGAGGAGGGAGGGAGAGAGAGAGAGAGAGAGAGAGACTCTTTCTGGCTACCCATTTGGCCATTTGAAGCATTTGACCCCCCTACAATCCACTTACTCTCTTCTTGTTTAGCTTCAGGGAAATCAAGTTCTGGGCTTTGTTTTGATCTTCATAATATCTAAATTAAGAACTGGGTTTTAGTTTTATGTGAAGAAGTGAGGTTCACTTGAAATCTTGTTTCAGAAATGGACAAAAGAAAGAAAATAGTTTCTTATTTGGATAAAGGTGCAGAGGTTTCGACCCAATTATTGGTGGAAAAGCCTCTTCTACTTTTCATACTCCCTCTGATATTAATTGTTTGGGTTATTGAGAAATGGGTTTTCTCTTTCTCCAATTGGGTTCCTCTTGTTGTGTTTTATTCATTTCATGACATTATGATCTTCCCTCATTTTGAAATTGTGAATTTGTCTGATTGTTGGTGTGTGGTAATTGGATTTACCATTCTTCTATTTTACTCTCTTCTTTTTTTCCTTCTTCTTTTGATTGATTTAATTTTTGATTCAATACTCTTGCAATTATGATCTGGTAATAAATATTAGGCCATTATGATGGCCACTTCAACTCCAAGTTTGATGTCTACTCTCTGTCTCTCTCTCTCTCTCTCTCTCTCTCTCCCCTACTCCTCTTGCTTCCATATCTACGCTTCAATTATATGTGTGTATGTATATGCTAAATCCCACATATTTTTAGTTTGCTTTCTTTCCTCATAATATTATGAATTTGGTACTCATGATTTTTTGAGTTTATATAGACTGGTCTGATTGTTGGTTTGAGCTTTTGGTCTTCTCTCTTCCTCTTCTTTTTGATTGGTTTGATTTTTGATTCAAAACTCTTGCAATTATAATCTCTTAATGAATATTAGGCCATTATGATGGGCACTCCAAGTTTGATGTCTGCTTTTTTGTGTGTGTGTGTGTGTTGTGTGTTTCCTGCTCCTCTCTCTTGCTTCCATAGCTACCTTTTAATTATCTTTATGCATACGTATATTTTGTTTTCTTTCTCTCCTCATGATTTGCCAAATTCAGTAATATTAGGTGATGTGTTGAAACTTATAAAAGTTACTTTTCTGATTCAGTTTCCTTTTGTAATTCTGAGGTCATTCTTATCCATTAGAGCTCAATGTCTGCAAGGAGTCGCTCTGACTGAATTTTCACCTCTTTAACATTGTTTCTCTTTAATAAGGAGATTATAGATTTATACTTGTCGTAAAATTTGGTGCACTTTTCCAACTGAAGTTCTTTCAATGGAGAAATGGAGGTTACAATACAAGAGGCCATATTTTCATGTTAGAAAAACCACTCAAATCCACTATGCATGATAAGGATTACAAAGCTCAGAACTTCTCAACTCCACCCCCAACAATACTGTCTCCGTGCTCCATAAAAGGCCCATCACAGTAAAATAAAGTGTAAAGTAAAAATACAAGATACCTTACAACACAACTATTATATATTTGACACGTTTGACAGAAGCTTGTGTGCTAACTACTTTGTGGTGTTATAGAGCTCCACTAGATATAAGTTCAGCAATAGGTGCAGGCATTTAGTGAGGTTCAACAGCGTTATTGGAGATTAAGTGGATGGGGGGAAGCAGAAATCTTTTGCCTTGTAAAACTGAATACATTTGCAGACACAGAGTTCATTGTATTGCTTGATTAAGTTAATATTGGAAGTTTTTATTTCTGATTTCACAATTCTTATGCTATTGTAAAAAGAACTCTACAATAGGTATCCCATTACAGTATTCTATGACATTGTTTTTACTTGCTGTCTGTGAAGTGTAAATCGCAGGTATGATTTCATTGGTGCAATTTGCTCGATTTAGTTCGTATATGGTTTGGCTAGGCTACTCAATTGCGAGGGCCCCTATGTGTACATACTGCATAGACGGGAGAACTATCTTTCCCTTTCCCTTTTTCTTTCCCTTTCCAAATCCTTTTCTAAATCACTCAACCAAACACAACGTTAATGTAATTAGTTCCTAAATCACCCAAAAAATGTGTTTCCTGAAAACATTGAGGGAAATGCAAAAACATAAGACAATGAGTAGCGAATTCCATAGCCTAAATAGTATATACATAAAAGCCATAATTAAGTATTGGTCCAATCCATGTGGGTGGGCCGATGTGTCAGAAGAGTTGACAGGTGCTCTTCATGTAGACCCAACACTGACTTAATTCTCAAAGAGCACAGAATGCCCTTAATTCAAATCTGCATTTGTACGTTTTCAAAATTTTACCATTGATGAGTCTGTTAGTTGGTAATTTCTTCTTTTCTTGTTTTGTTTCATTTTTTGTTTTTAATTAAAGCAACATCATCTGAGTCTATATTACAAGTTGAGCATGAATCTTACTACTATTGTAAGAGATATGCCAACATCCAGGAACATGTCAGCCCTAATTAATTACGTTTCCACGTTGAAATATGCTTTTTGCCTCACATGAATGCTTTTATTATGGGTCTTAATCTTGGAATAGGTCCGGAACATTCTTTCTTAGCCATTTTTGCAATATTTGGGAGCTATCTTGCAGAGCTTTTGAATATTAATTACTTGAATCCAAACCAGTAAGCTGATTTTTTGAGGTTCTTGTTCTTGCTTTGCTTGTGACATTGGAATCAATCCTATAACGAAGTTTCTTGAAAATTGCTTGAAAATAAATAATTCATGTGCCTATGATAGAGTTTATTTATTTCTTCTTTTTATCTCTGTTGCTTTTCTCTTTTCCAGATGATCTGGATATCATTGAATGAAAGGATAGGATTATTATGGTAGATATTTAAATGCTCTGACATAAAATTTCATTCTTTTCATCTGCAGTATAGTAGTTATCAACGACAAATCCATGTAGAGGATTGGAATAGAAAATGGAAGCAAGTCATACTACACACGTCGGTGGGTTTTCTTTTCTTCAATCACATTTCAATTGTGCTTCGTCAAATTGATTTGCATCCTTTTGTGTCTTTAAACAGCCAGGAACACCATTGGAGCACTGTGAGTGGCTGAACAAGTTATCAATGGAAATTTGGCCAAACTACATTCACCCAAAGCTTTCCACAAGGTTCTCATCTATTGTCGAGGTGGTTGTATTGTTCTTTTTTCAATTGAAATTGATGAATTTTTTCAATGTTCTATATAGATCGAAGGTGCATTTTTAATTCATGCAGAAATCACTTACATATTGAAATAAAGGAATATATTTTCTCATTATAATCATTTGGCCTTTGAGCTGATAAGATAGTTAACTTAGTGCTTGTAAGAGGGGCTAATTTGAGCCCACTAAATTATTTAGGCCCAATAGTCCAAGATTAATGGGCCCGAATTTATCGCAAGTCCAAGAATCGGTGGGCCAAGATTTATCGCCATCAAACGGATTGAATCGCTCTAAGTCTCGAAAGGGTTCGGATCCACGAACCTAGAGACTTACTCAGGCCCGGACTCGAAAGGGTATTAGGCGAGCCTAGAGATCCGAGGCACTCGGACTCGAAAGGGTTCGGATCCACGAACCTAGAGGTCCGAAATACTTGGCTTCGAACGGATTCAGACGCAATCTAGAAGTCGCTCCGTTAATGAGTCCCAGAACACTTGCGGGCTCGGAGCTTTCCGGGATCTACGCACCAGAACCATGGGCGTAATGGAGTTCGAACAAAGGACCCGATCCCGAGGACGGTGAGTGGAGACAAATTCACTCTTCGGTTAAACTAGCCTATACCCGGGTCGAGGTGGCACGACCCCGGGGGGTCCATGAGACTCGGCAATATTTTTGCGGCAGGACGTCCTCTGGGACTACCCCTGACCCTTTGGGATGATTGGGGATCATTGGTTAGGTGTGGCTAAGAAGAAGGGTTCGCCGAGGGAGTGATCTCCTCTTCGGGGTTTTCTCATCCTCGGAGAAGTCACCTCCTCGGAGAGGTCACCTCCTCGGACAAAGTGGTTAGAGAGAATATCCCCCATGTGCCTTGCACATGGGCTCCATCCTACATCATGAGGTGCCTATAAATAGCACCCACCCATAGCTTTACAAGGGATGGATTTTGGAGATTTTTAACTCTTGGGAAAGAACTAATTTCCCTTATCCATTATCAACCTTGAGAGTGAAAGTGGGAGATCAATGGGAGAGCCTTGCCATTATTCTATTCTCTAGCCATTTTGCCTTCTTCTTCACCCAATCTCTTATCTCCATCATCTCCTTTGTTGTTGTGTTCCTAAGTTGAGATTATTGAAGAATCTAAGCCTCTCATCATATTCTAGAGAATTCGATCTTCGAATTTTCCAACTCCTTTCTTGAACCCACCCCTACAGTGCTTTTATGCCATATCTACGAATTCAATAAATGTTCATCTTCAATAGAAATAATTGTGAATAGAACAATATAATTTTATTTATTACCTACAAAATGATTATTTCCGACGATCACTGGTAGTCTAAATTTGAGTTGAATCTAGTTATATCTAAGATCTAACTAGAGACATAAAATTGAAAATCTGTTGACTTTCAGATTTAAATTTATCATCATTCCAATTTTGCTTGTCTCAGGACATTCACTTGAGGGAAGGAGAATTAATCTATCTACATGGATCCGTTTGGTGTAGCTATTAAAACAGATTATAGATTATAGATTTTTTTTTTTTTGATCGGCATAGATTATAGCTTAATAGATTATAGATTATGACTTTAATCAGAAATTGTTAATCTGTTTGGTGTAGCTGTTGAATTATATATTTAAATTGCTGAGTAATGTTGTTAAATAAGTTGTGAAGTACTTTTTTCAATTAATTTTAATCTTTTGTTATTCACTATTTGTCTACATTTCTCATAAAAAATAATAGGGTAAATTACACTTACACCCCTGAGGTTTGAGTTTAATACATATTATCCCCTGATGTTTGAAAAATTACACTAACCTCCCTGTCATTGTAATTATTTAGACAGAATGAAGACATTAAACTCATGTACTCTCTCTTTTTTTGCTCTACTTTACTTTCTCTTTTTTTTCCCATTTCCTTTACTTTTTTTTTTTAAATTGAATTTCCTCTGTTTTTCTATTAGGAGTTTTTACTTTTTATATAAGCAGGGGGTTTGTGAAATGAGACTATTAACTACAGGGGTGAGAATGTAATTTTAAAAACGTCAAGGGATGGGTAAGGATGGGTAATAATTGGACCAAACTTCAAGGGGTGTCAATGTAATTTACTCAAAATAATAATAATAATAATAATAATAATAATAATAATAATAATAATAATAATAATAATAATCTATAGTCTATTTGAGTCTTTTTGTATTTTAAAAAAAATAATAATAAAAAAAATCCAAGAATATAACTGTAAATTAACATGTTCACAGCAGAAGCTGATAAGCAGAAGTAAAGAACGAGTAGCTTTTCATAATCAGCTTTTTTGAGTTAAAATAAGCTGTTAGAATTAAAAGTTGTTTGAAATAAATTTAATCAAACAATCCAAAATAACTTTTGTAAACTTAGAAGTTATAAATTGGTTCAAAAAAATCTAAACAAACACCCTCATTATTTGCTCTAGCTTATCCTTTTTAGAAGCATATCTAGCCAATCTCTTGGGGGTAATGACTTATTCATCAAATCACTTTTTAGTTCCAGAATAACCCTAGCTAGTTACAAACCCCTTGGTATTTGTCAGTTTATTTTCATTTTGTGCTATGTCTGTCCCACTGTGTTATTCAACATACGGGATAATAATATCATTTTAGGATCCAATTACGAAACACCTGAATGGATATTTAACTAACATAATTGTTTTTTTTTATAGCATTAATATCTTTTCTTGTAAAATTATCATTGAGGACACTAAGGCCTCGTTTGGGAACAGACTAATTTAGTAATTTTTTGACTATTTAGTTAAAATATGAGCTAAAAAAAACTAGTATGTTTGGGATGATTTTTTAACTTTTTACGAAAAGATGTACAAAAAGTAGAAAGAAAAGAGAATCTTTAACTTTTTGGTATGGGTTGTTAGCTTTTTGGTTAATTTAGTAATTTTTTGACTTTTTGACTAAAAATGAGGGTTCCCAAACGAGGCCTAAATGCAAGTCTATATTCTTTTTTTATTGTCATCTTCAATGTTCTATAAGAAATTTATGAGTGTGATATATACTTGATTTTTTTCCCCATGCAGCAGTGAGAAATTATCCCTTTGTTCATTGTTTAATTTATATTGGATAAAAAAATATATGAATGTAGAATTACAACTATATTTATTTTCTTTTTCAATCTTACCCTCTATCAATATTTCTTCACAATCTTTATTTTATCAAAATTTCTTCATAAATGTGGTTTTGAAAAAAAATTATAAATAAATAAATAAAAGAAAAATAAAAAGGCCATGTTTGGTTTGCTTTTTAATTATTTTTAAAAAAAATATATATATATATATAAACTATTTTGATAAAATAAATATCAAAAAAATATTTTTAAATTTTTAAAAATTATTTTAAGCCTTCTAAAATATAAATTTATATAAAAGTAATAAGTGTTTTAATTTTTAGTCAAGGATAAAAGAGTTTTTTTATTTTATTTTTCAGCTCAAGATATATTAATCTCACTCATATCCCATTACTAATAATCTTATAAATTTTTCGGATTAATTATCCGTTGCTTTAATAATTTTAAAACAAAATTTCAAAACAAATATAAGATTATTGAGCTTACAAATTAATAATATCAATCTCATATTCTAATTCTATCAATCAAACACGCTCAAAAAGTAGGTCCACATTCAATCACGGACAAAACCCAAAGGATGATTTAGTGAACTAATTATGTGTAGCAATGCGCATAAAACAAATAGAGTGAGAATAAAATTATGCTAAATTTATAACCACTTAATGCAATCATTAATTGGATATTTATTCTAATAATTAATTCATATTAAATGTCAATATTACACATGTTATAAAAGAATTTGGGGCAATTACACAAAAAAAAAAAAACTATGGTAACCATTTTGTTTCAGTTTTCAATTTATATTTACAAAAATTTTAAAAGTTATCATAAAAACTTGTTTGATAATTTTTTTGGTTTATAAATGATTGTGTCAGTTTATAAATTTGAGGGAAAAAAGTAAACTAAAAAAATGAATTTATGTTGGTTTTTAAATAGAAATTTAAAAATTTAACTAACAAATTTTTTTTCAATTAATTTTTTTTTCAATTAATTTTTTTAAAATTATTTTTTTTTTCAAATAATTTTTTTTTCAAATAAATTTTTTTTCAATTAATTTCTTTAATTATTTTTTTTCAATTATAATGTGTATGATCCCATTGTCATAAATAATAATAAAAAAATAAATATAAATATTTTAAGCCTAAACAAACATATTTTTTAATTTATATTTTTAAAATCTTTTAAACATTTTATTCAAACCAAACGCGTTTATAATTTATGTTTTTCTAAAAATAAACAAAAATCAGTTTATAAAATTTTTGTAAACATAAACAAAAAACGTAAACGTTACCAAACACAAGTTTGACCCTTATAACAAAATAAATCTTAAATTTTTAATTTTATTAATTTAAACATAAATGTTTTTACAAACAATGCTACATAAGTAAGTGTTTAAACATTATTTGATTTTCAAATATCAGTACTTTTTTTTTTTTGACAATCAATCTTTTCAGTAAAATTTTTAATAAAAGTGTTTGTATTCATAGAATTATTAAATTTTTATTTATTTTCAATCTAAACCATTGATACATTTATGTTAAATAAAACTAATTAAAAATATTTTAATTGTTAAACTCAACAAAAAATGGTATTTTAGACATTTTAGATACACTTACTTTGAATTTAATGACTATAATATCATTTTCCCTTTGATTTTACTTAACGAAAGTATGATAATGGTTTAAATTGAAAATAAATCAAAATATAAAGATTTAAACTAATAAAGTTAAAAATTTATAAGTTATTTTGTTATAAATATCAAACTCTAAATTTTTTTGTAATTTCTCCAAAGAACTTTATTTTTTTACATCGACAAAATGGAAAATTTATCTATACTTCTATATTATATATAAAAATAAAGGTTGGGTTTGTCCTCAAGCATTTTCTCCTCTTTATATCAAGTGGAATTCTCATTTCTCTATTTTTTTTATAAAAAAATAAAATTAAAAAGAGAGAAGAGAAGAGAGTGAAACTTGAAACTAAAATCTTACGTTACCACTTATTAACACAACGTGTAATGAATTTTTTTATTTTCTTTTTAGTTATTTAAATTGTACACACGCATATTAATTGATAATGATGAAAACATTACATCAACAAATAAAAAGAAAAAGAAAAACACAAAAAACAGTGCGAAGGTGTGGCTTGACTTTTCATGTTTCTTTTGGATACGACTAACCCCACAGTTCGGACTCTCCTGAATCTGATTTCACAAGTGCAATGTGAAATAGATAAACACTAATGAGTCCAAATCCGACAAATCCTTTGGAAAATTGATTTTGAATCAAAATGCCAAAAATGGACTACATTACCAGATACAGAGTCGCCACGTAAATATTTTTTGAAAAATTTAAAAAACCCGGGACTCGTGTCAAAGGCCACTTATATATATATATAAATAATTATTTTTATTTAATATATTTTACGAAAAAAATAAAGTATTTACTAAAAAAAAATAGGGGAGCACTTTTGGCGACTAAATATGAATTTTAGTCGCCAATTCTATGCTTTTTGGCTACTAAATGCAATTTTGTCGCTAAATGCAGAATTTCCGCCCAAAAAAAACAACTTTCGGCGACTAAACTGATTTTTAGTCGCCAAAAGCTCCACTTTTGCCGACTAAACTCAGTTTTAGTCGCCATTTGTCCACTTTTAGCTACTAAATTTTTTTTAGTAGCCAAAAACCTTTACTTTTGGCTACAAAAAATTTGTTTGTCGGTAAAACACCTATATTCGGCGACTAAAGTATTTTTTGGTCGCCAAAACCGTGCCTTTTAGCTACTAAATGCTTTTAGTCGCCAAAAACCGTGCCTTTTAGCTACTAAAATTTTTTCAGTCGCTAAAACTCCTATATTCGGCGACTAAACTGACTTTTAGTCGCTAAAAGCCCTATATTCGGCGACTAAAGTGCTTTAGTCGCCAAAAGTGCTCAAGTTTGGCGACTAAACTGATTTTAGTCGCCATTTGTACTACTTTCAGCGACAAAAATACTTATTTTAGTCGCCAATTCTGCATTTTCTTGTAGTGGCATATTAGTTGATAATGATGAAAACGTTACATCAACAAATAAAAAGAAAAAAGAAAAACACAAAAAACAGTGCAAAGGTGTGGCTTGACTTTTCATATTTCTTTCGGATACGACTAACCTCACAGTTCGGACTCTCTAGAATCTAATTTCACAAGTGCAATGTGAAATACATAAACACTAATGAGTCCAAATCCGGCAAATCCTTTGAAAAATTGATTTTGAATCAAAATGCCAAAAATGGACTACATTACCAGATACAGAGTCGCCACCTAAATATTTTTTGAAAAATTTAAGAAACCCGGGACTCGTGTCAAAGGCCACTTATCTATCATCACCAAGAGTGTCTCCGCTCAGGAACTTAGGTACGAAAGGGGAATGTCATGAATTGAGCACCCTACTCGCTTGATCAAAGATCGGCCTCTACTAATCATGATGTGATTCTTATTTACAATATGTACTCTTGTTTCGATTATTAGGCTAACCTTACTATGTGTTGCACATAAGTATAGACTAATTTACAAAAGTTGGAACACTTTGATTTTAAGCTTGTTTCAGAATGTTTTGAATATGTGTCACTCAAAAAAGTGAACACATATGTGCTTTGATCAAATTATTTCAATTTAAGCAATTAGCCTCCATCTACGGGCATTCAAACAGTTTATCACTTTAAGCAATTAGCCTCATGGTAGTCATGTTTGACATGACAACAATCACACGCATGCAATATGCTAAAACAATAAAAACTTACCCCAATTCTTGAGGTGAGCTAAAAGAGAAACTAGTTAGAAAATGCATGATCCTACCTAATGAAAAAGGCCTAATGTCAACACATGGACAA
The DNA here is from genome assembly GCF_004153795.1 of Camellia sinensis. Lineage (NCBI taxonomy): Eukaryota > Viridiplantae > Streptophyta > Magnoliopsida > Ericales > Theaceae > Camellia > Camellia sinensis. Next base: position 1,554,740 of record NW_021026516.1, read on the forward strand.
ATGCAATTAATAGGCTCGCTCACTAATTATGGCGTATGAATCAATTTGATAGTATGTGGTTTAAACATGTATTCAACGAAGTAATAAATGACAATGCTTGTTAGAATGATGAACCGAGCCTCGATTCATGCAAGACAAATGGATATGCAAACATGGGAAATGCTAAAAGAGACACGATGATGTTCTACACTATCCATCATAAGCGGGTAAATAAAAGGGAGAAAGACGTGGGGTTAAAAGACATACACATTATTACAAGTTTGTCCTCACGCAGAAGGGTCCGAATGAATGAATTAGTTAAGCTACTTAACTAATTATTACAACACCGAATTTAATTAACTATTCTAGGTAATTAAATAACTATAGCACAAAATTAATTACTCTAACTAATTAATACAAATTGACTATTTAAACTAACTTAATACAAATTAACTAATGAAGCTAACTACATTAAGGAATTACTTAACTAAGTAATTAATTACAAATTGTACAACACTACTATTAGAAAAGAAAACAAATTTAACGGGTCCCGAGGAACAAGGGAATGGCTTATGCATGCACATGAATTTCTCCTCCTTCCCCTCCTCTCCCCTCGAGAATGCCTCTGCACTATTTTTGCACCTCAATCTCTGCTCTGCTCTGTAAATGAAGCGGTATTGCCTGGCTGAAAGAAGTGGCTGGCAGGCCAGAAGTGGTGGCCGGCGGCCCACTAATAGTGGCCTGCCGTTCATAAAAGGTGGTATGCCGGCCACTAATGTTGAATTTCTCCTACTGCAACAAGCAAGTAAAAGAGCAAAAACAGAGCATTCTCAGGAGATGTTTGTCCACCCTGCCTTCCCTTATCATCAAATAGCTCAAATGAAGGGTAGGCTTGATTCGCAAGCCATCAATCGATGCAACTTCATTGCATGGGGTTGTGGCATTGTGGTAAGGCCTTGGGGTTTAAGCCCCAAGGTCACAAGTTCAATTCCCCCCTTGGGCCAATCTCCTGGGCGAAGCACTGTTGGTTAGGAGGTTGGACCTGACTTAATCGAAGCTTGCCTTGGGAGGTCGGGACAAGCTTCTAGGTTATAGTCTCTTACTTGGAACGGACAACAGGACACCCTGGTGATCTCCTCATGGGGCGCTGCCTTGGACCTGCCGGAGGGTGGGAGGATTTCCCTGTAACAAAAAAAAAAAAAAAACTTCATTGCATGATAGCCTATGAACCAAGGGATACAATTTCAATAAATGAATGATTAAAGACTCAAGAACCCCCTCCCTATCATGATACTAATCAAGGAAAGCGGTTGACATCGACTCTTGAACCATTTTCATCACTAACAAGTATGAAACAACTCAAGACTCGATGGGTTCAATTAACGTCCGATTGAACCCAAACCATTTGGTTATCTTGCTTCATTTTAAACCATTGATTACCTCTTTTAAATAACCTTCCATTCATTAGTCAATTGAGTCCAATAATGAGCTTTAAGTCTACTAATGGAGAAAAGCATCAAACAAAGGGTTATTTTTGGGTATGAGAGAGATGTCATGCCATTGGTAATAAACCTCCGAAGAGATTAAACCATTAAGCACAACGATCTCTATCTTCAAGCTTAAACAAACAATTGATTTGAAATAACTTTCAAGGCAATCAAGAGCCACAAAATGAGAGAAGTGCAGGTGATTAAAGATGATCACAAGTATGGAAAGCACAAAATAAATGTTGTCAACTCAAATAGGTTAGTGTCTAAGGCCTAAAACACCAAACCTATGAGAACTATTACATTACAAGCATGCTAAACAAAGCACAAATGCAAGGATCAACCAAAAACAGTTCTAAAACAGTCCTAAACAGTGCTAAAATTAAGACAAAAAAAAGCTAAAACAACAAGCTAAAGTATTGAGGGATTAAAACTAGCACACAAACATAAGGAGGAGAGGCTAACCCCTCCATTTTTGGGACTTCAAAGCATGATTTTTAGTCTCTGAAAAACTCTAAAATTCAGTGGTAAAAAGCTCAAAATAAGTTGAACAAAAGATAGGAAACACAAGGGTACTGGCCTAGGAACCAAGGTTCAAAGAAGGGTAGTTAACCCCTCTACCTTTAATGGCCTTAAACCACAAGCTTCAGCCCATAAAAACAATTGAAAAATAATGCAAAAAACAACAAAAAAAGATGGAAAAGAAAGGATACAAGCAAGCTAGGGTATATACCTTTGAAGAGGAATGACCCTTTGAAGTTATAAACCACCAATCTAATACCCTCAAGGGCTAAGATGCAAGCTCAAACACCTCAACCAAGAACCCTCTAGGTTTTGTTTGGAGAGTATAGGTCAAGAGTGTATAAGTTGCAAAGGAGAGAGAGAGTGCACAAAATTTTTTGCTCCACAAAATTTTTTTAACCTCTAAAACATAAGAGAGGGTCATCTATATATAGAAATATATGAGAGACCACCGGAAATATCCATACAAACACAGCTAGAATAGTGCATGCACTTGTGGAGACAGCTGGCCAAAAATATTTAACTTTTGCATTAGTGGCAGTCAGGCCACTAACAGTGGGTGGCAGGCCCCTGGATAATCCGGCTTGAAAAGTTGTTGTTTTGGTCCAAAAACAAGGCACAAGGTTTGTATGTTTCTGAGGCTTAAAGTTGAGGTTTCCCGCTGAGGAATTCGAGCATTCGACAAGCATATGCGTTCATCATTGGGTGACCAATCGGTGACGCCCAACTCTTGAGGACTATCAAAAATAGGGTGTCTACAAAAGGTATTCCTTAAAATGGGATACCAATGCAAGATTGATTTTTATAAAATTTTATCCTGTAAAAAAATTATAATCAATCTTTGTTTGGTTTAGAATTTTTAAAAACAGTTTACTAAGTTTTCAATTCATATTTTTATATTTTTAGTGTATTTTTTAAAATATTTTAATCATTTTTTTAGATCCACGTAATTTTGATATACTTAAAAAGTATAAACTTGTACAAAAATATATTAAAATATTTTTTGAATACAATAAAATATGAAAATACACTTAATATTTATATTTTTTTGTACTTGGTGATTTTTTTTAAAAAAATTTATAAATATTATACTTTTTAACTATATCCAGATTAAGTGTATCTAAAAAATAAAAAAATTGCATAAAGATATATAAAAAAATTACTAAAAACAAAAACCAAAATAAAAAATAAAAAAAAAACTCAATTTTTAGAAAATAGTATAAACCAAACAAGCTGATATATCATGTAATGACTTGGATTCTAATACGTATCGGATTCGTGCAAATTGGTGTTCATCACCTTAAAACTTGTATGTTTGTCGGACTCTTGGTTATAGCGATCTGGGCTTAGACCCGACTCATTTATTGCTTTTGAATCCGGGAAACCATATCTGTGGCAGTTTTTTTTTTCCCTCTCTCATTATGTTCTGTTTTGGCTTCAAGGGTCAACACCATCCTTATTGGTGTAGACACTGCCTCCTTTTCCTTGCCTTGTTTTGCTCCAAGGGTCGACACCAACTTTAGAGGTGTCAACACCATTTTGCTGTCGGTTCCTAAATTGCTGTTGAAATTTAGGGTCGACACTAACCTCTAATGGTGTCGACACTTTCCTTTTCTTGTTGACCTTAAGGGTCGACACCAATCTGGGAAGGGTCGACCCTTGTCTATTGCAAAATCTGGAATTAGTTGCTGAAATTTAGTGTTGACACCTTTGGTCCAAGGGTCGACACCTTGTTTGCTACCATCATTGTCTTTTTGCCAATTCTTCCTGAAGGGTCGACACTACCGACACAAGGGTCGACCCCTGTGAGTCTTTTTCTAGATTTTAGTTTGGTTTTGGGCCCTACTTATTGGGGATTTGACTTGTTCTTTTGGGTTAACTTTGGGACTTTATTTCACTTTAACCTAGCACTATAAATAGGGTCCTCACTTATAATTTTCTTTACTTTATTTTCTCTTTCCTCTCTCTAAACCGTGAATCACTCTTCTCTCTCTCTAAACTCACCTTTTCGCTCAAATATCTTCAAATCTACTCACTTAGTAGCATCTCCTCACCTTGCTCCTTTGAGATTAAGTGTAGAGCTTATTGAGGGTTTCGTTTTGATCAAAGCAAATTGTTGTTTCGTCATTGTCAACTTTTGAGCTTTTCTTCTTTCTTCCTCTTCTAAGTTTGAGGTAGGGAGTTCTCTTAGCCTTAAATACTTATGATTCAAAGTGATTTTGGTGACATTTTGGGATTTTGAGTTGACTATGGGTTAGAAAACATTAATGGCTAGTTGTTTAAGTACAAAAGTGGTTTTCACTCAAATTTTCAAAGGGTGTTGAATGTTTAAGCATATTGATAAATAATAATTGATGATTTGAGGATTTAACTAAGAAAAGAGGAAAACTCCCAATTTTCTTTAAAACCATAGGTTTGAATGTTAAGTAAAAATGGGATTTTAAGACTAATTAATAGTTTTATGTTAAAATTTACATTAATATGGTATTGGAATACATGGAGATTATGAAATGGGTAAATCCTAATAATTTGATGAAATTAGTGTGGGGATAGAAGTTGTGGATTAAATCATTTTGGAACCTTAGCTTGGGAGTTTAATGGGAATGAGATAACTTACCTAAGTAATGTTTAAAAGTGGAATTGGAGTTGTTTTGAGTTGATATTCACATGATGTTAGAATGATGGAGAATTTCGGATTGATGTTGCTATATTGGATGATTATGGAAATTCTTGAGATTGCCTTGCTTATGTTTCATGTTAATTATTCTTGTAATAATGATTTGAACCGTAGGCAAACTATGATATTAGCAAACCAATTGCATTGCATTGTATCTTCATGGCCTTGGGACCAGTAGAGTTAATTAAAAATGGGTTATTTTGAAATGTGTTGTGTGTTGAAGTGCCCAATTGTCCTTTCGTGCTTGTAGGCCGAAAAATGTGGAGATGTTATCGGTATGTTGGTAAAGGTGCCCAATTACCCTTCCGTGCTTGTAGGCCGGTAAATGTGGGGGAAAAGTTACAATGATTGATGGGTGACCAATTGTCCCTCCGTGCTTGGTGGTCGGTGAATGTGGAGGTTTTCTAAAAGTAAGAGGTGCCCACTTGCCCTAATATGCTTGGTGGCCAATAAATGTGGGGAGTGTTATGACATATAACGTGGAGTCAGTTACAAAATGAAGGTTCATGGTTAAATCAATGGTTAACAAATTGGGTCAAACTTGGAATACGAATTTAGCATTTTACAAATTGGTTTTTCTAATAAAGTTAAGTTGTATGCATGGCATGACATTGCATAAACATTTTTTTATAAATATTATACTTTTTAAGTATATCCAGATTAAGTGTATCTAAAAAATAAAAAAATTGCATAAAGATATATAAAAAAATTACTAAAAACAAAAACCAAAATAAAAAATAAAAAAAAAACTCAATTTTTAGAAAATAGTATAAACCAAACAAGCTGATATATCATGTAATGACTTGGATTCTAATACGTATCGGATTCGTGCAAATTGGTGTTCATCACCTTAAAACTTGTATGTTTGTCGGACTCTTGGTTATAGCGATCTGGGCTTAGACCCGACTCATTTATTGCTTTTGAATCCGGGAAACCATATCTGTGGCAGTTTTTTTTTTCCCTCTCTCATTATGTTCTGTTTTGGCTTCAAGGGTCAACACCATCCTTATTGGTGTAGACACTGCCTCCTTTTCCTTGCCTTGTTTTGCTCCAAGGGTCGACACCAACTTTGGAGTTGTCAACACCATTTTGCTGTCGGTTTCTAAATTGCTGTTGAAATTTAGGGTCGACACTTTCCTTTTCTTGTTGACCTTAAGGGTCGACACCAATCTGGGAAGGGTCGACCCTTGTCTATTGCAAAATCTGGAATTAGTTGCTGAAATTTAGTGTTGACACCTTTGGTCCAAGGGTCGACACCTTGTTTGCTACCATCATTGTCTTTTTGCCAATTCTTCCTGAAGGGTCGACACTACCGACACAAGGGTCGACCCCTGTGAGTCTTTTTCTAGATTTTAGTTTGGTTTTGGGCCCTACTTATTGGGGATTTGACTTGTTCTTTTGGGTTAACTTTGGGACTTTATTTCACTTTAACCTAGCACTATAAATAGGGTCCTCATTTATAATTTTCTTTACTTTATTTTCTCTTTCCTCTCTCTAAACCGTGAATCACTCTTCTCTCTCTCTAAACTCACTTTTTCGCTCAAAGATCTTCAAATCTACTCACTTAGTAGCATCTCCTCACCTTACTCCTTTGAGATTAAGTGTAGAGCTTATCGAGGGTTTCGTTTTGATCAAAGCAAATTGTTGTTTCGTCACTGTCAACTTTTGAGCTTTTCTTCTTTCTTCCTCTTCTAAGTTTGATGTAGGGAGTTCTCTTAGCCTTAAATACTTATGATTCAAAGTGATTTTGGTGACATTTTGGGATTTTGAGTAGACTATGGGTTAGAAAACATTAATGGCTAGTTGTTTTAGTACAAAAGTGGTTTTCGCTCAAATTTTCAAAGGGTGTTGAATGTTTAAGCATATTGATAAATAATAATTGATGATTTGAGGATTTAACTAAGAAAAGAGGAAAACCCCCCATTTTCTTTAAAACCATAGGTTTGAATGTTAAGTAAAAATGGGATTTTGAGACTAATTAATAGTTTTATGTTAAAATTTACATTAATATGGTATTGGAATACATGGAGATTATGAAATGGGTAAATCCTAATAATTTGATGAAATTAGTGTGGGGATAGAAGTTGTGGATTAAATCATTTTGGAACCTTAGCTTGGGAGTTTAATGGGAATGAGATAACTTACCTAAGTAATGTTTAAAAGTGGAATTGGAGTTGTTTTGAGTTGATATTCACATGATGTTAGAATGATGGAGAATTTCGGATTGATGTTGCTATATTGGATGATTATGAAAATTGTTGAGATTGCCTTGCTTATGTTTCATGTTAATTATTCTTGTAATAATGATTTGAACCGTAGGCAAACTATGATATTAGCAAACCAATTGCATTGCATTATATCTTCATTGCCTTGGGACCAAGTAGGTAGAGTTAATTAAAAATGGGTTATTTTGAAATGTGTTGTGTGTTGAAGTGCCTAATTGCCCTTTCTGCTTGTAGGTCGGAAAATGTGGAGATGTTATCAGTATGTTGGTAAAGGTGCCCAATTACCCTTCCGTGCTTGTAGGCCGCTAAATGTGGGGGAAAAGTTACAATGATTGATGAGTGCCCAATTGTCCCTCCGTGCTTGGTGGTCGGTGAATGTGGAGGTTTTCTAAAAGTAAGAGGTGTCCACTTGTCTTACTGTGCTTGGTGGCCAATAAATATGGGGAGTGTTTGTGACATGTATAGTGGAGTTTGTTACAAAATGAAGGTTCATGGTTAAATCAATGGTTAACAAATTGGGTCAAACTTGGAACACGAATTTAGCATTTTACAAATTGGTTTTTCTAATAAAGTTAAGTTGTATGCATGGCATGACATTGCATAAACATAATCACTTTGAGCATACTTTATTTGTTGTTAAGTTTATTTCCTACTGAGCATCAAAGCTCACTCCCTTTTTATATGCTGGATATCCTAAAAATCCAGGTGTTGAAGGTGTACCATGATAGTGTCGAAAAGTGAATCGAATTCAATATGGAGCACCGAAGCTTCTTTGATGTTGTTCTCCTATAGCAATTGAGCTTGTTTGTTGAGTTAGGAATTTTATTTATTGAATCAAGGCTCTTAGTCTTGAAAGGTGTAAGCCCTTGTGGCAATTTAGATGGATATTTTTTATATTACCGTGTATTGTAATTTTATTAGTTTGAGCTTGACAAGAAATTTATGAGAACGTGATAGATTTCACTTATTGAATTGTATAACTTTGCTTATTGGTCATATATTGGGTTGGTAGCATATCGTGGTATAAATATCGGGGCGTTACAACTTGGTATCAAAGCGAGCCAAGTTTGAATACTTTGGGCTCGTGGGAAGTGACATTTCTCACAATGGGTTACAAGGTAGATATGGGACGTTTAAGTGTTCGTCTGATTGGTGTGTGCCAACATGACTATGTGAGTATGGGATTAAACTCTTAAGATGAAGTTTGTGCTCATGAATTTCTTAGAAGTCTTGTTAGGAGGCACCTGATCAATGCCATTCTAACTTGAATTCTTTGAACATTGGTGGGGCAAATTGACATTTTTGGAGGATATTCCGTATGTGTTTTATGTGACTATGTGTTTATGTGGTATGCTATTGTGAAAATCATTATGTGCATAGACAGGTGTAGACAGAGTGTTGAGTTTTGTTTGGGTTGAATTGTGAGCTAAGTTTATTTTTATTCTTATTTAGGATGTCTGGACGTAATGGTGGAAGCCGTGGCAGACCTCGTCGTGGTGGTCGGGGTGTCTCTTCTCGAGGAGAGAAAGGTAGGACAAGCTAGTATGGCCGAACAAGAGGTGCAGGGTGTTATGGATTTGTTGGCTAGGGAGTTGGCAAGTGTACTTCAGGAATCTATGAATATTTTAAGGACTAAAGAAACGGCACGAGCCGCCGTAAGAGAGACGAGATCCTCTTCCATGGCTAATGAGTTCTTTAAATCTAACCCTATGGAGTTTTATGGCGGTCCTAATCCACTTCTAGCGGATGAGTGGCATGAACAAATAGTGAAGACGTTTGAAGTGTTTCACATAGTGATGATGAACTTCAGGTTACGTTGGGGGCTTTTCAATTGAAAGGGGATGCTGGTCAATGGTGGAGATATGCCAAAGACCGTATAGTGCACACATGGGAGGCCTTCACTCATGCCTACCAAAAGAAGTACCTTCCATCCACAGCTAGAGAGCGTTTGAGAAGACAGTTTGAAGAGCTCGAATAACACGACACAACAATAGCAAAGTTTGAGGCAGATTTTACTAGCTTATCTAGGTTTGCACCAGAGTTAGTGGCTCCGAGGAGCGCCGTTGTTTGGAATTTCATAAAAGACTTAGGTGGGAAATTAAGATGAAAGTGGTTGGTAGTATGATTAGAAATTATGATAGACTCGTGGAAGCAGCCGCACATGTGGAAATCACCTTGGAAAGGGGAAAGAAACACAAGGGCAAAAGATAAAGGGAAAACGAGTCACAGGGTGACTCAGGAATATCTAAGAAGTGGAAAGGTAGCACTAGAATGCTTTTGCAATCACAGTAGACCAAGCCTCAGAGTTTGGCAACAGGGACGAGTTTAGAAGGTACCAGTCAGAATAAGATGATTTGTTTTCGATGTGGCCAGTAGAGTCACAAGGCTTTAGGTTGCCCTCAAAGGAAAGGAAGCCGACTACAACAACAATCGGCTCATCCTCAGAACCAGTCTCGAGGTAGTGGTCAGGTGTCCACCTATTATCAGTGTGGACAATTAGGGCATGTGAAGGGACTTTGCTCTTAATCGGTAGGAGTCGCTAGTCCTTCGAGATCCCAGCAGTTGTACAGCCTTTCATTAGATTCAAACCAAGAACAACTCCACCAGTCAATCCAGTTACAAGATAGGAGACTGCTTGTTTGTTTTAAGTGCAATCAAACGGGCCATGTTAAGTGCTATTGCCCTGAGAGAAGACAGAACCAGTTCGTTGATCCTAGTTAGGACGGTAATGTTGGGAGGGAGTAGTGTGATCTATTGTTGTTTTGGTATGATAATACTACGATGTGGTAGATAAGGAAGTGTAATTACAAATATTGCATATGTATATATATGTATGTGTGTTCTCGAAACCCAACTGTGTGGTAATGTAATTAAATCTTGGAACCTATTTCTGTTGGGAAGTACTATCAGAAATTGTAATCTTAGCGTTTTGTTATGTAACTGTTTCTATTCCCTGAATAAAGTATGTATTGGTTTATGAGTCTTAAATTGAATTAAAGTATTTGTAAAGAGAGGATTGGTCACAGGACTATCCTAGGAGGTTGCCTCGGTGTGACAATAGTATGTTTAATGTATTGTTGAATGGTATAATGTTTGATAGCGCTGAGTTACTTTGGCGTGCGTGTTTGTTGTTTGTTAGCCTTATGTAGCTTGGTGTTGGTATGATTGTTGTTGCAGTTCGGTTTGTAAGTAGAACTCCGGGTGATATGGTAAAGTTGTGTAGAGCAGATGTTATTGACCACATCGGTCCTTGTGGGTGTAGTGTGAGGTGTTTGGTTGCCACGGGTATATGTATGTGTTGATTTGAGGAGGGTGAGCTATGTGTTTCTGCCTTTAGGAGTCCAGCTCAGACGCATATATAATGTACGGATGTGTTTGTCATGTAGGCTTATGCATGGTGGATTAATTTGGGAGTAAGAATAGTGTGGTTTAACTTTGAGGGATCTAGTGTGATTCACTGGGAATGTGAGAGTGTGTGTGGAAATCCATATCGGAGTTAGTGAAGATAGACAATATGTTGGTGTTTAGTGTCAAGTGTAGGATTGTTGTATGGTTAGTCGGTTGGTTAATATCCGGGTTGGTTGACATATAGTCAAAGTTGGCATTGAGTGCAAGCGTCTAAGGCGGGGCAGTGCCGGAGTGTGGAAATGAAAAGCGTTGAGTCTCGTATAGTCAAGTGAGAAGTTGGTGTGAGTTTGTGGTAACTGGTTTGGAGTTACAAGTGAAAACTTTGGTTTTGAGTGAGTGCTTTGCCTCCATTATATGAGTGGTGATTGTGTTTTCTTTCTTCTTATGATTCGTATGTGGTTAGCACCATGCTAATATCTAGGGATTGTATAATAGAGCTAAGGTGTAGGTGTTATGGTATCATCGTCGGTGTGATGCGTGTTGTTGGGTGACTATTGAGGTTCACCGGCGGAGTGTTGAGAAATGATTTTGGGAAAGGCGAAACAACAAATTTCTTTTGGTGTTATGGCCTTGAATGGTCTTATTGAACTGAGATTGTCTTGGCTCTAAAAAAAATATATATAAGTCTTTAACTTAATAAAAGCTCAATCTAACAAATCACGAAAATGGAATTAGTTTTGTGTTATGAATAACACTTGTTGTTTTGGAATATGGTTTTGGAAAGTGTGGAGTTTCATAGTAAAGGATCAAAAATGTATTTTGGTTATAGGCGGTGTGAAGTTGAGCACCTTTTGAGGAAGGAAAGTGTTTTAAGGAAAATGGAGAAAAGAAGGAATTTTCTTTAACTTGGGTGTGTTATCTTGTATTGTTGAATTGTGTAGTGATCTAGCCTGAATTGCTAATTATGTGTTATGTAACTGTTATGCAGTATTTGTTGTCTTTTGACCGTGCTTTGTGTTGAGCTCTCTCTTGTTATGAGAGTTGGCCGAGAGTTTTGTGTCAGAGTGATTTTGTTACGAGTTGAATCAAATTGAATTTATATTTTAATCTTAGTTGGGGATTTATTTTAAATTATTAAACTCTATTCATTTTGGACCCAATTGATTGAATCATGACCTGTTTGTAACCATGTATTGTTGTTGTTGTTATTATTATTATTTATTTTATAATCTTGAGAGCGTTACAAATATTTATGGTGTGCACCATCAAACGAAATATATTTTGTGGTGAGAAAATATTATATCATTTTATATTATATGTTACAAAATCTCTTATGGTATTATAAACCCACCCACAGTAATAGAAACCAGCCTACCCACTTTTGTCTTCCCCATAAACCACTTACAATCATCTTGAGCAGAACACCTCGTGCAGCACGCTACAATCACTACTGATAAATACACATGGCTAAAACATCCACGCTCAGCAAAGAGCGTGTTACTCACACCACTTCAATCCATAGTAGCAATGGCTTCGCACACAGGCCATCGCTTGAAACAATTGGTCCTCCTCGGACAACACCGGAACTAGCACTACTGCACTATACGCCATAGTACCACAGCACCACCCATGATCTTCTCATCTATGTCGATCAAAATCCTGACTCTCGCGAGACCAAGCGTAAAGAGAAGATGTTGGAGTTAAATAAGCTTATTCGGGAGCTAAAGTCAATTCTTAATGGAAATGGTGAAGCTGAACCAGTATCCGAAGCTTGTACAATTGACCCAGGAGTTTTTTTTAGAGAGAACACACTGTGTCTATTAATTTTGTGTCTTCCAAAATTGAACTTAGAGGCACGTAAAGATGCCACTCAAGTTGTTGCAAAATCTATGAAGGAAACAAGTTCAGTTTCGGCTGACTGCTTGTGATTACTTAGAAGCAAACATAGATCTAATGGATATTTTGGTATCAGGCCATGATCCACCAAAATCTATTAGGTTTTAGACCATCGTTCTTAAGATCAAAGTGAAGAGCTTGGTGAGAGTAACGTTTTGACCCGTGGAGATCGAAATCCAACAAAGTCAAAAATTAGGGTTTTTGCTTGTTTCCTCTTCTAACTTGAGATAGGGATTTTTTCTACACTTCTTTATGCGCTTTTACTTGATGATAGGGAGCTTAGAGTTGTATATAATTTAATTAGAATTTTTGAAAAATTTGTGATTTATTTGCTTAAAAGAGAAATTTTGAGAAAAATAAAAAATTGATGTCCAAATTGTGAAAGTATAAACTTGGAATATGTTTGTAAGGTTATAAAAGAGTTATGTTTTAAATTTGAACAAAAACGGACTTCGATTCAATTGGTTTTGAAATTTTTACCGGTTTGTGACCAAAAGAGCATTTTTAAAGAAAACAATAGAATTATGTTTAACTTTTGGGGCTTTTGATCAAAATAGAATGTCATAATTGAATAATGCTTGGAGAATGAGTTTGGAAAAAAAAATGATGTTTTCTTGGGCATTAACGGTATTATTTTGTTTAATGTATCTGTTGGAATAAAACCGGCACAGTTAGAAATGGACCTTGAGAGGTTACCGGACGTGATTGTGATATGAAAACTAGTGTAGTTATTCATATTTGATGAGATGTGGAATAGATTGTATTTATCGAAAAAAAATTGAAATTTAATTGTTTAAATATTTGTTTAGAAATATCTGTTTTGGGCTATCGGTGGAGGATAGCCATGATTGTTGTAAAAATGCATGAGATATAGGTAAATTGAACCATATTCCTCATTTGTTTCATTGGACGTTGCATTACATTCATTTCATTAGAAATGTATCTGTTTTTGAGAAATATTTTGGAAATGTATCTGTTTGCGAAAAGATGAATACTTGGTGAATCTGGGTAGGGGGTGTAGAACCGTGCAGTTAGGTGCCGAGCCTTCCAGTTTGCTGGTAAAAATAACAGTGGTAGTGCATTAGGGCCAACTTGCAGACACTCACCTAGAGATTCACAAAGCATGTATTCATGTAATAGATATGGTTTAAAATGGAAATGGTTTTATATCTATTGTTGCATCTCAGCATTGCATGCTTTATAAAAAGAGAGATAAACTGTTTTATCATGAGCATGGTATGAGCATACTCCTCTTTAGTCTTGTCATGGTCTATATGTTGTATAGTATATCTCTACTGGGCTGTGGCTCACCCTATAAGAGAAACTTTTTCAGGTACAAATGATATGCCTCCGCCAAGGCGCTGACTTGGGAGGACTCGGAGCTGAGGCTTCATTTTTGTTTTATTGTTACTTGTTGAATGTAAGCCTAGGGCTGTATTTGCATTGAGTTGAAATTTCATTTTGTGTAACCAAGAATGTTCTTGGATAAATTTGTAAGCTTGTAGGGCACTCATTATTTGTTTGGCTTCCATTTCATACTTGTTGTAAAATGCATGCTTGGGATTGGAACCGGGGCATTGAGATGTGAACAGAATGCATTTGGCATTTGGGATTTAATAGAAATAGATGTATGGAATAATTAGCTATATATATGTGTTTGCCTATCAAGTGGGTTTTTTGCATAAATATATATATCCTGCCCAATTTTCGGGGTGTTACAGATTTTCTTGTTCTCTTTAGATGGGTGTTGAGCACTCGAGGGTGGTTTGGGTATTGTTGGTGGTTGAGACGTGGTTGACGTCTTTAAGTCCTTGTTGTTGCTGATATGCTGTTGTTGTTGAGGTTGTTGTTCCTTGTTTCATAGACCCTAGTGAGTTATATAAGTCGACGAGGCATTTGTGATTTTCCCTTGGAGTTTTTTTTTTTTTTTTTTGGGATGTCTTTGGGGCCCTAGGTGTTAGACCGGGATCCAGGAACTTATCCCAAATAGGATCTAAGCTTGGGTTGGTGTTGTGTTTTCTTTTATAGGTTATGGCTTTTCTTCATTTTCGAGAACAAAACTTCCTAAGGTGGGGAGATTGTAATGACTTGGATTCTAATACGTATTGGATAGGTGTAAATCAGTGCCTGTCACCTTAAAACTTGTATGTTTGTCGGATTCTTGGTTATAGCGATTCGGGCTTAAACCCGAGCCATTTATTGCTTTTGAATATGGAAAACTGTATTTGTGGCAGTCATTTTTTTTTCCCTCTCTCATTATGTTTGGTTTTGGCTTCAAGGGTCAACACCATCCTTGTTGGTGTAGACACTGCCTCCTTTTCCTTGTCTTGTTTTGCTCCAAGGGTCGACACCAACTTTGGAGGTGTTAACACCATCTTGATACCGTGTTCCTAGATCACTGCTGCAATTTAAGGTCGACACCAACCTTTGGTGGTGTTGACACTTGCCTTTTCTTGTTAACCTCAAGGGTCGACACCAATCTAGGAAGGGTCGACCCTTGTCTACTGCAAAATCTGGAGTTAGTTGCTAAAATTTAGTGTTGACACCTTGGGTCTAAGGGTTGACACCTTGTTTGTTACCAGCATTGTCTTTTTGTCAATTCTTCTTGAAGGGTCGACACCACCAACACAAAGGTTGACCCCTATGAATCTTTTTTCAGATTTTAGTTCGGTTTTAGGCCCTGCTTCTTGGGGATTTTGACTTGTTCTTTTGGGTTGACTTTAGGACTTTATTTCACTTTAACCTAGCACTATAAATATGGTCCTCACTTACCATTTTCTTTACTTTATCTTCTCTTTCCCCTCTCTAAACTGTGAATCACTCCTCTCTCTCTCTCTAACTCACTTTTTCGCTCAAAGATCTTCAGATCTACTTACTTAGAAGCATCCCCTCACCTTCCTTCGTTGAGATTAAGTATAGATTTTGTCGAGGGTTTCCTTTCGATCAGAGCAAATCATTGTTTCGTCACCGTCAACTTTTCGATTTTTTTTCCTTCTTCCTCTTCTAAGTTTGAGGTAGGGAGTTCTCTTAGCCTTAAATACTTATGATTCAAAGTGATTTTGGTGACATTTTGGGATTTTGAGTTGATTATGGGTTAGAAAACATTAGTGGCTAGTGGTTTAAGTACAAAAGGGGTTTTCACTCAAATTTTCAAAGGGTATTGAATGTTTAAGTATATTGATAAATAATAATTGATGATTTGAGGATTTAACTAAGAAAAGAGGAAAACCCTCAATTTTCTTTAAAACCCTAGGTTTGAATGTTGAGTAAAAAAGGGATTTTAAGACTAATTGATAGTCTTATGTTAAAATTTACATTAATATGGTATTGGAATACATGGAGATTATGAAATGGGTAAATCCTAATAATTTGATGAAACTAGTGTGGGGATAGAAGTTGTGGACTAAATCATTTTGGAACCTGAGCTTGGGAGTTTAATGGGAATGAGATAACTTACCTAAGTAATGTTTAAAAGTGGAATTGGAGTTGTTTTGAGTTGATATTCACATGATGTTGGAATGATAGAGAATTTGAGATTGATGTTGTTGTATTGGATGATTATGGAAATTGTTAAGATTGCCTTGCTTATGTTTCATGTTAATTATTCTTGTAATAATGATTTGAACCTTAGGCAAACTATGATATTGGCGAACCAATTGCATTGCATTGTATCTTCATGGCCTTGGGATCAAGTGGGTAGAGTTATTAAAAATGGTTTATTTTGAAATGTGTTGTGTGTTGAGGTGCCTAATTGCCCTTCCGTGCTTGTAGGCATGTCAATGTGGGGGGAAAGTTATAATGATTGATGGGTGCCCAATTGTCCCTCTGTGCTTGGTGGCCGGTGAATGTTGAGGTTTTCTAAAAGTAAGAGGTGCCCATTTGCCCTACCGTGCTTGGTGGCCAGTAAATATGGGAAGTGTTTGTGACATGTAACGTGGAGTTTGTTACAAAATGAAGGTTCATGGTTAAATCAATGGTTAACAAATTGGGTCAAACTTGGAATACGAATTTAGCATTTTACAAATTGGTTTTTCTAATAAAGTGAAGTTGTATGCATGGCATGACATTGCATGAACATAATCACTTGGAGCATACTTTATTTGTTGTTAAGTTTATTTCCTACTGAGCATCAAAGCTCACTCCCTTTTTATAGGCTGGATACCCTAAAAATCCAGGTGTTGAAGGTGTACCATGATAGTGTCGAAAAGCGAATGGAATTCAATGTGGAGTGCCGAAGCTTCTTTGATGTTGTTCACCTACAACAATTGAGCTTGTTTGTCCAGTTAGGAATTTTATTTATTGAATCGAGGCTCTTGGTCTGGAAAGGTATAAGCCCTTGTGGCAATTTAGATGGATATTTTTATATTACCGTATATTGTAATTTTATTACTTTGAACTTAACAAGAAATTTATGAGAACGTGGCAGATTCAAGTTGTTGAATTGTATACCTTTGCTTATTGTTCATATATTGGGTTGGTAGCATATTGTGGTATAAATATGGGGGCGTCACGTATCATATTATTTAAAATTTTATTCACTCAATATCTTAAGAACAGTCATTAATTAGGCACATTATAAAATTGAAAAAATTAGTGAAACACCTCTCTCCAACTTTGTGTAGTAAGAGAGATCCAAGATATTTTTTTTTTATTAGCTATGGTCTCTCAACATTTTCACAGAAAAAATGCGACTAAGAGAAATCTTACCCGACTAAGAGAAATTTTACTTGATTCAAAGAAATTTCAAAATTTCATAGAAAAATTTCAAAATTTCTCAGTGAAATCAAAGAATTTCTCTATGAAAATTGAAATTTCACCGGGCGCAATTTCTTTGAGTCGGGAAAAATTTCTTTGAGTCGAATTTTCTCTGTAAAAATGTTAAGGGACCTTAATTACTATGAAAATATTGTATGTCATTTATCTTATAAAAGCTTAATATCCAGAATCTTTAAAAAAAAAATAGGCTATGAAATTACTTTAAAAATTTGTATGTCATTTATCTTATAAAATCTTAATATTAAGAATCTTAAAAAAAATTCGCCTATAAAATTGCCTGAGTCTTTCACACCTTGTCGAAGGCTTAAAAGAACATGAAGCGTTGGACCGTGTATATTGAAAAAAAATATACATATATATATCAAACTAGTTTGGTGAAAAAATTTATATAAAAAAAAATACTCATAATTTTCAAATAATTTCCTTTTTTTGGGGGAGGGGGGGAGGGGACAGAAATAATTTTTAAAACTTTTAAATATATCTTTTTTATATTTATTTTTTTCAAATTAGTTTTAAATTTAAAAAAAAAATCAAGAAACAAATCGTAAAAGATTTTTGGGAACACTAATACTAAAAACATAAAATTAAGAGAGACTTACGTGTAGGTCTCTTAATAGGTGAACTTATTATCCAATAGGTCCTATAATAATTATAGCGATCCCGGTTTTCCCTTTCGTGCTTAACTGTAATCCGGACTCGGTTCTGTGGTTGTGTTGTCGCCTTATTCTCGTTTCTATCCTTTACACTTAGTGTTTGAGTTTTAGGATGTGTTGGGCATGTTTCGAACAGGTAGATTGAGTTTTGGTCTCTAGTGTTGTTGCCCAGATTTTTATGTGTTGCGCTCGAGCGGGTCATCCTGAGCTCGAGCGGAGTTTGTTTTTTTTGGTTGTCCGCTCGAGCGGGGTTTATACACTTCCAGTATTTCGTGGCCCTGCAAAACTTCTGCAGGTGTGTTTTCTACACTCGAGCGGGTTTCTTGCGCTCGAGCGAGTCGCGCTCGAGCGGGATTGTTGGCGCTCAAGGGAAGGGGAAATCTATGCTCGAGCGGACTGGTTTTCGCGCTCGAGCGAATGTACTTTATTCTTATGTCTTGGCGCTCGAGCATGTCCAGATTTTTGTTCTTGGCACTCGAGCGTTGTGTTCTCCGCTCGAGCGGGTCATACGTATATGAGTTATCCGCTGGTGATTTTAAACACTTTTCACTTTCTTTCTCTCTCCTACTTTTTCAAAAAACTCATTTTGAGAGCCCTCTCTCTAGAATCTTCCGCTCTCTCTAGGGTTTGATCTAGCTAGGGCTGTTTCCTACCTTGGTCTTTACAAAAGTTGTGGGTTGATCGTCGAAGCTATCTTTCTATCGTGAAAATGTTCGGGATTTGGCAGCATTCTTCGTTTCTTCATTCTCCTCGTTGAAGCCCCATCATTTCGAGGTAGGATTAACCTACTCTCATCTTATGAGCTTTGTTCTTTGAATTTTTAGGCATTGTTGATTATTGTCGGGGGTGTTGGTAATTTTGAGATAGTTTGGGCCTTTGTGTGAATTTTACAAAAGTAGGGTTTTAAATATATAAAACCATATATGATGTTAGGGCATAGAGAAAATGAGATTAATGGTTGGACATTGATGGAATGGAACCTTAGGGTTTGTTATGTGAATTATGGTAATTTTGCCCTAATCGTATTAATTAATTAACGCAGTATAATTAATCTGAAGAAAACGAGAATTGAATTGAAGGAAGTTGAAATTGGGAATGTATGGACTAGAAGAGTGTAGCCGAACTATTTATTGCTCAATCTAGTTTGAAATGTTGATTATTTATCCATTTGTGCATTTATTTCCTGCTTAGGAAATAATTGCTTTGGGCTACCGGTGGAGCGTAGTGGTTGATTGTTGTAGACCAATGCATGATGCTTAGGCAAGACTTAAACTAATCCAGTTGATTGTCATAGAGATATGACGGTTGATAGAATACATTAACTTTATGTATCTGTGGATTGTGCATGTGGCCAATGTGTTTATATGCATTATGTGTAGACAGTTGATGGAATACATTAACTTTTTGTATTGATTGATTGTGTATGTGATTCTGTGTTTATATGCATTACTTGTGTATGGGAGGAGATGGGGGATGTACTCCACGGTTTAGGGGAAGATGGGGGATGTACCTCTAAACCGGTTAATAGTTTAGGGGAAGATGGGGATGTACCTCTAAACTGGTTAATGGTTAAGGGAAGATGGGGGATGGACCCAGGGATGCAGCTCATATGCTCTCCCATTGTAATGTTGATATAGCTCATATGCTTATCTATTGAAGTGTTGATATGGCTCATATGCTTATCTGTTAAAGTGTTGATATAGCTCATATGCTTATCTGTTGAAATGTTGATATAGGTCATATGCTTATCTATTGAAGTGTTGATATGGCTCATATGCTTATCTGTTAAAGTGTTGATATAGCTCATATGCTTATCTGTTGAAATGTTGATATAACTCATATGCTTATCTGTTAAAGTGTTGATATAGCTCATATGCTTATCTGTTGAAGTGCTGATATGGCTCACATGCTTATCTGTTAAAGTGTTGATATAGCTTATATGCTTATCTATTGAAATGTTTGTTTAATTTGATATAGTACTAAAATGTATATCATCATCGTTTGTGAAGTATGGAGGTAGTTTATGTGTTATTGATACAACACCAAAATGTGTATCCACCTTGAGTTTTGAAAGTGTTCTAGTGATGAACTATAATCTCATCAAATGTTTTGGCCAAAGTACTGAGCCTTGTTTTCAAACTCAAAGTTGAATAAGAAATGGAAAGTGAATTGTAACATAGACTTGGCTGTCTTGGAATTTTAATAAGATGTAAATGGAAGTGTAAGTATTGACCATCTATCAGTTGCTAATCTTTTAGGCATTGTTCATAGTCGGTTTAGTATATTTCTACTGGGCTGTGGCTCACCCTATATGGGAACATCATTTTCAGGTACAGGTAGCATGCCACCTCTGAGGACATAGCTTGGGAGGTTAGAGGCAGACATACTTTTGTTGCCTTATTTTCCTTGATTGTATTACTTATAGATTCAAGCCAAGGACTTAATGGGTAATTAAGTTAGCACTCTCTTTTGTAACCAAGTGTTAACTTGGAAAGCTGTAAGCCCATAGGGCATTTGTTTTTGTTGTAAACATGTAATACTTTTGTAATGAAATACTCTGATGAATAGATGAATGTGGACCTTTTATGTATCAATGCATGTCTCTATATGGATGGGTTTAATGTTATTATTTTGAGAGCGTTACAATAATTAATGGCGTTTTTCATCAAACACTATTAAAAAAACATCAATAATTGTTAATTTTCAGCAACAGTTTAAAAATTGTCACAAAAAATGTCACTAATTATAAGTTTTAGCGATAGTTCTAAAAAATTGTCACAAAAACGTGTCACTAATTTTTTACTTTCAACGATAGTTAGAAAAATTCGTCACATAAAAATGTCACTAATTGTAAGTTTTAACGACAATTTATAAAAACCTTGACAAAAAAGTCACTAATTGTCAATTTTTAGCAACATGCCAAATTCATCACAATAAATTATTTTTAGCGACGATTTTACTATGACTTATATTCAAAAAAAATTGATATTAAGTTTAACTATTAAAACTTATTGGTAGTTTATCCTAAAAGGGTTGAGAGAGAGAGAGAGATCTGTGCGTATGTATTAAGGGTTGAGAGAGAGAGAGAGAGAGAGAAAGGGTCTTATTCAAAATAAGGTTTCATTTTCACAGAAGGAGGCGCGTGTGCGTACCGCATTTGGAGGCGTTTTTAAACGCCTCCCATTATAAAACGGCGTCGTTTCGTTTAAGAGAATATGCGGCGTTTATAAAACGCCGTTAAATATTAATAACAGTGGCGTTTAAAAAAACGTCGTTAAAAAAGCGCCACCAAATCTACTTTTTCCTGTAGTGACTATTAAAACTTATTGGTAATTTATCCTAAAATTAAAACATCTAATGGATCATAGAAAGTGTAATGGAACGGTAAGTTGAGATTTATTTTTCAAGTCAATCCTTTCATAACTGGATATAATTCCAAATCTTTCATTATATTTTTTAGAAAAATATTTGAAATACCTAATTTATCACCCTTAACAATCACTCCTAATGAAGTGTTTGACAATTATCAAATTTTAATTTGTCAAGCATTTCATCATGTGAGATTTAACCTTAATGTCACATTATTAAGGGTCATTTAAGAATAATAAATTAGAGAATATAACATTATTGTATTTTCTATGAACCATTTGGTGATGCATTTTGTATTCCTGCTAGTTTAAGATTGCCCCAATCAATCCATGAATCCATTCAACAGCTTGAATCATATTTGTAATCACCCTACTTTAAGCTTATTTTTAAAATAAAAATTAAAAAAAAAAAACCGTACGGCATTTTGCTATTACAAAAGTACACTCTTTATTTTATCTAATTATTTTAGTTTATGTGTGTTTTAACAAAACTCTTTATATGTGGACATTTTCAATGAGAGAAATCATTTACCATTTACCTAGTCTCTCTTGGCTATCCAAACGTCGCTAGTTTGCCTATTGTATTGTCTAGCATTTTTTTTTTTTTTTTTTTTTTTTTCATTTTTTTTTTTTTTTTTTTTTTTGTTGGGGGTAAATTATTGTCTAGCATGTTAAAACATTGAAATTATGATTTGATTAGGTAAAATAATAGGGACAATATAAGAGCAACTCCAATACTTATAGGCATTATGTCTACAAAAAATATATTAAAAATTACATTTTATATTTTGCCTAATCATTTTGTATAGTGTACACTAACAACACTCTACTCTAAAAATTGATTGTCTAGCCTTGAAGGCTATCCAAATGTAAGTCAACTGAGGATGAGCGAAAATGCCTACATTAGTGTACCTTGTTGAAACTCTATTTTGTAACAAGGTTAGGCAAAATGCCTAAAATGCTCTAAATGCTGAAAAATATACAAGAGTTTCGGAGTACCACATAGCCGTACTCTCGGACTACCGAATAATCACCCACGAATGCCTCTCCTGTTGGAGATACTCTAAAGAGCATGTTAGACTTACTCTTAGTAATTTATGATTTCATTAAAGGGTTAATGTGTTAGCACTACAACATTTTCTTAGTTTAGTGGCATTTGAAAGTGCCACAAAACTATTCTTTTAATGACATTTTTTGGTCTTGTGGCATTTTGAACAAGTGCCACTTCTATTGGTGCCACGGTAGATACGAGTGCCACGGTAGATACTTGCAAGTGCCACTGCACCATCATGGCTGAAAACTTTCAATGACATTTTAATGCCATAGTAGATATTATTTGTGGCACTATCAAGCGCCATTAAAAAAAGAGTTAGTGACACTTGTAAGTATCATTACACCATCAAGACTAAAACCTTTCAGTGACACTTTAATGTCATGGTAGACACTATTCGTGACGCTATCAAGTGTCGTTCATGACGATAATTCGTTGTAGAACAATTTGATCCGCTCTTGCGGAGACTCGAACCGCCAACCTTTCGCACCATAAACCTTATACACCACACTCTTCCCACTACACCTATAGCACCACATGATTATATATGCAACATATATTATTTATATAGTACATACATCCATATTAATATAAAAGCATATGTATAAACATAATTATTTTATTGAACATAATTTATGTAAAATAAACTATTTACTACCAAAATAAAAAAAAGAGCACTTTTGGTGACTAAAAATATTTTTTAGTCACCAATTCTATACTTTTGGCTACTAATTATTTTTTAGTTGCTGAAAAACTTAACTTTTGTCGACCAAAATCGGATTTGGTCGCCGAAGATGCACTTTCAGCTACCAAAATTTTGGTCACCAAAAAATTGTATTCCCGCCTTAGGATTTTAGCTCTCTCGCGCTAAAAATGACCACTTTTGGCGACTAAACTTATTTTTTAGTCGCCATTTGTAGACTTTTGGCTACTAAATTTTTTTTTTGCACCAAAAAGCTTTACTTTTGGCTACTAAAATTTTTTTAGTCGGTAAAACCCATATAATCAGTGACCAAACTTATTTTTGGTCACCAGTTGTAGACTTTTGGCTACTAAATTTTTTTAGTCGCCAAAAAGCTTTACTTTGGGCTACTAAAAATTTTTTAATCACTAAAACCCATATAATCAGCGACCAAACTTAGTTTTAGTCACCAATTGTAAACTTTTGGCTACTAAAATTGTTTAGTCGCCAAAAGCTTTACTTTTGGCAACTAATGCTATTTTGGTCGCTGAAAGCTATACTTTCAGCGATCAAATTTGCTTGGTTAGGAAATTTAGTCGCCGAATATGTTTTTTCCTGTAGTGTATATTGAGTTTAATTCATTTATTTTTAATCATTTACTGCATTTTAAAAATTTAGAAAATATATTGACATTTTTTTTTTTTTCAAAAATGTCATTATAAGCTTGGAAAGTTTTTGGCTTAGTGGCATTTCTCAAAATGCTATAAAATATTTGTTTATGACACTTTTCACCTAAGTGCCATAAAAAGTAATTTGCACCTACCTAGTGTCTTGACATTTTTTAAAAAATGCCATTGCAAATATTCATAAAAAGTTTTTGTAGTGACATTTTTGTTGCAGTGAAGTGACATTTTTTTTTAATTGAAATGCCACTAGAGCCTTGTATGTTTGTGGCTCTATGACATTTTTCTAAAAAATGCCACCAAATATTCTTTTTGTGATATTTTTTAAGAACATGCCACTAGTATGGTGTCACTAAAATATGTTTTTGTTGTAGTGTTGTGACACCTGTTCATTGAAATATCACTAGAGCTTTTTATGTTTGTCGTTTTGTGGCATTTTTCAAAAACGTGCCACTAAATATCATTTTTGTGACATTTTCTAAAAATATGCCACTAGTGTAGTGCCACTAAAGTATGTTTTGTTGTAGTTTTGTGACACTTGTTCATTGAAATGTCACTAGAGCCTTTTATGTTTGTCGTTTTGTGGCGTGCGCATCACATAGTAATGCTAGCCTAATAATCGGAACAAGAGTATATAATGTAAATAAGATTCACATCATGATTAGTAGAGGCCGATCTTTGATCGGGCGAGTGGGGTGCTCAATTCATGACCTTTCTCCATTGTACCTAAGTTCCCGAGCCGAGATAATCTTGGTGATGACGAATATGTGGCCGTTGGCATGAGTCATGGGTTTCCTAAATTTCTCAAAAATATTTAGGTGGTGACTCTGTATCTGGCAAAGCAGTCCATTTTTGGCATTTTGATTCAAAACCGATTTTCCGGTTTTGGACTCTTTGGTGTTTATCTATTTCACATTGGTCTTGTGAGATTAGATTCAGAACCGCAGGAGTTCGAACTGTAGGGCTAGTCGTATCCGAAAGGAGCACAAAAAGTCAAGCTACATTAGGCAAAATACCTAAAATGCTCTACATGCCGGAAAATGTACAAGAGTTCGAGAGTACGACGTGGCCGTACTCCCGGACTACCGAATAATCACCCACGAATGCCTCTCCTGTTGGAGATACTCTAAAGAGCATGTTAGAGTTACTCTTAGTAATTTATGATTTCATTAAAGGGTTAATGTGTTAGAACAACTCTAATCATTCTCTTCATTTTTTATTAGCTAAAATGTAAAAAAAGTAATTTTTTATTTTACCTTTTTTT
Organism: Camellia sinensis; assembly: GCF_004153795.1. Taxonomy (NCBI): domain Eukaryota; kingdom Viridiplantae; phylum Streptophyta; class Magnoliopsida; order Ericales; family Theaceae; genus Camellia; species Camellia sinensis. The sequence goes on from NW_021026516.1 coordinate 1,579,351, forward strand.
TTTTAATCTATATACTCCAATGCTGCTATTTATTTTACCTATCTATACATACAAACTGTTTAAAAATCCTCTCAAAACTCTTCAAATATAATTAGCTTTAAAATTTTTTGTTTAAATAGCTATTATAATAACTAACTCATTAGAGCGATTAAAATATAATAATATTAATTATAATAACTAACAAGTCTCATTTAAAAATCTCTTCGAAATGCCGTTATACAATGTCAATTTTGTTGTATAAATTACTGGCTAATGAAAGATTTTGCCAACTCAAAGAGTGCAAGGTAAACAACTGGATTGATCTAATTCATTGTGTGTGATATGTGGCAAGGTGAAAATAAGATTACAATAATGTTATATTTGTTTAAGTTGAAATGAGATTACAATAATGTTACATTTCTTTTAGAAGAAAATATTTTTCAACAAAAATTACAAAACTTTTTTTTTATAAATATTTTTCATAGAAAATGTTTTTTTTTTTTTTATATATTTGGTTACATCCTTCAAAATATTGTATTAGAGATTATATTAATGAGTTGGAGGTGGAGGTGATAGAGGCGGCGACAGAAGTAGTAGTGGCAATAGCGGTGGTGATGGTGTGGAAGAAGAGGTGGTGATGGTAGCAGCAACGTGCAAAGGCGGGGTAAAGGTGGTGGTGGCGATGGCGATAACAATTGTGATGGTGTGGTAGCATTAGTAAGATTTTAGTCTGAAAAATATTTTTTACCTTTTAGAAGTAAAAATATTTTGTGCCTAAATAAACTTATTTTTCATTAACTATAAAAAAATATTTTCCATTGACTCTTGTTTTTTGTTATGGATCTTACTAACAAGTGCCTCTAAAGCACCAAAAAAAAAAAAAAAGGAACAAAAAAATATATAAATCACAAAACACTTATCACTAAATTCAACATAATTTTTTATAAATTTCAAAACACATCTTAATCTCCTATATACATCTTCAAGAGACTTTTTCTCACATTCCCAATATTACAAGTGTCATGGACAGTTGTTAATATTTGTCTTTCATTATACCAAATGCCAAAAATTTGAGAAAGTACAAACAAACGGAACGTAACTATAAATTTTATGATAATTGACATTTTACAATGTATTAAAATATGTTTTTTAATAGACTAGTCGTTGGGCACGTGGCACGTGGCATGTGATTTTTTTACCAACTATTAGTATTATAATTATATATGTCTCTTAAATTAGTATGTGATATATATACAAAGTATGGAGATTTGTATGGGCAAATTGATCTGTATCCAAAATACAACTAAGCAATAAATGAATACATACTCGGCTGAAGAATTTAAATGATAAATGAGAAATTTTATAAACATAAACATCACTTTATAGCTAGATTATTGAGACCATAATCTTATCTTAAAGAATAAATAATAAACAGGTCATTTAAATATATAGTATTACACAAATCGTTTTCTATCAACTTCTCACTTCAATTTTTCATAATCCATATCTCTAATACAATTGAAGGTATGAAATTAATTATACAATTACACGATTTTATTTAATAGTTCATCTCATAATACAAATTCATTGAACCCACTATTGCATATTATTTACATACTATTGGTGTAAGAATGCATTAATATCAATATGTAATATATTTTTATACACCAAGAGTTGTTCAGTCTCGTTTTCTGTGCCATGAATATCTTGCATGATGAAAAATATAACATTAGTCATTAGTATATTTTTATTTATGTAGAAAATGTGGAACAATTTTTTTTTTAAAAATGGAATGATATTGTAACTTAATATTTCGATCAATATAAGAATTTCATAATTGTTTTCACGATATTTATAGATTCGTGCTTATAAGTGTTTGTAGGTCACTTTCATGAAATTGCTAAGTTATGTCATCTATAAGTAATCAACACATGACAAAAATTGATTGAAACTTTTTATTTGATGTACTTATTTTCTGCATCATTAAGTTGCTACGATAATGTTTGGGCATCATTTGATTTTTTTTTTTTCTTGTAATTTGACCAAAATGTGTGCATGAGGTACATTGTTTTTCTTATAGATAAGACAATTTTTGCTTCAACTCGTCTAACTTTGCTTGCAGAGTACGTTGCAACTTGCAATAGATCTTCTATAGTTTTTGTTTCACCATCTTCTTGTTTTTCTTCTTACTCATCATTATAACTCATTATAATAAAAATATTTTGATGCGTAAGAGTTTGAGATGATATCATATTGTTATGAATTTCAAAATCCATTTTTCCTTAATAATGTGATTTTTCTATTAAGGAAAAAAAATACAATAATTGTTGTGATAAAGGTGTTTTGCAAAAATCTTGGTTTGTTATTAAAAGTGTTTGTTATGGACACTTGTTTGTATGGCATGTATGTATATATGTATTGAATATAAGTTGATAGAAGAATAATATACAATCCAGCAATTTTTTCCTAGCAAATAGAACTATATTATTAAAGCGATATATGTTAGAAAATTAGAGTATCCGATGGTAATATAGCATTTCAGATTCACAATGTATGAATACAGTAACATATGTCAATTTACATTTATATATTTATATATTAGACATTGACATATATAAAATATTACAAAAGTAATATGTGAAAACTTTTGCAACAATATAGTACATGTAACAATGAGAAGTTCATTATTCATAATTAAATAGTTGGTCATAATGTAAATGTTTCGTGTTACATTTTGTGTGTATGTATCACTTTTTATTAGTCATTCAACTTACACCACTACTTTACCTCTTTACACCCTTCATCTCATTACACCACTAAAAAAAATGTGATTCTCATTACACCAATTATATTACCAAAACTAACCCTAAAGTAAGACTCTTCAAAACCCTTTTATCTCTTTACACTAATAGTTTTTTGAGGAAAAATAAGGGAACAGAGAAAGAGACGCAGTAAGGGAAAAAGAAAGACGCAGGGAAGACAGTGAGTAGAGCCCACAGCGAAGTGCCTGTTCGGTCACACAGTGCTAAACAATTTACATTCTTCTGATGTTATGTTGCCGGAAAAAATAGATTTCTCCAGCATTTTGTTGCTATACATTTATAGAGCCACTTTCTTCCAAACAATAATTTTTAAATTTGTGCCAGACTTGTTTGGTAATATAATGCTAATGAATTTGAATTAATCCAATGTCATGTTACCTGACAAACTTTTTTTTCCCTAGCAATATGTTGTCGTTTCGTAAAAAAATCGTATTAATAAATAAAAAATAAAAAAACACTTAACAAATTTCTTTTGTAATGAATTCATGATAAGAGTTCACTAATAATGCAGTACTTGCATTGTTGCAATGAGTAGAAGTATTATCTTTCCAAGAAAAAATATAAAAAAAATGAAACTGGAAATACACGGTAATGAGTAGCCGAACAAATTAAGAAAATTCAACATTGGGTTACTAAAAAAGTATGTTTTATTCGGCAGTTGGTTACTAGAAATATATTTTTTATTCAGCAATGTGATGCCAGACTATTTTATTTTGTTTGATTTCAAAACACCAAACAAAAGTCAAAGAACAATCCATAAAAATGAAACAAAAACCTACCAAACAAATAAAAAAAAAATCTCACCATTTCACTTTTTTTATAGTTCTTCACCACTGTTTCTTCATCCATTGTTTTCTTCTATGATCATAATACTATGATTCTCATTTTTTTAAAAGAGATGTGTAAGAGAGAAGAAAAATTGAGAAAGGAAGAAGACGAGTAGGGATTGAAGACTAAGGGGTGTAAGGAGATAATCAAATATATTTAATTTTAGTGTTTTATCCTTAAAGGTAATTTTACACGTGCGTAAAATTGAGAAAAATAAAAAAGGGTGATTCTACTTACACCACTATTTAACCTCTTTACACCCTCCATCTCATTACACCACTAGAAAAAATGTAATTCTCATTACACCCCCAATATATTACCAAAACTAATCCTAAATTAACTATTTCATCTCTTTACACCACTAATTTTGGTAACACGGTACTAAATAATTTACATTATTCCTGTGTTATGCTGCCAAAAAAAGTAGATCTCTCCAGCATTTTGTTACTATACATTTATAGAGCCACTTTCTTCCAAACAATGATTTTTTAATTTGTGGTTGGCCTATTCGGTAATGCAACGCTAATTAATTTGAATTATTCCAATGCCATGTTACCGAACAATATTTTTTTCCCAGCATTATGTTGCCGTCCAATTAGATGATAACAAGAAATTAATTTGGGCCACTTGTGAAGTGTCTGTTCAGTGATACATTGTTATACAAATAGGATTACTCTAGTGTCATGTTGCCAAACTACAATAAAGTTGTCTAGGCCCCCATCGCTGTACATTGAAAGATTTATTTTTTCCTTGAAGCATCCATAAAAAAATTCATAAATCAAACACGCATCCATAAAATCATACATAAAAAGTATTCATAAAATTATTCATAAAAAATCAAGTGTACGAATATTCATATTTAATTTTTTAAGTTTCACAACTTTGCTTCTAAAACTTCATCTATGAGTCCTTTCATTGTGTCATATGTTGTACAAGTTTATTTGTTATTGATTTTTGTCTTGAACAATTGTTCCAAAGCTTAATCAAACACTGTACAAGTTTGGTGAAGTTTAGTTCCACAATTTTTACAATTTGATTTTATCCAAATTTCTAGGAACATCTGGTAGCGTTTGGTTTGTGGTTCCCCTCTAAACAATACAAAACCAATCCATGCTCACCCCTAGAGTCCCATGATAGATATCATGACACTCATTCAACAGATAAATGATCTTCGTAGGGTTGCACAATTTGATCTTACATCATCATTCTTTAATCTGTTTTAGAGGAAATTTATTATTTTAGAAGTTACTGCACTTTAAATTTCCGTCAGTTCAACTAATATTTGGTGAATGAACTTTATCTCGTGAGAAGAACAAGTATTATTGAAACTTGCATACATCTGTTTATTACAATCAATATAAAAATTCAAACAATCTTAGTACAAGTCATTGTGTCACAAATATAAAATAGTAATTCTTTGATATTCTTGCACATACATACCAATTAAACAAACGAATTCTACATTTCCTGACCTTTATAGGCGAATGAACAACCAATCACAAAGAACATGTAATAAGAGGTCAGGTATAATGCATCTATGTAAACTAGGGCCATCAAAATACCAGCAGACCACATGTAAGAATCCGAATTAAAAGATATGCGATCAAGAATATAGGCTTGCAAACATGCTGTGATAGTGAAGATTGTGGAGCAAGCAAGAGCCATCACAGCAACAATATATCTGAATGGCAAGGCTATGTAGAAGTCGTTGCTACGAAATCGTGACAACTGAATTGAAAGCATGGCGACCAAGGCGAATAGGGAAGAAAATAGGGCAATAGATATGTACCACAAGAACTCCACAGTATCATCCTCTGTATCCTCCCGGATAAGGAGAACGGGCTCGCCATAGGTTTTGCTTTGGTTGTCTTGATCGTAACCTCCGGGAAGGGTGAAGAGTGCTGCATAATTGACTGTGCCAATGAGAGCGGTAACAAGCATGAGGCCATTGTTCATATCTTTGAAAGCTTTTTCGGCCTTGTCTCGTAGATCTATGTGGTTTATTTCAAATAGTTCTTTTGCTGTCATTCCATTAGAGTTTTCATGGTACAAAAAGTGTGGAGGAGAGTCGTACCAAACACGCTGTGAAAGAAAAGAATAAAGAACAAGTCGAATATATGTTAGTTTTAAGTTTTACAACTTAAGGATGCAACTTCTTCATTATATTACTAGGGGTTGGCTTCTCTCTAGTAACAACACGTGCAATTGTGATGGGCCCCAACTTCCTTCACAATTGAACATCAAGTTAGTGGAAAGACATTGTTCCCTTATTACAACTAGTATTTTCCCATTCTTAGTATGGGACTGAGGACCCTCTATCATACTATCTTTTGTTTTTTTATCCCAAATATTTTCTCTACCATACAATATATCTCTTTAACTTTAATCATGATCAATGAGGGGCTTTGGGGACAAAGTTACAAAGGATAGTGGAACAAAAGATACAGTTCCTTGTTATTGGAATTGATTTGCTAGGGTACACTGGCTGTAAACCGAATATATATTAGTTTGAAGTTTTGGTTAGGGCCCAAGGATGTAATTTTTCCATTATATTACTAGGGGTTGGCTTCTCTCCAGTAACATGTCCAATTATGATGGCCCTAAACTTTTCAACAGTTGAACTGTTGAACAATGAGTTACTAGGAAGTGTTCTCATACAACAACTAAGATTTTCCCATTCTTATTATTGGGCTGAGGAGCCTCTCATCTCACTTTCTTCTATCCCCTCCTAAATTTTTCTCTTCCATGCGATTTATCTCTCTTTGACTCTAATCCTATATAGTAGAGGGGCTTTGGGACAGAGAGACAAGACAAAAAACGGCATAGGATTTGGTTCCTTATTATTGGTGTCGATTTGCTAGGGTACTATAAGGTGTGCATTATTAAAAAGTTATCTAGTTTGTGTTGAATGAGGAACTGCATGTGCAAGGGGTACTTTTAAGAGCTCGACACCTTTTAGAAACAAAAATTTATAATGGAGAGTTTGCCTAAAATAATAATAAAAATGATGAAATTTATCTGGTAAACTAAATACATTTAATCGTACCTTAAACCAACATACATCCCACGTCATCTGGTTCAAGTCTCCAAGAACAACTTTAGGACTGGTTCCCACGTTGGTTGCCAGATGCAATACAGTGTTCCCATCATTATCAACATCCGACAACATCCCATTCTTGTGATCAACATTTTTCTTCAAGTAATCATATAGAACTCTGTCTTTCTGCTCAACAGCTATGTGCAGTATGTTCTTTCCATTCTTGTCAAAGCTATATGCAGCATCTGGGAATATTTCTAAAATCTCCTTAACCAACTCAATGATGCCATTTTCCATTGCGTGAACAATTGGGTTCTTTAACTTTGTCTTCTTGTCTGAGTTTTTTGAAGTGGAATCTAAGCATTTGCCTTCTGAGTAATGACTCCAATCATTCTCTTCATTTACCAGCTTTTTTGCCAGTGCGAGTGCAAATTCATGTTTTTGCTTTGCATCATCAATTTCTCTAAGCCAAGCACAAACTTGGAGAAAGAAGAGAAAGAATAATAAGGAGAGAAACAAGTCCCTATCTATAATCATAGTAACAAGTTTATAAGAGATCAATTATTATTAAAATACTAATAGACTTTCTAACTCAAATAAGTAATTTGGTGTTTTTGAGCAAATGGCATAATAAATCCAGGGCGCACATAAAATGGGGTAAGAGTAAAGATCATATAATAATTTTATCATAATTAAAGGGTAAAAGCAACCAACCTCTGAGAATCCTTCTAAATCTGAACCCTGTGGTAAGAAATAACTAATTAGGTGAAAGAAAAACAAAGGTGAAAATAGAAAAATAAGCTAGGGATTAAAAAAACAAACTCCTCTTGAAAATGCAACATATATGTAATCATATATAAATGACTTGTAAAGCCACATTTATTGATTACTATATGTATCGCCAATGAATTTCATTCTTTTTTTTTTTTAGTTCTTGTTTACGTGGATCAACAAGATAAATTTCATATTCAACGTGGGAGATGAAAAAACTGGGCATAGAGTGAATTTTTTTTTTTTATTTTTCGTAGTAAAAAACAAACAAAACAAAAATCAAACCTGGGATTAATTTTGTTGCAAAATGCTCAAAGTTGGAGATATTATGTCCATTTTGATGTTGATTTTCCTCATCACCAGCATGTTTCCACCCATAAACCATCGATGGAATACCTACTTGATAATAAACAAAGACACCATCTAAAATTTTTTTTGATGGAGTACTCTCTGAGCTAGGAAAGCATAGATACGTGACACAACATGATACGAATATGGACATAACATGACATGGATATATCGACACATAATTTTAAAAAAAATGTAGGACAAGACATGTGGAAGACACGCGTAAAATATATAATTTCATATATTTATACTATGTTACAGAAATAATTATATATCATATATATATATATATATATGTGAATATTTAAATCAAAATAATAATTTTAAAGTCTAAAGGAGGAAAATAAGTATAAATTTATATTGTTTTTATTTTATCATAGAATTTCAAGTTATTTTATTTAAACTTGTAATATATTTTATGTGTCTAAGTGTTGGAAAGTGTCCAACGAGTGTCATATCTATATCAAACACGACATGCTACCTTTTTAGAAGTGTCCATACTTCTTAGTCTCCACGTATTTTTCAAATCAAATCATGGAGCAAAAAATTTTACAAGTAGGAGACAGTGACTCATTTTTGTTGGATAGTTGAGAGATAAACAATCTATCTCATTAAATATGCATTGCGATTTCTTTATCTATGGAAAAGACTATTAATAAACAGTAATGGTAGGACTTACAAAAGTATACAAAAATTGCAATAAGCTGGAGGGGAATGAAAGGCCTACTGCCCAAATTGACCAGGGAATAAGAAGAGCCACTGTTAAAGGACAAGGGTTTTGTAGCCAGCAAATCCAAGGGAGTCCTTCCTTTGCTATCATACTTGTGAGCAAGTTTAGGGAATGTTTCCAAGATGCTCATAGCAAGACCTAGTTCACACAAAAAATATATATATATTAAATTCAATTATTTAGTTATCTAGTTAGTAGTTTGCCTTTACATAAATAAAGAGTTAATTATACAAATAGTCTCTCAAATATACAGTTTGTTACATTTTAATCCCTAGTGTTAGTAGCACTGTTCAAAATCAACAATAGGAGGGGTATTTTTGGCATTTTACCAAAAAAAGATTAATGAAGAAAATGCAAAAAATAAAAAATGCATATTTTAAAAGTTTGAATCATGTGCGTATTTGATCATTTTGGTTTTGTCAGTGCTTCACGTAAAATTCAAAAAATAAGAGAATTGCTAGATTTTCAGAATTTATGCACAAAAAAATACAAATTCATTATAAGTGTAAGTGGTCTCATACAAAGTAAAATCACAATCCGACATTATTTTTTTGAATAAATCAATGAGTACTAGTTTTGAGTGGCCAAATCTTCTACTCATACATGAACAACTATGTGGGATGATGAACTTATAAATTCAATGTAAATTCAACTTTCGATTCACTCATGGTACTAGATATAAATGATAATACCAACAATCTCTAACTAGAAAAGTAAATGTTTGAGTTTGAGAAACTTCTGGTCTAGTAAGTTCGTAAAACTCACTAGGATAAGTGGTATTATTCGATAAAAGTATCGAGGAAAGCACCAATTGAAAAATATTTTGAATTCATTGAAAAGAAAGAAAAGTGAGCTCACTAAAATATTCTCCCATGATAGCAGCATGAAGAACAGTGGAACCATCAGTTCTCGCCATCACATAATGATCACTGTGAATTCTTCCATCTTTGATGAGAAGATCGAAAACATCCTTCTTTCCACACGAAGCCGCAGTGAATAGAGGAGTCTCTTCTAAATTATTGCTCACCATAACCAAATCTCTCTCATACTCCAACAGCACCTCCACAATTTCTTTCTGACCGAACTTCGCAGCCTCATGCAGCGCCGTGTCACCTTTTTTATTTCCTAGTGAAGTGAAAATAAATAATAAAGTTATCCTTCGCTCTAGTAGTTAAGATTTTTCAATGAGTTAATAGTTAATATGATATTAGAACATATAATAAATTTTATAATTAGAAATTTAAACCTCAATATCTACTCGACAATTAAATAACTTAGCTTTTCTCCAACGAGTGGATCGGACCGTTGAGTTTAGTCTGTGGGGGCAACCAATAAAATTATTTGGTACAGTTTATGGAGTTTTTTTTTTTTAATTAAAAAAATTAGTTTAAATAAGTTGAAGAATTGAAAAAAAAATGATTACTTAAAAGTTTGAGGAGAGGTATTTTGGATTTGTCATTTCTGATCATCTGCTTTTCAGCTTGTTATTAGGCCATTCGATTGTGTAGAATTTCTATCCAAAAAAAAAATTCAAAATTGATCTAATAATAATAGGATATAATTTTTGTTGTCCTTATAAAGACAACGCGATTATATGGTTATGGTTAATAGATTAATCTGATTTTTTATTTTTTATTTTGTATTTTTTGATAGATGATCTACATACTAAAATTTAAAAGAAAATAAACAGAATAGATGATCAAAGTAAAAGAGATGCCAAAACTGTTGAAAAAAATTAAACTTAAATTTTTAGGTGAGTTAATAACGATTTAACATTTACCTATTGCAAGGTCTTCATTGGTTAGTATACCATCCCCAAGAAGCATCTGGAAGGCGGATAAATTGCCGTACATGGCGAGAAAATGGAGGAGAGTGTTGCCTCGCGCATCTATCGATTGCACGCCTTCCTGTCTGAGAAAATTGCAGAGGAGTGTGGATGACTCTGATGAATTGCAATCTGATGTAAGCTTGAAAGCTCGGGAGCGACTGATGATGGGAGGAGGAGCTGTGAAGCTGTTGGTTGGTGAGATTGCCATTTTTGGAAATGGAACTCTGAAACTTTTTTGAGTTTCATGTGGATAGGAAAAGAATGAATTGCTAATTATAGGAGTCTTGAGAGCAAAGTAAAGGTTGTCAAGCAATTCTGTTTATAAAAAGGAGGAGAATAAAGGAGATATTAGTTTTGCAAGAAAAGAATTCTAAAAAATACATAGTTGGGAGTACTGTCCAAGCAAAGTACACTTTGTGATGGAATGGTGATTAGTAGGAAGTTTATGCAGCAATTTGGACGTTTATTAGCAAAACGATAATTTTGTTGAATTTTTAAGATTGTCAGATTAAATTCGAGATACCCATAACAAGTTCAACTCCTAACAATATGAAGAAATGAAAATGGCCAAATGAGAGTCTGCCTCATGGTTTTTAAGCAACGGGTATCAAAATATATGTGTTAATATTTGCGATAATCAACTTTTATCGTTTACGTATCAGATTATATCAGCATGACAAGTCCAAGACTCTTATGTTCTATTTCTATGAGCTTCCATTGTCATCATTATCATGTACAAGTCTTGAAAATTATTAAGTTTTCCAATCTTATTTATTATTCATGTTTATCCCGAAAGTATAGCTCCTCGGAGAGAACTGACTATATTCATAGTGCAAGCAAGTGTCCTTTGAAGCAAAATCTGTGTTGTTTGTTAAGAGTTGGCAACAAAAACTTACTACGAAAGCCTTTTCACCCAAAACCCCCCAACAAATATTATAAATACTAGCTTGAAGTTGCACTGCAACTTGGCCAGGTTTGGTCAATTTGAGGATCTCTTCAGACTAAGGGATTTGTCTCGACCGACTTGTCCAAATTTAAGCTCAAATTTATCCCAGATAATTTGAGTAGGATTGGTTACCCAAATTCAAACACACACAAAAATGTCTTTAATTGACCATTGCATTTTTTGAAAATAAAAAAAATATATATATATATATATAAAATTACAAATATGAGTATAATAAGCATTCAGACCTATACAAATATTAAATTAAAATTTTTTATTACTTTAGTCCACCCAAATTACACCTTTAACTTGAAGGGAGGAGTTAGTTTGGTTTGCTTGGTTATTTATTAGTTTGGTTGGTTCTCAATTTTGCTCTTTGCACATTGTTGTGCGATCATTTTACTTGACCGTCTTCAATATGCTACCATTTTCCTCAATATGTCTCACAAACCCAGAAAATCTCAAGGAATGCCCACAAAGCTGACAAAACTCAACCATAAGAAAACTTAAATAGTGTCAAAACCAACTCAGATAAACCAACAACTCTAGAAAACTAGAGGAAAAAACTCATTGTATTCAAAACACCCTAGCTGGACCTCCTTGGAGCCTGAAAAACCTTCTGCAACTGAAAAATAAGGTTGCGTAACGTTCCCAACGGTGTGGTCAACAACCATAGAAGAGAATTCACAAGCATTCATTTGATCAAAACCAAGGTTGATTGAAGATCTTAGAAAAATAGGCCATATTTTTTCGAACGTCAAAGAAATAGAAAAAATATATCACATGGACTTGGAAAATTTTGAAAAATTTATCGGTGAACACTACTCGTCAAGTCAATCATGCTGCTGTATTTATTTATTATTATTAATATATATATATTTTTTACATATCAATTGTAAATGAAGAATACCAATCCTTTCAGTTCACAATACGAGAATATAGGAGAATGACACCATGATACCAAGTTAAATGTAACAAGAAGAAGAAAAGAGCCCATATGCGGTTAATGAGCTCTCTGCCCCAATGCATCTAATCAGCTTGTGTGGTTCATCGGTTTCATTGAATTGACAGAGACCAAAAATTTAGGGTTCTCTCCCTTGGGATACATGTACTTGTATTAGATAGAGTTGCCCCAAGCACATAAATACCCTTCAAACAATTAAACAAAACACAAAACTATAACAGATAATAACCATAGATGTCTTATAGGGGTGGTTGCTGCCTTTTCTATATATTTATATATATATATATATATATTTTTTTTTTTTACTTTTAAGCCATGTTTGTTTGGGTGGACACGAGCTTGGGATTTTACTAATAGTCTAATAAAATTATTAATCCGATGTTTGGTTAAACAATTGAAGTACGGACAAACAATCCATCCGGATATGGTATCTCACATATGATGGACTATTAATCCCACAAAGGGGATGGGATATAAATTGGAGAACTAAGCCAAAGTATAGACTATTAGTCCCTCCTTAAAATCCTAATTCAATCCAAACATAGGATATGATATACAATCCAAAGGGATTCGTAGTCCTAGGACTATTGGTCATGGGAATACTAATCCAGTCCATCCAAACAAACATGACCTTATGATATTTTTGATTCACGATGTTCATAGCTGATACTTATTATGATTTTGAAATGAACTGGTTATGTAATTTCTATTGACTTACAAAAAATAGGTTATATCAAAATACTACTTTGCAATTACTTTATGTTGTTAGATTTTGCTTGGAGTCAATTCTTTTAAGCTAACATTCATGTGCTATTGCAACTTTTCATTTACTTCCATGTTTCACTTGTGCATCGCAGATTCCAATCGACTTGCATCCAGTGACAAAAAAAATCTTCTTTGGAAACTGTCTTGACGGTATTGTTGCATAAATTACCAATTCCATTTTAACGTTCTAAGTAGACTGCGTGGCTATGGGATCAAGATGGAATTTCACCTGGAATAGTTCTCTAGGGGCCACTTTGATTCTTTTTACTATATGTTTGCACAAAATTTTGAGCATGTTATATTGTTTCCTAAAGTGCACACAATTTGTGAAGCAAAACAACCATCTAGTTGCTATTACTTTTGAGGTCATTTAGATATACAGTTGTTCTGTCCAAAGTTCCTAACCTAAAATAGTATTATTAGTCGGCACTGTAATGGACTTCTGTTTTCTTGATGGGAGATTTGCAAAGAACATTTAAAAACAGTGTTTTTTAATTAATAGAGCAGCTGTTCATTTTCTTACTGGCATGCGGTTGTAGGAAATCCTTAAAATAAGATGCAATGCAGTGTGGACACATCAATCTTCAAGTACGTGTTATGTATAAGAAAAGATTGCAGTTATATGTGCTTTTATGTATGTACACATGTTACAACATACATATATCTGATAGCTGACATGGCTGATGGAGACGATCTTTCTAATTGTATAAAGATTGTGTGAATAATGTATGCCGATTAAATTGTGCAGGTTTTACATGCTGGCGGGAAATTTGGTGGTTCAAGTAGTGGTTACAGTGTCTCAGGGGGACTACATGGTGTAGGCTTATCTGTTGTTAATGCATTATATGAGGTTCTACTTTCTTTTCTTATAACTTTATTTGGCCATTCACTTCAAGCTCGTTGAGATATGTATATATATTCATGGTTTTCTCTTTTGTTTTAATGTTGTTGGTTTTGGTGGGCCTTTGAGTTCCTTTTGGCATGGAGTAGGCTTTAGTTTACTATAATTTTGATGATGTTATATATATATATATATATTGGTGTCAATTAACTTCGGGTCTCCACTTATGTATCCCTGCACTGGAGTAGAAACATTTAAATGATGGCCTTCATTTCAAGTTTCAAGTAATGATGAAATGAGCTTTATACATCAATGCTGAGAAAGGGTTACCCTTTCTCACCCTTACTGTTTACCTTAGTGGTTGATGTTATAGGCAGATTGATGGGTAGGGCTAAAGAGGTTGTTTTAATGGATTGTTTTATGAGTAGGAGGGATGGTGTATCTGTGTTTCATTTGCAGTAGTAGATATGATACCATTTTTCAGGCCTAGCTAATGCTTGAAATTCAACTCAGAATGACCCTTTGTCTTACTTTCCTGTTCTGTGACTTTCAGTTTGGTGGCTCCTGGGTCGTAGAAGTATTGAGACTCATTTATTCTGGTGTCAGTCACATTACTTTACAAAATGAATGACATCTCTTAGGCTTGCACGATAATCCCCAAATTCCTTGGACCACAGGTTATGCTCCAACTCACTCTTCATAATAGCTTAACTACTCTGGCCCAGGGTGGGATGTGTTAATTGTGTCTCCCTTGGCCATCACACCAACAGTAAGTGCTATATTCTACATTTTGCTTGCTGGTGCGCACTCTGTTCTTTCATATTTTTTGTCTCTTTTTTGTTGTTTTTTATATACATTTTACAGTTTGTGAGCACCAATCGACTTAGGATCGAATCATTTGTTTCTGACGTGTATTGGTTTGCAGGCATTAGAAGTTACAGTTTGGCGTGATGGAATGGAATACCAGCAAAAATATTCCTGTGGAAAGCCTCTTTCAACTTTAATGTGTCATGAGCGTCCTGATGAATCAAAAGACCGCCGAGGGACACACATTAAGTTTTGGCCTGACAAAACTAGTCTCGATTCTCAAACCCGGCATGCTTTTGATGATTCTATTGATTCAATTTGTAGCAATAATTGCATTTAGGGGTTTTCATAGTCTTTGTCTAACTATGAGCTTTTCTGCAGTATTCACCACTGCAATTCAGTTTGATTACAGCACTATAGCTGGACGGATTAGGGAGCTGGCTTTTTTAAAGCCTGAGGTACAGTCATTACCATCTGCTTATTGTTCTGTGACATCTTTAAACCTTCTGAGTTGTTATTCTAATTTTTTCCCCTTAAACTTCTCATTTATTTTTCAAATGTAGTTTTTTTTTTTTTTTTTTTAATATGGTAACTTGCTGCATCTTTTCCAAATATTGGTCAAATCTGATATTCGTTTTGTGAATGAATGTCGTACTTGCAGTATACCTGTTTGCAGATGATGATTCTAGAAGATTGTACGTGTCAAACTATGGAATGTTACCTAGCATGTTGTGGGATTATTAAGGCTCAGTGGCTAGTCATTCAACAGTGATTTCCTGTTGGTCCTTCAGTTTCTTGCTGACTGCCCTAAAATTTCAGATCTTTCAGAAATGGATCCTTTGCTATTTAGTATTAATATTTTAATGGTTAATTATTAATTTCATTTTCTTGATGTGCCATCAGTCTCTGTGACTTCTGTTTCTTTTTATTTTACTATACATTGTCCCTGTCTCACTGTTTGCAGATTACTATTTCTCTTAAAAAAGAGGATACAGATCCAGAGAAGAAGCTGTATAGTAAATACCGACAAAGTGAGCTAGCTTTTATGTGCATGATTTTCCAATACTTCTCCTTTGCTATGCTCATTGAGTTCTAATTTTTTTGTTCTTCCATTTCCCTATTCTTCCATCAAGTTTACACCATTTTGTATCCAAACTGAAGTACCAAAGGACAACTAATTATGTGGTTGCTTGCACATCATTATTGTCATAGTGTGATATTAAATCGTCAAAAATTAATTGTCTTACCATTTATGTAGGGTTATTATTCCCAACTTATTTGAAAAGATAACGTATAACCTTCTCCCAGTTTTAGATGAACTAATTTTCTGATAGTGAAAGTCAAATAAAAGCTGAAAATTAGAATAGGTGATGAATCTAATGACTATTATGACTTGAACGCATCAACCGGATAAATTTTTATTTGAAGCCTTGATAATCCACCTTCTGTACCAGAAAGTCTTATCATTCCCGAACGCTGATTACACCACTGCTAATAATCATGTAAAATTTTGATGCTTATTTATCTCTTGATATGTGAAAGCTGGCTGGGATTATTTGGTAAAAGGATTTTTACCATCATTCAGTTAACTGATAATTGTCATAGGCATCAACCCTTGGTTTGACATTTGCATTATGCTTGAGTCTTGACTGTAAAGTGACTGATAGTTCTTTGATCTAGAAACCACTTCATGATATTGTGGGTTTTAGAAAAGAAGCAAATGGAATCAGAATTGATGTGGCTCTTCAGTGGTGTGCAATTATTTCTTTCTTTCTTCTTGTTGCATTTTTTTTTCTTTCATGAATCTCTTGACAATTTCTTCTTTCAAATTTATTTATTTTGGTCAGTCCACAAGAAAATACAGAGACCACTTCAATAGATTCAGTCCACGTGTCACTCATTCACTATCTTGTTACAGGCTTCTTGATGCATTTCTCAAATGCCAAAAGCGTTTGATTTCTTGCTTCAAACTTTGGTGTGATAAACCAGTATTATGTGCAAAGCTGCCAATTGTGTAGCCTACAGCTAATTTAGTTCTCTTCTCAATCTTTATTGTAGGTGCTCTGATGCATACTCAGATACAATTCTGGGATACGCTAATAGCATTCATACAATTGATGGCGGTACTCACATAGATGGTATGAAGGCATCATTAACAAGAAATCAAAAATTTTCAAGGTGCATTGGTTCTGGCCTATTATTTTGGCTTTTTGTTGTTGTCAACGAATATATATTTGGTTCTGGCCTATTTATTTTGAATATTAAAATCTTGTTTGATCCAATCCAGGAGAAGGATATTAGTTTAAAAGGTGAGCACTGAGGAAGGGATTAACATGTGTAATCTCTGTCAAAGTTGCAGATCCAGAGTTTGAAGGTCAAACGAAGGTATTACTGATTTCGTCTTTACATTTGTGGTCACTGATGCTCTCAGTCATAAATAATGCTTTCAACAACATGAAGTTTATGATCATCAATGCACATTTTGAAGTTTGAGATCACCAATTTCCATTTTTGTTTGTTTGGAATATCTTATATTACTGCTTATTCTGTCTATCCTTGAAAGACAAGGTTGGGAATACTTGGAGTTGCATCCAGATGTACTCGATTCAATCCTTTCCAAGTCCCTTAATGCTCTAAAGGTACCATAATTAAAATGTGTGAATAAATTATAATTTTTATCATATATAATAAAAATATATATATTTATTGGCGTACCGCAGCCGTACCCGTATCATACTTTTTTAAATTTTGACGTATCGACGTACCCGCACTCGTACCCGTACCGTACTCGTACCCGTACCTGTGCTTCATAGGTCACATGCATGTTCTTCCCTGTTTAGGCAGCTCTGGCAGCGAAGAGGGCAAGAGAATTGGTGAGACAAAAGAGTGTTTTAACATACTCGTCTCTTCCTGGAAAGCTAGCCGATTGCTCAGCCACAAATCCTGAAGATTCTGGCATGCTCTATTTATTCTTTCATTGAAGTTAAAAAAAGGGTGGAGTTTTATAAAAAATGTCAATTGAATTTCTATTGCAACAATGTTTTTAATGATATTTCTATTATCAATTGGAGTTCTGTTGCAAGGATGTTTATAAGGACATATAACAAATGTCAATCCAAGTGGCTTTTTAATCATTTATCTAGTTTTATTTAGGTAAATTTATTGTTAGTTTCTGGGGTTGAATTGCATAAGTTTATTATATGATACCGATTCCTCTGGATTCTTTTCAATGTTGAGAAAAGTGTAGAAATATGGTTATGAATTATTCCTTTTCCCCGAGTAGCTTGACTCTTCTCAACTTTATGCTATTTAGGATTGCTAATTGCTAATAATATCTAGTTAGTATTTGGTACTCAGGATGAAGAGAGGTAAGAGGTGTCCTAGTTAGTATTACAAACATGTCCGGGGTGTCCCCAACATGTCCAAAGAAAAATATTAAAAATTAAACATGCCATGTGGCGTGTCCACACGTGTCCCAATGTGTCATGTGTCCCTGCGTGTCCGAGGAGTGTCTATGAAATTTTTTGACCTCTCTCTCTCTCTCTCTCATGTGCCATATAAATTGTGTGGAATATGTGCCAATGATTGATAATGTTTTGTGTTACGGAATATGCTTCATGCTTCTTGTAAACTTGAAGTTTTGAATGAAAAAATCATAATTTAAGTGAGGGAACTTTAGTTTAACTTGTGCAGGACATATCCTTCTTTGTACTTATTTCTCAATCATCATAGCTTCTAAATGCATTATTCTTCAGGAAATCTATAACAGTACTGACTACTAAAACATACCTATTTGTGGCCTGATGCAGGCTGTTCTTCCCTTGAGGGTTAAAATTTTGAACATTGAAAGAAAGGACAAAGCAGCAATGTATAAGAATGAAGAGATTCAAAATCTTATTCTTGGTCTGGGACTTGGAGTAAAGGTTATTTAATTATAATCTTCAAAATCTTAGTTCCTTTCTTTTCAGATGCTTCACCTATTTTGTTGACTGAATTTTACTGATTTTAGGGAGAGGATTTTAAAAAGGAAGCTCTCCGCTATCATAAAATTATAATCTTGACAGATGCTGATGCGGATGATGCTCACATCCGAACTTTGCTATTGTTGGAACAATCTTCTGTGTAAAATAAATAAATTGAAACAAATCAAACAAATACAATAAATTACGTACCGAATTTATTTACCGAACCAAAAAACTATTTAAAAGATCAAATCGAGTGTGTGACACTCTGTCCTTAAGATAGATTCACCCCGCTATGGTGCTTACGGATAAAAGGTGTCTATCTCCTAGGATACAATGATCTTTACAAATTGTAGTAACACTCCAAACAATTTGTACGGCGAGCTAGAACCTGTGTTCTACACTCTCTAATTTTTTTTTCCTAAAATGATATATGCAAAAGAACAAAAATTGGACAGCAAGAAAATGAATTTTTCAGTACATTTTTGGATGCCAAGACTGCTAGAAATGGCCTCTATTTATAGGCAAACAATTCTGTCCGAACAGGGGTGAAAATTGAATGAACAGGTGCAACAGATATGATTCAAATTTCAAATAGATAACTGCTTCCAACTGCAACAGATCTGCTGGCAGTTTTGGACAGATAACTGCTATAACTGCTACCTGCGCCCGGCACGGCGGTGGAGCGTATGTGGTGGTTTGAGCCAAAGTTCCATTTGTCCATAACTCCTCCCTTCTACAAACTTGGGGTGCCCCTTGGGGCCCAACCCAAGTGTTGCCACCTAGAGCTTATATAGCTACACAAGCTTTCTTAAAGTTTCAATGTAGAACAAGCCTTACAAAGAAACCCACATTTAATTCTTTAAATGTCCAATTCCACGAACTCGAAAACGACATCAACTTCTCATTCACTCATAAATGGTTTTGAAGAACCGTCTTCACTATGTGACTTGCCATGCGGCAAGGAACATGTCACCTCTTTAGACCCACGCCAAAAGACGTTTGGGACCCACTCTATTTTGGGCACAAAGTGGGCCCAAAATAAACCTATAAAAGCCAAATTTTCCAACAGCTATTGACATTTTTCTTTAGATATCAGGTAGATAGTTGAGATAATCATCTATAAAATTTTGTTGGTCTAAAAAAGAGAAGAAAGAAAAAAAAAATTCTTGAAATGCCTAAAAAATTCAAAAGCAGTTTGGTTTATTTAGTTTTTGTTCCTTACAGAGAGCTTTATTTGATGAAGGTTGCATTTATGTTGGCGTGCCGCCCTTATACAAGGTGTGCTTTCAAATTTGATGGTTCCAATTGAAAAAATGTTCTAGTAACTTCACAAAAGTTTGTTCTCTCTTGTCAAAATAATCAGGTTGAGAGGGGAAAGAAAGCATATTATTGCTATGATGATGCAGAACTAAAACAGTTACAGAGTTCCTTCCCTTCAAATGCATCTTACAACATTCTGAGGTTCAAAGGTATGATCCAAAAATAAAAAATTTGATATTTTTGGTGCCTGAGGGCTCTGCAAATCCCTTCTATTTTGATCCCTTTCTTAGCGAATGTAATTTTTTTTTAATGAAATGTGACATACACCGCAATTGAATGGAACACAAGTTTGGGGGAGATGATGCCTTTACAATTATGGGAAACAACATTGGATCCAGGGAAAAGACTGCTAAAGCAATTAATGATAGAGGATGCAGCAGAAGCGAATGTTGTTTTCTCCTCTCTTATGGGTTCCCGGGTATGCAAATCATGCATGTAGCTTATGTTGCGGTTCTTGCATCTAATAGTCGTGACAATTATATATATCCACATTTATGGAGAGGGAGACACGTGGGTCTTTTGTTAGTGGGAAATTGTATTGCAACTTTTCTTGCCATATAATATAGTTTACAAGCTAAGAAGCATGGACACGAACACAAAATAGATATGCTGACACGATTGTTTTTTTTTTTTAAATATAGGACACGACAAATGCAAAATATGTCATATAGGGATAAATAATTATTATATGTCATATATATATAACCCTATGGGGTTGGTCTGGCGGTAAGGTCTTAATTCTTGGGAGTGTGCTCCCCCGAAGGTTCAGGGATTGAAACTTTTTAGGTGCTAACAATTCTTTGTGGCCATCGGACTAGGAAAAACCCTTGAATTTACCATGGTGTACTTGCGGAAAACTCCTTGCCAGGACTTGTGCACCCGTAAGGATTAGTTGAGCTTTGATCTGGACGCTCCGGTGCGAAAAAAAAAAAAGAAGAAGAAGTCATATATATAAATATTTAAGTAAAATATAATAAATTTTAAAGTTTAAAGGAGCAGAATAATTATAAATTTACATTGATTTTGTTTTATTATTTAGATTTCAAGTTATTTTATTCAAATTTGTAATATGTTTTATGTGTGTCTTAGTATTGAGAAGTGTCTAAAGAGTGTTGTGTCGTATTGGTATTGGACACAACACGTTACCTTCTCCTAAGTGTCCGTGCTTCTTAGATTGTAGATGATTAGGCTTCTCAATTGCCTTGAGAAATCTATCTTGTTGCTAGCTACAATTCCCTTTGTTGTCATTAACATTACAAGTGTCGTTTCTAGTCTCACTCCTTATATGGAAAGTTAAAAAACAATCATATAATAATCCATAAATCGCAATAGAAAAGAAAAAAGGGTGGTTTGTGGTGGTTTTTAAATCTTTTTGACTATATAATCTAGTAGCCTTGTTCATGAAGATAATCAATTCCTCTTATGCTTTCCGTTTTAGGTGGATTATAGGAAGGAACTTATGCAGAGCTCTGCAAGCATGATCAACCTTGACCAGCTGGATATATGAAGGGTATCATCAAATATAGAATTGAGAACATCCCTTGTGCTATATATTATACTAAATGGACCAACTTATCAATCTCCCCATTTTTCTTCACCTTCCACCCAATCTTCCAATCTTCCACAACAAATTTACTAATCAGAGTTTGATCATAAAGCAGGGGCAAAGTAAGGAATGGCACGCCCGCAAAAACACCTTTCATAGTCGAATTCCACCCACAATGAGTCCAAAATCCCCCAACTGAAGAATGGCATAACACCTTCTGTTAATATTATAATAGTAGATAATATATGTAGATATTATATTTAATAGATAATATCTGTAGATAGTTGTAGCATAGTTGTATGCTTTCTTTTCTTTTCCTTTTGCTAGTTGTTGCATAGTTGGTGCTAGCACAGAGATGCTTGCTTTTCCTTTCCTTTTGCTACCTTTCGGTGGCTTCATATCATTCTGTCTTGTAAACCATCTCCTATATAATGGAGGTTCCATTTGATTACTAAATACATCAAAAACATACAGAGCTAAATTGCTCTCTCAATCTCTCTCAATTTTCTTATATGGTATCAGAGCACAGGTTTTCTGCCTAGCCTCTTCTGCCAACATTTTATTCGGCAACACGTTACTCATGGTACTGTCCATCTCCATCCGATCTCTTCTGTTGATCAACCTGCTGATATCTTCACCAAAGCTCATTCTCCTGGCCGCTTCATTGACCTTGTCTCCAAACTCAAGTTGGTTGATGTTTGTCCTCCTTGAGTTTGAGGGGGGATGTTAATATTATAATAGTAGATAATATATGTAGATATTATATTTAATAGATAATATCTGTAGATAGTTGTTGCATAGTTGTATGCTTTCTTTTCTTTTCCTTTTGCTAGTTGTTGCATAGTTGGTGCTAGCACAGAGATGCTTGCTTTTCCTTTCCTTTTGCTACCTTTCGGTGGCTTCATATCATTCTGTCTTGTAAACCATCTCCTATATAATGGAGGTTCCATTTGATTGCTAAATACATCAAAAACATACAGAGCTAAATTGCTCTCTCAATCTCTCTCAATTTTCTTATAACAAGTATGTATAAAAAGAAATAGAGAAATAAAATAAAGATACTTACCACCAAGGAAAAATGTAAGGCTTGAGAGAAGACGGTTGCGTCTAATTGCTCGCCCAGCCGACTAGCGTCGACTAGAAGGATGGCACTACGGACAATGGCGACGGCCACATCGGTGATCTCCATAGCTGTTTCGACATCTATAATCGGTTGGCCTTTTAGAGCCGGTATAAGGATGATGGGAGAACCAACGATAGCTACGTCGATAGTCATGGCAGCAAAAGATATAGCAACATGAACGAGATAAGAGTCAAATTAGTTCTTTTTACATACCTCTACGGACTGATCAGCTCAACGGTTGCCAAGCCTTTGCTCAAGAGGTGGAGGGGCGGAGCTCCCAGCTGCTACGATAGTGGGAACAGGAGCAACATCGTCAATTATGACGAGCGACAGTTGCTTAGGTCGATCAGAACTAGTTAAGACAGAAGCAGCAGAAGTTGTAGAGGCTGATTCGCTATCCTTTAGGCGCTTCCTACCAGCACCAAATTCTAGAAAGTTCTTCAACGACATGTCTTCACAGACTGTGACCTTAGAATCAGAAGAGTCCTCCTAAGGCTGCTTCCCATCGGTAACTTGCTCTTATTTGACTGCTAACTCCTCATCTTCATTTCCCTTAAGATGAGGAGGAATGTAGAAGTAGAAACTGCTGTCAATACCAAGAAGAATTCTGTCAATTGAGACAATGGTATCATAGTAATGTAAGTCCATTATACGATTCTTTAATGCGGAATATATACTTGATATGAATCGCAATAAAAGAAGAAACTAAATTGCTCAAGAACAGTACCTCCAGCCATTGGTGCTGCTCACGTTAGGAGAGGCTGGTTTAACAATCTTCCAAACTCTACTCACTCTAATTTGATGGTGTAAGACTGAAGAGAATTGAGTCAGTGAGCTTGGGGACCAAAACCAAGTATTTATAGCCAAGCTTCCATCAAGCTTTTCGGTGGCTCCATGTTGCCACTACTTCAGATTATCATGGGCACGTTCCAACTGCTCTATGAACGTGATAAAGATGCATAGAAGTTGAGGACCATTATAAAAACAAATTTCCTAAAATTAAGGGAAGCTTGACACCCGTTCTTATGAACGGTTTCCGTGAGAAGTGGTCAACATTCTCCCACTTGGTCCACACTTCTAATCTATTGTCTCATCTTAAACTTCATTGATAATCAATATTTAAGTAATAAACACATGAATCATGGCAATAGGTCCTCTTATGGCGAGTACTACCTTCCATGTATTACAATGCATTTATTTCTTAAATGTTATAATTTATGTGGCAACAATTTCTTAATGAATGACCCCTACGTTCATTCTTGATCCAACATAGATGAATTTTTCTCAAACTTAAGGTGCACATAAAACAGAGAAAAACATCACATTAAGTAAGAGTTTAATGAGAAAACATAGTTCGTACAATGAATGCACTACATAATGGAATTAAGTCCCATTGACATTACATGATCCTTGAATTTAGATGGTGGCATGCCCTTAGTCAAAGGATCAGCAATCATCAATTCAGTACTGATGTGTTCAATGACCACTTTTCCTTCCTTAGCACGTTCCCTTATGGCTAAGTACTTAATGTCGATATGCTTACTTCGACTACCACTTTTGTTAGTCTTAGTCATAAAAACAGCAGCTATATTGTCACAAAATATCCTCAATGGCCTGTGAATAGAATCTAAGATTCTAAGCCCCGAAATGAAACTCCTAATCCATACACCATTCGATGTAGCCTCAAAACAAGCCACGAACTCAACTTCCATAGTGGAAGTAGCAATCAAGGACTGTTTGGCACTCCTCCATGAAATAGCTCCACCAGCCATCATAAAGATGTAACCTGATGTTGATTTACGTGAATCCATACAACCGGCAAAGTCTGAATCAGAATAACCAACTACTTCCAAACTGTCAGTCCGTCTGTAGGTAAGCATGTAGTCCTTGGTGCCTTGAAGGTACCGCATCACTTTCTTTGCAACTCTCCAGTGGTCTAAACCTAGATTACTCTGATATCGTCCCATCATACCCACAACAAAAGCTATGTCAGGTCTGGTGCAAACTTGAGCATACATTAGACTTCCAACAGCTGAGGCATATGGGATGTTTTTCATTTGTTCCCTTTCCAAGTCATTCTTTGGGCATTGGTTCAAATTGAACCTATCACCCTTCACAATGGGAGCTACACTAGGTGCACAATCCTTCATTCGATATCTCTCTAAGACTTTGTTAATATAGGTTTCCTGAGACAGACCTAAGATGCCTTTACATCTGTCTCTATGGATCTTAATGCCAATGACATAAGATGCCTCACCCATATCTTTCATATCAAAATTCTTAGAAAGGAATTGTTTCACCTCATGTAATAACCCCTTATCATTAGTTGCAAGTAGAATATCATCCACATATAAAACAAGAAAACATATCTTACTCCCACTAACCTTCTGGTATATACACTGATCCAAGACGTTTTTAACAAATCCAAATGAAGAAATAACACCATGAAACTTGTAATACCACTGGTGGGACGCTTGTTTTAAACCATAAATGGATTTATTGAGTTTGCAAACCAAGTGCTCACAATTACTAGAGGGGAATCCTTCCGGTTGTTTCATGTAAATCTCCTCCTCTAAATCACCATTGAGAAAAGCCGTTTTCACATCCATTTGGTGCAACTCCATGTCAAAATGTGCTACCAATGCCAAAACAATCCTTAAGGAATCTTTCTTAGATACAGGAGAGAATGTCTCCTTGTAGTCGATTCCTTCCTTTTGAGTGAATCCCTTAGCAACAAGTCTAGCTTTGTATCTCTCAATGTTGCCCAACGAGTCCTTTTTGGTCTTAAAGACCCATTTATTTCCAATAGCTTTAGCTTCATTAGGCAACTCTACAAGGCTTCAGACATTGTTGTCCCTCATAGAATTCATTTCCTCTATCATAGCATTGTACCAATATTCGGACTCTTTGCAATTAATGGCTTGTGAAAAAGATTTAGGACAATCTTCAGTTTCTATATCATAGTCAGTTTCTTGCAGATACACTACATAGTCACTAGGAATAGCCGACTTCCTTGTTGTAGTAGATCTTCTTAATGTTGCACCAACATTTTCTTGGGAAGGATGTGGTTCAAGTTCAACTAGTTGTTTAGAAATTGGTAATTCTTGAACTTCCTAATCTACTTGAATGATGTCAGCCGCTTGTGGAACTTCAATGATTGGTTGTTCAACACCAATTTGTACTGAAGGGGTGTTATGAACAACAATCATCCTATTACTTGAAGTGGAAGGTTGATTACCTAAATGATCATTTTCAGAAATTGTGTTCCTTGAATGATCCCTCCCACTAATCAAGTCATTCTTAAGAAATTTGGCATTCCTTGATTCCACAATCCTGGTGGTAAGAGTTGGACAATAAAATCTGTAACCCTTGGACCTTTCAACATATCCAATGAAATAACCACTAATGGTCCTCGGATCCAATTTCTTTTCTTGTGGATTATAAATCCTCACTTCAGACGGGCATCCCCAAACACGTACATGCCTTAAACTCGGTTTCCAACCTTTAAATAACTCAAATGGTGTTTTAGGAACAACTTTGGTTGGAACCCAGTTTAAGATGTATATAGCCATCTTAAGTGCCTCAGTCCACAAGTTTTTAGGAAGATTGAAGCTACTCTGCATGCTCCGCACCATGTCCAATAATGTTCGGTTTCTTCTTTCAGCTACACCATTTTGGTCCGGTGAACCAGGCATGGTGTATTGGGGAACAATCCCATTTTCTTGAAGAAACCTCGCAAAAGGACCAAGTGCTTGTCCATCTTCTGTATATCTACCATAGTATTCTCCACCTCAGTCTGACCTCACGATCTTAATTTGCTTACCGCATTGTTTCTCCACTTCAACCTTGAAAACTTTAAAGGCATCTAATGTTTCATTCTTATTATGAAGCAAGTAGAGATACATGTATCGTGAATAGTCATCAATGAATGAAATGAAGTATTTCTGACCATGTGAGTCCATGTCTGGACTACAAATGTCTGTATGTATGATTTCCAATATGTGAGAACTCCTTGTGGCACCTTTCGTAGACTTGTTGGTCAGCTTTCCCTTTATGCAGTCCACACAAGTTTCAAAACTAGTAAAGTCAAGAGTACTAAGTACCCCATCACTTACTAATCTTTTAATACGCTCAATGGAGATATGACCTAATCTCTGGTGCCATAATGTAACAGAATTCTCATTTACAACACATCTTTTTATACCGGTGTGAACATGCATAGCATTATGAGTGGCATCATTTTGCAAATCAATACAGAAAAGACCATCACACAATGTACTAACTCCAACAATTTCAGATTTATAATCTAAACTGAAAGATGTATCTGAAAACTTAAAAGAGTATCCCAATGGTGCAAGTTTAGAAACTGAAATTAAATTCCTAGAAAAACTAGGAATATAGAAAATCTTTTCTAGAATTAATTCAAAACCACAACTTAAAACCAAATTGCATGTTCCTATAGCATCCACATGTGAACGCATCTTGTTTCTCGAATAGATGCCTTGTTCACTTCCCACCGGCTTCCTTAGGTTTCGCATACCCTGCAAGGAATTCGAAATATGGATTGTAGAACCAGAATCAATCCACCAAGTATTGTAAACATTATCAACCATATTGGATTCATAACAAACTAAAGAGAGTTGATTACCTTTCTTCTCAAGCCATTTCTGGAATTTGGGACATCCTTCTTAACATGTCCCTTCTTTTTACAGAAGAAACACACTGGATCTTTCTTTATGTCAGCTTGTGGAGCCAACCTCTCTTTCCCTTTCTTATTGGCCTTAGCTTTATTCTTTCCCTGCGTAGCCAGCATTGCACTCTCTCCCGTCTCCATAATCAATTTCTAGTCCTCTTGAACACACATGGTCATTAGTTCATTAATAGACCAGTTATCCTTATGTGTGTTGTAGGAGATTTTGAAAGGACTGTATTGAGGTGGGAGAGTATTCAAAATATAGTGCAGGAAAAAAGAATTCAAAATATCAACCTCCAGTTTCTTAAGTTGGGCTGCAGTGTCCCTCATCTGCATGATGTGCTCATGCACACCCCTCACATTGTCAAGCCTTGTGGAACAAAACTCCATGATTAGGGTGCTTGCAAGCGCCTTATCTGAAGTGACGAATTGCTCATCAATGGCCTTGAGTAAATCACGGACTTTGGTATGCTGATCGACTAAACCACGAATACCAGTAGAGATTTTGGTTTTTATGAACATAACACTGAGTCGATTGGATCGCTCCCAATGTTCATAAAGAGCAATATCAGCTTCAGTGCTGGTATTGGTAACTGCAGGTGGTTCATCTTTCCTTATAGCATAATCAATGTCCATCCACCCTAAATGAAGTAAAACCCTCTCTTTCCACATTTTAAAGTTGTCACCCTTAAGTTCGGGAATTTCACAACCGACATCAGAAATTTTAACAGGTTGGCTAGCTGCATAAATTTAAATATACATGCTTACATTAAAATAAGGCATAAATAAAGTTCATGATCTACCAATGTGAATCATGCTATAGAAATAAAAAATAAATAAATAAAAATTGAATCTAATGACATATAAAATTGCCTGTGGACTAAAATTTTAATTCAAGTAGATTCAATTATTCTTTATGATATATAGTATCACAAATTGAACTTTATGATAAAACTATCAAATTATTTACTGAATTCATAATTCCTATGGGTAATTTATGAATAACTTGATATTTTATCCTAATTAATAATAACAAAAATTCCTGTGGAATAAAATTTATTATATCAATTACAATTAATGTCTAATATTCTTTATGTGATCCTTATCAATCAATATATATAATTTTATTTAATTTAAGATGCTGTGGCTATTCTCTAATTAATTAAAATTATATGGATCATTAGACATTATCGAATTAAACAAGCAAGGGCTAAATAACAGAAAAGGAACAGAAATAAAAGGAACAAAACTGGGTGGTCGACCCAAAATTATTATTTTTTATATATATATATATATACATTGAGAGAGATAAGCAGAGCATCACCAGAACACCAAGGCAGAGAATAAAACATGCTCTGATACCAAATGTAAGTCCATTATACAATTCTTTAATGCGGAATAAATACTTGATATGAATCGCAATAAAAGAAGAAACTAAATTGCTCAAGAACAGTACCTCCAGCCATTGGTGCTGCTCACGTTAGGAGACGCTGGTTTAATAGTCTTCCAAACTCTGCTCACTCTAATTTGATGGTGTAAGACTGAAGAGAATTGAGTCAGTGAGCTTGGGGACCAAAACCAAGTATTTATAGCCAAGCTTCCATCAAGCTTTTCGGTGGCTCCATGTTGCCACTGCTTCAGATTATCATGGGCACGTTCCAACTACTCTATGAACGTGATGAAGATGCATAGAAGTTGAGGACCATTATAAAAACAAATTTCTTGAAATTAAGGGAAGCTTGACACCCGTTCTTATGAACAGTTTTTGTGAGAAGCGGTCAACAAGTAAGGGATGTATGAAAGTAACACGTGAGCAACAAGGTCTTGACCAAGTTGCTCAGGAGGGCCTCTATACGTGCAAACTTGTTGAAGGATAGGGATGTTAACGATCTTCCCACTCACTAGGGTGTGGAAAGACAACGAGATATACGAAGAGAAAACATAAAAAAGGTTCATTCCAAGTCCTACAAGAAAAGAAGTCAGCATATAGATGATTTAGAAAAGAGGAAAGCATTAACTTGGTTGGCCTATAACCTTGGGGATGGGCCACAGCTTGCCAATACCAGGGGGAACTCCCGATTCCCTTCCACTATCACGATTACATAATTTATTCTCTTGCTAGAATTGGGAAGCATTTGGACTAATCAACGCTTTGCCGATCTGGGCTTAAAATAAACTTTGCTCTTTCTTTCTAGTGGTAGTAACAAAGTTATAGAAATACCTAATTTCTGGAAGCTCTATATCTACTCCTAGAATATTGTTTAAAGCAATTACCCCTATGACTATCCTAAAGAAATTGGGGGCCAGCTAAGGTCAATTTACAAGAAGCCTTGCGCTAAATATAGAATAATCAAGGCTCAAAAGAGGTGAATTTTATAAATGGTAGTATATAATATATAAAATAGGACTAGATGGCCATGACTTATTCTTAGAAAAAGATGACATCGAATAAAAGTTACGAATACAAGATGAGGGTATGATGATCGATAGAAGACGCATAGAACTAATAGTACCTCTATTGCGCGATGTGAGGCCTTGTTTAGAGTTAAAATCACTTTCCGATCCTAAAATACGTCCTGATGAGTCGATGTTGTTATGCCCAGAATCTGAAGAAATGCCCTAAGGTAAGTCAAGAAAATTTCTATTTTTTATGTTTTTTAGTTGATAGAATAGGTAGTGTTATAATAATATAACATAGTCGGGGCAAGGTAGTCTCTAAACGCAGGCCGAAACGAGTAGGTAAGGGTTGGGTTGGGTTGGACCTAGGCTCTAATACCAAGTTGTGACGCCCCAAAAATCAGGAGCATCAGAGAATATATTTTCAAATAAATACAAGGTTTATCTAAGGTTACAAGAGTAGGAAACGTTATTAATGAGTCATTTGATTAATAACCAAGTAAGATATAAAGAAGGTCAGGGGGGTCAATATAGCCTTTCTTCGAAGTCCAACCACTTTAGATAGTAAAACTACTTTTTTGATAGATCTTAATAAGATATTAATATAAGGTCAACATGAGTTGATGAGAAAATAAGAAATAAGTAATACAAAAGATATATATAGATATATAATAATTACAAAATCATGTATTAAATACGATAAGGGATTTATCACTTATAATCTCAAACCATGTTTACAAAACTAGTTTCTAATTCTCCTAGGGTAGCTATACGTCCTCAAATGTTTTAGCCTTATCTTTGACCGGTCTAATAGTCTTCAATACCTGGCATGAAACACCATAAGTTTTGAATGCCCAGTAAACGCACACACATCCCGTTCTCTTTTTTCCAATTCGATACACAATTGCAATTACAACAAGCAAGTAATGAAGCATAATATTCAAGTCAATAACAAAGGTTAGATGTCAGCAATCTAGAAATCCCTCAAAGAGATTTCATCCTTCCAATCGCAAGAATTGGACATTGAACTATTCGTAACTCCCCCTTTTGTTGCATTGTAGAACTTACCACAGATGCCTAGAACAATTATATACTATACAGCGCCATTGGTGGATCTCAAAAGGAGCAGCGAAAAGAAAAAAAAATTTATCATCTTGAACCCAACCTTATCCTTCCAAAAAAGGTTTTATCCTCCTAAATGTCCCATCTAGACCCAACATTATCTTACCCAATCAAACCATTGCAAAGAGTCTGAATACGTCCCTTCCATTCTAGGGTTAACGTAATAACCGCTTGCGCAAGACTTAATCTTCAAGTAGGGAACACCTCCCATCAATCCATACTTAACACATTATCATATCTTCATTATTCAAGTGATCGAAAATCCAATACCATCCCAATTAAGTTTTCCGTTGAGTTAGATGTCTTAAATTAAAGTTAGAAGAACATATCAAGATAATAATATCCGCATAAGTACGAGCATCATCGATCACTATGGTAAGAAACATAACTATAATACATGAAAATATTATAGCAAGTTATAAACAAGTGATAATAAGCATTTCCATGAATTCAAGAACATAAGTTCATCAACAAAGTAAATTTTCAACTTTGGTGCACTTTAAAGATTGCAATTAAAGAGACACTTTTAGATTTTTCCTAAACTTGGCATTCCTATGGTTTGTAGGGAATTTTATCTAGTTTTCATAACATCTTTTAAAAGTTTCATAGCTTTCCTAGATTTTAATTATTTAAGAAATACTCTAGCACTATCTAGATTCGTTGACTATTATGAACACCGAGTCTTCTCTCAAACTACTTACTCTTTTTCAATAAAACTATATGTCCATGAAAGCTAACACTTAGATTTTTACATAAGAATGAGGTTAAGGAGATTTGTCTGTATTTTTTTTTAATAATTTTCACAAGTTGGCTGAAAAATCGTTTCTTTGAGCAAAAAGCTTGAAATAAGAGAAAAAGTAAGAAAATGGGATAACCATGGATAATTTCTCACTTCTATAGTGATGAAAACATGCTAAATAATATATATTAAACTCAAAAATTTGGATTGAATGTGTGCCTTTGTAAATTATGAGAGATATGTGTAGAAAAAGATAGTTTTGTACCGATTAAGAGAAAACACAAGGGTGAAACAAGGCTCAATTCTTTTCATTTTCAACACACGAACACTAGTGTAATACCTCTGAAAATAATATTTAGAACCTCTAAAAACATGTATTTGAAAAAGAAAATAGAAGGAAGGGAGGTAATGTGGCTTACTTGGTACCTAGGTGAGATGATTGTATAACTTCTTCCTTTTCTTCCTCTCCTCCACCACCAAGCTTTCTCTCTTCCTCTCTTTTTCCCTCCCTCAGCCAAATGTAGTGTATGGGTGTGTATATGTGTTCAACAAATGGGGATGAGTGGTATATTTATAGAGGATTTGATGCAAAAAGTCCAAAACGGATAATTTTGTTGAATTTTTAAGATTGTCAGATTAAACTCGAGATACCCACAACAAGTTCAACTCCTAACAATTAATTGGATTAGGAAGGATAGAAAACCAATGAGAACCATGAAGAAATGAAAATGGCCGAATGAGAGTCCTCGTGGTTTTTAAGCGACGGGTATCAAAATATATGTATTAATATTCGCAATAATCAATTTATATAGTTGTTAAAAGTCTAAAATTTTAATATGTATCAGATTATATCTGCATGACTAGTCCAAGACTCTTTTATTCCATTTCTAATTTTGAGAATGCATGCAAGAGTGCACTTTCTATGAGCTTCCATTGTCATCATTATCATGTACAAGTCTAGAAAATTATTAAGTTTTCCAATCTTATTTATTATTCATGTTTATCCCAAAAGTATAGCTCCTTTGAGAGAATTGATCATTCATAGTGCAAGCGTCCTTTGAAGCAAAACCTGTGTTGTTTTTTGAGTGTTGGCAACAAAAACTTGCTATGAAGGCCTTTTCACCAAAAAATCCCCCAACAAAAATTATAAATACTAGCTTGAAGTTGCACTGCAACTTGGCCAGGTTTGGTCAATTTGAGGATCTCTTCAGAGTAAGGGATTTGTCTCGACCGAGTTGTCCAAATTTAAGCTCAAATTTATCCCAGATAATTTGAGTAGGATTGGTTACCCAAATTCAAACACACACAAAAATGTCTTTAATTGACCATTGCATTTTTTGAAAATAAAAAAAATATATATATATATATATAAAATTACAAATATGAAAATTGTAAGCATTCAGACCTATACAAATATTAAATTAAAATTTTTTATTACTTTAGTCCACCCAAATTACACCTTTAACTTGAAGGGAGGAGTTAGTTTGGTTTGCTTGGTTATTTATTAGTTTGGTTGGTTCTCAATTTTGCTCTTTTTGCACATTGTTGTGCGATCATTTTACTTGACCGTCTTCATTATGCTACCATTTTCCTCAATATTTCTCACAAACCCAGAAATTCTCAAGGAATGCTCACAAAGCTGACAAAACTCAACCATAAGAAAACTTAAATAGTGTCAAAACCAACTCAGATAAACCAACAACTCTAGAAAACTAGAGGAAAAAACTCATTGTATTCAAAACACCCTAGCTGGACCTCCTTGGAGCCTGAAAAACCTTCTGCAACTGAAAAATAAGGTTGGGTAACGTTCCCAACGGTGTGGTCAACAACCATAGAAGAGAATTCACAAGAATTCATTTGATCAAAACCAAGGTTGATTGAAGATCTTAGAAAAATAGGCCATATTTTTTCGAACATCAAAGAAATAGAAAAAATATATCAAATGGACTTAGAAAATTTTGAAAAATTTATCGGTGAACACTACTCGTCAAGTCAATCATGCTGCTGTATTTATTTATTATTATTAATATATATATTTTTTTTACATATCAATTGTAAATGAAGAATACCAATCCTTTCAGTCCACAATACGGGAATATACGAGAATGACACCATGATACCAAGTTAAATGTACACTAAGAAGAAGAAAAGAGCCCATATGGCTCTCTGCCCCTATGCATCTAATCAGCTTGTGTGGTTCATCGGTTTCATTGAATTGACAGAGACCAAAAATTTAGGGTTCTCTCCCTTGGGATACATGTATTTGTATTAGATAGAGTTGCCCCAAGCACATAAATACCCTTCAAACAATTAAACAAAACACAAAACTATAACAGATAATAACCATAGATGTCTTATAGGGGTGGTTGCTGCCTTTTCTATATATATATATATATATATTGTTTTTTTACTTTTAAGCCATGTTTGTTTGGGTGGACACGAGCTTAGGATTGAACTAATAGTCTAATAAAATTATTAATCCAATATTTGGTTAAACAATTGAAGTACGGACTAACAATCCATCTGGATATGGTATCCCACATATGATGGACTATTAATCCCACAAAAGGGGGTGGGATATAAATTGGAGAACTAAGCCAATGTATGGACTCTTAGTCCCTCCTTAAAATCTTAATTCAATTCAAACATAGGATATGATATACAATCCAAAGGGATTCATAGTCCTAAGACTATTAATCATGGGAATACTAATCCAGTCCGTCCAAACAAACATGACCTAATGATATTTTTGATTTCACGATGTTTATGGCTGATACTTATTATGATTTTGAAATGAACTGGTTATGTAATTTCTATTTACTTACAAAAAATGGGTTATATCAAAATACTACTTTGCAATTACTTTATGTTGTTAGATTTTGCTTGGAGTCAATTTTTTTAAGCTAACATTCATGTGCTATTGCAACTTTTCACTTACTTCCATGTTTCACTTGTGCATCGCAGATTCCAATCGACTTGCATCCAGTGACAAAAAAAATCTTCTTTGGAAACTGTCTTGACGGTATTGTTGCATAAATTACCAATTCCATTTTAACGTTCTAAGTAGACTGCGTGGCTATGGGATCAAGATGGACTTTCACCTGGAATAGTTCTCAAGGGGCCACTTTGATTCTTTTTACTATATGTTTGCACAAAATTTTGAGCATGTTATATTGTTTCCTGAAGTGCACACAATTTGTGAAGCAAAACAACCATCTAGTTGCTATTACTTTTGAGGTCATTTAGATATACAGTTGTTCTGCCCTAAGTTCCTAACCTAAAATAGTATTATTAGTCGGCACTATAATGGACTTCTGTTTTCTTGATGGGAGATTTGCAAAGAACATTTAAAAACAGTGTGTTTTAATTAATAGAGCAGCTGCTCAATTCCTTACTGGCATGCGGATGTAGGAAATCCTTAAAATAAGATGCAATGCTGTGTAAACACATCAATCTTCACATACGTGTTATGTATAGGAAAAGATTGCAGATATATGTGCTTTTATGTATGTACACATGTTACAACATACATATATCTGATAGCTGACATGGCTGATGGAGATGATCTTTCTAATTGTATAAAGATTGTGTGAATAATGTATGCCGATTAAATTGTGCAGGTTTTACATGCTGGTGGGAAATTTGGTGGTTCAAGTAGTGGTTACAGTGTCTCAGGGGGACTACATGTTGTAGGCTTATCTGTTGTTAATGCATTATATGAGGTGCTACTTTCTTTTCTTATAACTTTATTTGGCCATTCACTTCAAGCTGGTTGAGATATGTATATATATTCATGGTTTTCTCTTTCGTTTTAATGTTGTTGGTTTTGGTGGGCCTTTGAGTTCCTTTCGGCAGTGAAGTAGGCTTTAGTTTACTATAATTTTGATGATATTATATATATATATATATATATTTTGGTGTCAATTAACTTGGGGTCTCCACTTATGTATCCCTGCACTAGGGTGGAAGCATTTAAAATGATGGCCTTCATTTCAAGTTTCAAGTAATGATGAAATGAGCTTTATACATCAATGCTGAGAAAGGGTTACCCTTTGTCACCCTTACTGTTTACCTTAGTGGTTGATGTTTTAGGCAGATTGATGGGTAGGGCTAAAGAGGTTGTTTTAGTGGATTGTTTTGTGAGTAGGAGGGATGGTGTATCTGTGTTTCATTTGCAGTAGTAGATATGATACCATTTTTCAGGCCTAGCTAATGCTTGAAATTCAACTCAGAATGACCCTTTGTCTTACTTTCCTGTTCTGTGACTTTCAGTTTGGTGGCTCCTGGGTCATAGAAGTATTGAGACTCATTTATTCTGGTGTCAGTCACATTACTTTACAAAATGAATGACATCTCTCAGGCTTGCACGATAATCCCCAAATTCCTTGCACCACAGGTTATGCTCCAACTCACTCTTCATAATAGCGTAACTACTCTGGCCCAGGGTGGGCTGTGTTAATTGTGTCTCCCTTGGCCATCACATCTACACTAAGTGCTATATTCTACATTTTGCTTGCTGGTGCGCACTCAGTTCTTTCATATTTTTTGTCTCTTTTTTGTTGTTTTTTATATACATTTTACAGTTTGTGAGCACCAATCGACTTAGGATCGAATCATTTGTTTCTGACGTGTATTGGTTTGCAGGCATTAGAAGTTACAGTTTGGCGTGATGGAATGGAATACCAGCAAAAATATTCCTGTGGAAAGCCTCTTTCAACTTTAATGTGTCATGAGCGTCCTGATGAATCAAAAGACCGCCGAGGGACACACATTAAGTTTTGGCCTGACAAAACTAGTCTCGATTCTCAAACCCGGCATGCTTTTGATGATTCTATTGATTCAATTTGTAGCAATAATTGCATTTAGGGGTTTTCATAGTCTTTGTCTAACTATGAACTTTTTTGCAGTATTCATTACTGCAATTCAGTTTGATTACAGCACTATAGCTGGACAGATTACGGAGCTGGCATTTTTAATCCCTGAGGTACAGTCATTACCATATGCTTATTGTTCTGTGACATCTTTAAACCTTCTAAGTTGTTATTCTAATTTTTTTTCTTAAACTTCTCATTTATTTTTCAAATGTAGATTTTTTTTTAAAATTTTTTTAATCTGGTAACTTGCTGCATCTTTTCCAAATATTGGTCAAATCTGATATTCGTTTTGTGAATGAATGTCGTACTTGCAGTATACCTGTTTGCAGCTGATGATTCTAGAAGATTGTACGTGTCAAACTATGGAATGTTACCTAGCATGTTGTGGGATTATTAAGGCTCAGTGGCTAGTCATTCAACAGTGATTTCCTGTTGGTCCTTCAGTTTCTTGCTGACTGCCCTAACATTTCAGATCTTTCAGAAATGGATCCTTTGCTATTTAGTATTAATATTTTAATGGTTAATTATTAATTTCATTTTCTTGATGTGCCATCAGTCTCTGTGACTTCTGTTTCTTTTTATTTTACTATACATTGTCCCTGTCTCACTGTTTGCAGATTACTATTTCTCTTAAAAAAGAGGATACAGATCCAGAGAAGAAGCTGTATAGTAAATACCGACAAAGTGAGCTAGCTTTTATGTACATGATTTTCCAATACTTCTCCTTTGCTATGCTCATTGAGTTCTAATTTTTTTGTTCTTCCATTTCCCTATTCTTCCATCAAGTTTACACCATTTTGTATCCAAACTGAAGTACCAAAGGACGACTAATTATGTGGTTGCTTGCACATCATTATTGTCATAGTGTGATATTAAATCGTCAAAAATTAATTGTCTTACCATTTATGTAGGGTTATTATTCCCAACTTATTTGAAAAGATAACGTATAACCTTCTCCCAGTTTTAGATGAACTAAATTTCTAATAGTGAAAGTCAAATAAAAGCTGAAAATTAGAATAGGTGATGAATCTAATGACTATTATGACTTGAACGCATCAACCGGATAAATTTTTATTTGAAGCCTTGATAATCCACCTTCTGTACCAGAAAGTCTTATCATTCCTGAACGCTGATTACACCACTGCTAATAATCATGTAACATTTTGATGCTTATTTATCTCTTGATATGTGAAAGCTGGTTGGGATTATTTGGTAAAAGGATTTTTACCATCATTCAGTTAACTGATAATTATCATAGGCATCAACCCTTCGTTTGACATTTGCATTATGCTTGAGTCTTGACTGTAAAGTGACTGATAGTTCTTTGATCCAAAAACCACTTCATGATATTGTGGGTTTTAGAAAAGAAACAGATGGAATCAGAATTGATGTGGCTCTTCAGTGGTGAGCAATTATTTCTTTCTTTCTTCTTGTTGCATTTTTTTTTCTTTCATGAATCTCTTGACAATTTCTTCTTTTAAATTTATTTATTTTGGTCAGTCCACAAGAAAATACAGAGACCACTTCAATAGATTCAGTCCACGTGTCACTCATTCACTATCTTGTTACAAAAATGCGTGAATCATGACTGTCTAAAGGTACCATAATTAAAATGCGTGAATCATGACTGTCTAAAGGTACCATAATTAAAATGCGTGAATCATGACTGTCTAAAGGTACCATAATTAAAATGCGTGAATCATGACTGTCTAAAGGTACCATAATTAAAATGCGTGAATCATGACTGTCTAAAGGTACCATAATTAAAATGCGTGAATCATGACTGTCTAAAGGTACCATAATTAAAATGCGTGAATCATGACTGTCTAAAGGTATCATAATTAAAATGCGTGAATCATGACTGTCTAAAGGTACCATAATTAAAATGCGTGAATCATGACTGTCTAAAGGTATCATAATTAAAATGCGTGAATCATGACTGTCTAAAGGTACCATAATTAAAATGCGTGAATCATGACTGTCTAAAGGTATCATAATTAAAATGCGTGAATCATGACTGTCTAAAGGTACCATAATTAAAATGCGTGAATCATGACTGTCTAAAGGTATCATAATTAAAATGCGTGAATCATGACTGTCTAAAGGTACCATAATTAAAATGCGTGAATCATGACTGTCTAAAGGTATCATAATTAAAATGCGTGAATCATGACTGTCTAAAGGTACCATAATTAAAATGCGTGAATCATGACTGTCTAAAGGTATCATAATTAAAATGCGTGAATCATGACTGTCTAAAGGTACCATAATTAAAATGCGTGAATCATGACTGTCTAAAGGTATCATAATTAAAATGCGTGAATCATGACTGTCTAAAGGTACCATAATTAAAATGCGTGAATCATGACTGTCTAAAGGTATCATAATTAAAATGCGTGAATCATGACTGTCTAAAGGTACCATAATTAAAATGCGTGAATCATGACTGTCTAAAGGTATCATAATTAAAATGCGTGAATCATGACTGTCTAAAGGTACCATAATTAAAATGCGTGAATCATGACTGTCTAAAGGTATCATAATTAAAATGCGTGAATCATGACTGTCTAAAGGTACCATAATTAAAATGCGTGAATCATGACTGTCTAAAGGTATCATAATTAAAATGCGTGAATCATGACTGTCTAAAGGTACCATAATTAAAATGCGTGAATCATGACTGTCTAAAGGTATCATAATTAAAATGCGTGAATCATGACTGTCTAAAGGTACCATAATTAAAATGCGTGAATCATGACTGTCTAAAGGTATCATAATTAAAATGCGTGAATCATGACTGTCTAAAGGTACCATAATTAAAATGCGTGAATCATGACTGTCACAATTCAATTATATGATTGATTGAGCTGCTCTTCCCTAAGAATATATTATTCACAATCCTTTGGGTGCATTTTCTGTCCCTTCTAGCTGATCATTGCCCTCATATCTAAAATTTGATTATTTCTCTCACTAGTCACGTGCATGTTCTTCCCTGTTTAGGCAGCTCTGGCAGCGAAGAGGGCAAGAGAATTGGTGAGACAAAAGAGTGTTTTAACATACTCGTCTCTTCCTGGAAAGCTAGCCGATTGCTCAGCCACAAATCCCGAAGATTCTGGTATGCTCTATTTATTCTTTCATTGAAGTTAAAAAAAGGGTGGAGTTTTATAAAAAATGTCAATTGAATTTCTATTGCAACAATGTTTTTAATGATATTTCTATTATCAATTGGAGTTCTGTTGCAAGGATGTTTATAAGGACATATAACAAATGTCAATCCAAGTGGCTTTTTAATCATTTATCTAGTTTTATTTAGGTAAATTTATTGTTAGTTTCTGGGGTTGAACTGCATAAGTTTATTATATGATACCGATTCCTCTGGATTCTTTTCAATGTTGAGAAAGTGTAGAAATATGGTTATGAATTATTCCTTTTCCTCGAGTAGCTTGACTCTTCTCAACTTTATGCTATTTAGGATTGCTAATTGCTAATAATATCTAGTTAGTATTTGGTACTCAAGTTGAAGAGAGATAAGAGGTGTCCTAGTTAGTATTACAAACATGTCCGGAGGTGTCCCCAACATGTCCAAAGAAAAATATTAAAAATTAAACATGCCATGTGGCGTGTCCACACGTGTCCCAATGTGTCATGTGTCCGTGTCCGAGGAGTGTCTATGAAATTTTTTGACCTCTCTCTCTCTCTCTCATGTGCCATATAAATTGTGTGGAATATGTGCCAATGATTGATAATGTTTTGTGTAACGGAATATGCTTCATGCTTCTTGTAAACTTGAAGTTTTGAATGAAAAAATCATAATTTAAGTGAGGGAACTTTAGTTTAACTTGTGCAGGACATGTCCTTCTTTGTACTTATTTCTCAATCATCATAGCTTCTAAATGCATTATTCTTCAAGAAATCTATAACAGTACTGACTACTAAAACATACCTATTTGTGGCCTGATGCGGGCTGTTCTTCCCTTCAGGGTTAAAATTTTGAACATTGAAAGAAAGGACAAAGCAGCAATGTATAAGAATGAAGAGATTCAAAATCTTATTTTTGGTCTGGGACTTGGAGTAAAGGTTATTTAATTATAATCTTCAAAATCTTAGTTCCTTTCTTTTCAGATGCTTCACCTATTTTGTTGACTGAATTTTACTGATTTTAGGGAGAGGATTTTAAAAAGAAAGCTCTCCGCTATCATAAAATTATAAT
The DNA here is from genome assembly GCF_004153795.1 of Camellia sinensis. Classification (NCBI taxonomy): domain Eukaryota; kingdom Viridiplantae; phylum Streptophyta; class Magnoliopsida; order Ericales; family Theaceae; genus Camellia; species Camellia sinensis. Next base: position 1,620,006 of record NW_021026516.1, read on the forward strand.
CTTGACAGATGCTTATGCGGATGATGCTCACATCCGAACTTTGCTATTGTTGGAACAATCTTCTGTGTAAAATAAATAAATTGAAACAAATCAAACAAATACAATAAATTACGTACCGAATTTATTTACCGAACCAAAAAAATATTTAAAAGATCAAATCGAGTGTGTGACACTCTGTCCTTAAGATAGATTCACCCCGCTATGGTGCTTACGGATAAAAGGTGTCTATCTCCTAGGATACAATGATCTTTACAAATTGTAGTAACACTCCAAACAATTTGTACGGCGAGCTAGAACCTGTGTTCTACACTCTCTAATTTTTTTTTCCTAAAATGATATATGCAAAAGAACAAAAATTGGACAGCAAGAAAATGAATTTTTCAGTACATTTTTGGATGCCAAGACTGCTAGAAATGGCCTCTATTTATAGGCAAACAATTCTGTCCGAACAGGGGTGAAAATTGAATGAACAGGTGCAACAGATATGATTCAAATTTCGAACAGATAACTGCTTCCAACTGCAACAGATCTGCTGGCAGTTTTGGACAGATAACTGCTATAACTGCTACCTGCGCCCGGCACGGCGGTGGAGCGTACGTGGTGGTTTGAGCCAAAGTTCCATTTGTCCATAACTCCTCCCTTCTACAAACTTGGGGTGCCCCTTGGGGCCCAACCCAAGTGTTGCCACCTAGAGCTTATATACCTACACAAGCTTTCTTAAAGTTTCAATGTGGAACAAGCCTTACAAAGAAACCTACATTTAATTCTTTAAATGTCCAATTCTACGAACCCGAAAACGACATCAACTTTCCATTCACTCATAAATGGTTTTGAAGAACCGTCTTCACTATGTGACTTGCCATGCGGCAAGGAACACGTCACCTCTTTAGACCCACGCCAAAAGACGTTTGGGACCCACTCTATTTTGGGCTCAAAGTGGGCCCAAAATAAGCTTATAAAAACCAAATTTTCCAACAGCTATTGACATTTTTCTTTAGATATCAGGTAGGTAGTTGAGATAATCATCTATAAAATTTTGTTGGTCTAAAAAAAAGAAGAAAGAAAAAAAAAATTTCTTGAAATGCCTAAAAAATTCAAAAGCAGTTTGGTTTATTTAGTTTTTGTTCCTTGCAGAGAGCTTTATTTGATGAAGGTTGCATTTATGTTGGCATGCCGCCCTTATACAAGGTGTGCTTTCAAATTTGATGGGTCCAATTGAAAAAATGTTCTAGTAACTTCACAAAAGTTTGTTCTCTCTTGTCAAAATAATCAGGTTGAGAGGGGAAAGAAAGCATATTATTGCTATGTTGATGCAGAACTAAAACAGTTACAGAGTTCCTTCCCTTCAAATGCATCTTATAACATTCAGAGGTTCAAAGGTATGATCCAAAAATAAAAAATTTGATATTTTTGGTGCCTGAGGGCTCTGCAAATCCTTTCTATTTTGATCCCTTTCTTAGCGAATGTAATTTTTTTTTAATGAAATGTGACATACACCGCAATTGAATGGGACACAAGTTTGGGGGAGATGATGCCTTTACAATTATGGGAAACAACATTGGATCCAGAGAAAGACTGCTAAAGCAATTAATGATAGAGGATGCAGCAGGAGCGAATGTTGTTTTCTCCTCTCTTATGGGTTCCCGGGTATGCAAATCATGCATGTAGCTTATGTTGCGGGTCTTGCATCTAATACTCGTGACAATTATATATATCCACATTTATGGAGAGGGAGACACGTGGGTCTTTTGTTAGTGGGAAATTGTATTGCAACTTTTCTTGCCATATAATATAGTTTACAAGCTAAGAAGCATGGACATGAACACAAAATAGATATGCTGACACGATTTTTTTTTTTTTTAAATATAGGACACGACAAATGCAAAATATGTCATATAGGGATAAATAATTATTATATGTCATATATATATAACCCTAAGGGGTTGGTCTGGTGGTAAGGTCTTAATTCTTGGGAGTGTGCTCCCCCGAAGGTTCAGGGATTGAAACCTTTTAGGTGCTAACAATTCTTTGTGGCAATCGGACTGGGAAAACCCTTGAATTTACCATGGTGTACTTGCGGAAAACTCCTTGCCAGGACTTGTGCACCCATAAGGATTAGTTGAGCTTTGATCTGGACGCTCCGGTGCGAAAAAAAAAAAAGAAGAAGAAGTCATATATATAAATATTTAAGTAAAATATAATAAATTTTAAAGTTTGAAGGAGCAGGATAATTATAAATTTACTTTTTTGTTTTATTATTTAGATTTCAAGTCATTTTATTCAAATTTGTAATATGTTTTATGTGTGTCTTAGTGTTGAGAAGTGTCTAACGAGTGTTGTGTCGTATTGGTATTGGACACAACACGTTGCCTTCTCCTAAGTGTCTGTGCTTCTTAGATTGTAAATGATTAGGCTTCTCAATTGCCTTGAGAAATCTATCTTATTGCTAGATACAATTCCCTTTGTTGTCATTAACATTACAAGTGTCATTTCTAGTCTCACTCCTTATATGGAAAGTTAAAAAACAATCATATAATAATCCAGAAATCGCAATAGAAAAGAAAAAAAGGGTGGTTTGTGGTGGTTTTTAAATCTTTTTGACTATATAATCTAGTAGCCTTGTTCATGAAGATAATCAATTCCTCTTATGCTTTCTGTTTTAGGTGGATTATAGGAAGGAACTTATACAGAGCTCTGCAAGCATGATCAACCTTGACCAGCTGGATATATGAAGGGTATCATCAAATATAGAATCGAGAACATCCTTTGTGCTATATATTGTACTAAATGGCAACTAAATGTAATTTATTTATTTTTTAAATTTGAATTTGTGAAGCAAAAGCTTCTTTTTTGCTTGTTGTCTATTTTCTTCCTAGTTTGGTGTCATTTGCAAAGGCATCCAATATCTCTGATCATAGCTGTAGCTCTTGAAATCTTTGGTTGGTTGTGGAGGTTGATGGGTTCATGGGTATTTGTTTTAATATTTTTATCATCATCATCATCTAAGTTGTATTTGATTTCTTTCAAGTGTCGTGTAAATTAAAATTTAAGGAAGTTCAATGTATTTATGCCAAACCCTTGTAATATTTCCTCTTAATTTTAATGGAGGTTAGTGTAATTCATCATAAATTTTTAATTTGAGATTCATATTTTTCATCTTTTTAGATGCGAAATTACTAATTTAATTTTATACTTTTTTTTTAAAAATTTTTCATTTTTACTAAAAATAAATATAAGTATGTTAAATGTTTTCTATATATATATTAAAAAAAAAAATTGTAAAACGAAGTCAGCGATTTAGATTTCAGCCCTAATTTTTGCATTTTGACTTTGGGATTAGCAGCGAAGTGCTTGAGGTTGAAGTTGGTTTCTTTGGTAGAGATAGAGAGGAAGAAGAAGAAAATCACAAGAAGTCCTAAATTCCAAATCGGTTAGTTTAGTTTCGTCCCTCTGCTTCATTCAAAATCTGGGTATTCTGCATAAACTTTTAATCTAATTTGTTTTTCAATGTTTGTTTCGTTTTCTGTAGAAATTATTGAGTGATAATGTAATAGCTAAAGTAAATGTTTTGTTTTGTGTGTGTGTGTGTGTGTGTGTGGGGGATGTTTTCTTATTATATTATCATATTTGGATGTTCAAATTAAAACTAAATATTAAATAAATAAATAAAAACTAAGAATGTTCAAATGTATTAAAATATTTAAATACAATACAAATGTTCAAACAAAACTGTAAAGTAACATCAAATACAAAATAAATGTCCCAAATCCAGCTACATGTCAGTCCATCATCTATCTGTGACCAAAAAAAATAAAAATAGAAAGTCAAGAACAGTTTATCAAACATATATTTGTTATCTATTGTCTGTCCATTAGTAATTTTGTAGCTAAACAAGAGAAAAGTAAGTGATGTTTTGGTTTATTTTTTATTTGATATTATAGTTTTAATTTTTTTTGTACATTTTTGTTTCTGTTATTGTAAATTGGATTTTAAACTATTAACCAATAAGGCCATATTTTTATCTTTTTGAGTTCTTATAATAATTTCATCTTACCTTATCTTAATCTATAAAATAAAATTTAAAAATAATTATATTGAATATATATGCAAAACAAATTTTGTGTGGGTGCTACTAGATTTATAAAGAAAAAAAAAAGAAAAAGTGCATACATACCATTTTACCAATATATTTTTAATATGTATAGAGGTCTCATTTTTAGAATTCACCTAGCGTCTAGCAAAAGATAAGGTCAGACAGGCCTTTTTGTTCAATTCTTTGTTTGTCTCTCCACCTACAAAACAGGATTGCATATGATGAAGGGGGTTGGATAACTTCATATACATTATTGCATCAAATTATGTAGATTCACCATCCAAAATTATAGAGTTTAATTGAATAATGGATTTTATGTAGATTCACCATCCAAAATTATAGAGTTTAATTGAATAATGGATTTTATGTAGATTCACCATCCAAAATTATAGAGTTTAATTGAATAATGGATTTTATGTAGATTCACCATCCAAAATTATAGAGTTTAATTGAATAATGGATTTTATGTAGATTCACCATCCAAAATTATAGAGTTTAATTGAATAATGGATTTTATGTAGATTCACCATCCAAAATTATAGAGTTTAATTGAATAATGGATTTTATGTAGATTCACCATCCAAAATTATAGAGTTTAATTGAATAATGGATTTTATGTAGATTCACCATCCAAAATTATAGAGTTTAATTGAATAATGGATTTTATGTAGATTCACCATCCAAAATTATAGAGTTTAATTGAATAATGGATTTTATGTAGATTCACCATCCAAAATTATAGAGTTTAATTGAATAATGGATTTTATGTAGATTCACCATCCAAAATTATAGAGTTTAATTGAATAATGGATTTTATGTAGATTCACCATCCAAAATTATAGAGTTTAATTGAATAATGGATTTTATGTAGATTCACCATCCAAAATTATAGAGTTTAATTGAATAATGGATTTTATGTAGATTCACCATCCAAAATTATAGAGTTTAATTGAATAATGGATTTTATGTAGATTCACCATCCAAAATTATAGAGTTTAATTGAATAATGGATTTTATGTAGATTCACCATCCAAAATTATAGAGTTTAATTGAATAATGGATTTTATGTAGATTCACCATCCAAAATTATAGAGTTTAATTGAATAATGGATTTTATGTAGATTCACCATCCAAAATTATAGAGTTTAATTGAATAATGGATTTTATGTAGATTCACCATCCAAAATTATAGAGTTTAATTGAATAATGGATTTTATGTAGATTCACCATCCAAAATTATAGAGTTTAATTGAATAATGGATTTTATGTAGATTCACCATCCAAAATTATAGAGTTTAATTGAATAATGGATTTTATGTAGATTCACCATCCAAAATTATAGAGTTTAATTGAATAATGGATTTTATGTAGACATCGTACTTTCTTATGATGATTTGAAATTCTAATATTAATTTGCCGCTCCAAACTCATTAAAAGTTGTTGAAAAATTATTAAACAGTCTAAAAAATTCAAGTGTCCTTACCAAGATAAGTAATAATAAAATAAAACAAAAAATTCTTTTGACTTCTTGTGGGACTTCCGAACTAGGACGGGCAGCAACTTTCTCTGGGCAATCTCTTATTACGTGATCCTCTTGATCACAGTAAAAACACCTCCTCGTGTTGTCCTGTCTGGACTGTGAACGCCCTCTGCTTTTACTTCTTCCTCTACCTCTGCCCCTTTCTCTATCTCTGCCTCTACTTTCTGTGACAAGGGCATGGGACTGCTCTCCTTCCATCTCTTTCTTCCTTGCCTCCTCGTTGAATAAGGCGTCTGTGACCATCCCCATGGTCAGCTTCCCTTCGGGTGCAGAATTACTGAGAGAAACCACCAACGTCTCCCAGCTGTCTGGTAAGGAACTGAGTAATAATAATGCTTGCATCTCATCCTCCAACTCCATTTTGATTGATGCAAGCTGGTTCACAAGGCTGTGGAATTCACTGGTGTGTTCAGCAACAGACACACCATTCTTCAGCTTCAGGTTTATAAGCCTTCTCATTATCAAGGCTTTGTTCCGTGCGATCTTGGACTGGTACTGTTAGGATCAAAGACACCCAGAGAATTATCTCACACACACAGAGAACACAATATTTACGTGGTTCGGCCCAATGCCTACATCCACGGACAGAAATGAGAATTATCACTAAAATGGAGCAAAAATACAAATACAGAGGAGGAGATGAAACTCACTCAACTCACAGCTCTCACACTCAATTTCTGATGATTTCAACTCTCCCCTCAACCTCTATTTATACACCAAAGAGGGAGAGCCTCATTGGTCACCACCTACCCTCTTCCACTCTCTAGTGGGGTTGGTAGAGTGGGAGAGCCACTTCCATTGGGTGGAGAAAGTGGGTTCTCCAATGGGAGCTCACATGGGATGATCCAACACATCCCTTGTGCTATATATTATACTAAATGGCAACTAAATGTAATTTATTTACTTTTTAAATTTGAATTTGTGAAGCAAAAGCTTCTTTTTTGCATGTTGTCTATTTTCTTCCTAGTTTGGTGTCATTTGCGAAGGCATCCAATATCTCTGATCATAGTTGTAGCTCTTGAAGTCTTTGCTTGGTTGTGAAGGTTGATGGGTTCTTGGGTATTTGTTTTAATATTATCATCATCATCATCATCATCATCATCATCATGGAAGTTGTATTTGATTTTCTTTCAAGTGTTTTGTAAATTAAAATTTAAGGAAGTTCAATGTATTTATGCCAAACCCTTGTGATATTTTCTATTATGGAGGTTAGTGTAATTTATCATAAATTTTTAATTTGAGATTCATTTTTCTCATTTTAGATACAAATTTACTAATTTAATTTTATACCTTTTCTTTTTTCTTTTTTGTATATTTTCATTTTTATTAAAAATAAATATAAATATGTTAAATGTTTTCTATATAATAAAAAAAATTGTAAAACGAAGTCAGTGATTCAGATTTCAGACCTAATTTCTGCTTTTCGACTTTTGGATCAGCAGCGAAATGCTTGAAGTTGAAGTTGGTTTCTTTGGTAGAGATAGAGAGGAAGAAGAAGATCACCAGAAGTCCTAAATTTTGGATCGATTAGTTTAATTTCGTCCCTCGAATTTTTCACACTGCTTCATTCAAAATCTGGGTATTCTACATAAAGGCCCCGTTCGGTAGAGCTGTGGGAAAGTGATTATAACTTATAACCTAACAGCTTATAGCTTATACCTGTGAACATAAGTTGATTTTTGACTTATAAATTAAGTTTCTCCTCCCCCACTCAAAGAATAAGTTGATTTTTGACTTACAAAAAGCTATAAGCTGTATTGTTCAGCTGAACCAAACACATTAAAATAGCTTAAATTAAGCTAAAAGCTAAAATAAGCTGGAAATAAGCTCTACCAAACATGGCCAAACTTTTAATCCAATTTGTTTTTCAATGTTTGTTTTGTTTTCTGTAGAAATTATTGAGTAATAATGTAATAGCTAAAGTAAATGTTTTTGTGTGTGTGTGTGTGGATGTTTTCTTATTATATTATCATATTTGGATGTTCAAATTAAAACCAAATATTAAATTTTAAAAAAAAAAAAAAAAGACTAAGAATGTTCAAATGTATTAGAATATTTAAATACAATACAAATGTTCAAACAAAACTGTAAAGTAACATCAAATACAAAATAAATGTCCCAAATCCAGCTACATGTCAGTCCATCATCTATCTGTGACCAAAAAATAAAAATAAAAAGTCAAGAACAGTTTATCAAGCATATATTTGTTATCTATTGTCTGTCGATCAGTAATTTCGTAGCTAAAAAAAGAGAAGTTTAAGTGATATTTTGGTTTATTTTTTATTTGATATTATAATTTTAATTTTTTTATGTACATTTTTGTTTTTGTTATTGTAAATTGGATCTTAAACTAGTAACCAATAAGGCCATATTTTTATCTTTTTGAGTTCTCATAATAATTTCATCTTACCTTATCTTAATCTATAAAATAAAAAATTTAAGAATAATTATAATGAATATATGTGCAAAACAAACTTTGTGTGGGTGCTATTAGATTTATTTTTTTTAAAAAAATGCATACATACCGTTTTACCAATATATTTTTAATATGTATAGAGGTCTCATTTTTAGAGTTCACCTAGGATCTAACAAAAGGTAATGTCAGACATGCCTTTATGTTCAATTCTTTGTTTGTGTCTCCACCTTCAAAACAAAATTGCATATGATGAAGGGTGTTGGATAACTTCATATATATTGTTGAACTCATTTCCTAACAATTTAATCTTTTGGGACAATTGGTGACTTAAGAGGCATATTCTCATAAATGGTGAGCCCTAGAATGTCTAGGGAACCTAAGGGACTGAAGAAATCATACCCAGCAATGTGTGCAGGTTTTAGTGCCCAATTTTGAAACAGACTTGTGTGAATATGTTAACAGAACCTAATGTGTAGATAAAATAGGAATAAGTAGAAATGTAATACCATTTAGATTCAAAGCCTTGTGCGCAATCTCGCAGTATTCAAAGCTGTAGCTACATAGACCCAATCTATTCTGTTCATCAAAAATTGGAAATAAGCATGTCTCCAAGTTCTGTTGAGTATTAAGCTGCCAAAGACTCCGCAGAACCCAAAAGTAAATCCAAGCCCCATGCTGACATAAAATCCTGTGGTTATGAACTTGATTATCTAGGCCATAAGTGCCATCTGGTCCTTTTGGATTCTGAGGTGCTTCATCTCCTGGGCACACTTTTGTAAGTGGTGCCCCACATAGTTCAGGATTTCCAACAAATGTTGAATTATCCAAGATGTGCAGTTGAGTGCTTGATGGGATTTTTCCTGACAAGTTGTTGTCTGAAAAGTCCAAGTGACTAAGAAAATTTAAATTTGAAAGGCTTATAGGAATTCCCCCAGAAAGCTGGTTTCTGGACAAATCAAGAGATTCTAACAATTTCAAGTCACCAATTTCTGCAGGCATTGGTCCAGTTAGCCTGTTTCTTGAGAAGTTCATGGCAACCAGACCAACAAGATGCGTAATGTTACTGGCAATTTCTCCGGTTAACTTATTGCTTGAGAGATCAATGCTCTTCACAAGTCCCAGAGTATTTTTGTCCTCATATTCCCTACCTTTCCATGCCAACAATGCACTGAGGACATAATGGGGGCTGTAATAACCTTCTTCACCATCCCGGATGGTTTAAGTTTGATCATAAATAACATAACTGGTTGGATCAATCTCTGAGTCTGAGTCATTGCCAAAAAGTTGTCAAGGCACATTGGTATGGTCCCTGAAATATTATTTAGAGATAGATCCAAGATTTGAATGTTGTTTAACTGACAAAAATTAGTAGGTATGCTGTCACGCCCCAAGCTCTGTGACAACGCCGCACACTCATATAAGTAAGCATGCAAGGCTAAGAATCCAATCACATAACCCACAAAATAAAATACTCAAATTAAATCCTTAATTGTCATAATGCCAAAATCCATAAAAATAAATAGTCCTCATATGAAAATGTCCACCAAGTCCACTAATAAAATCCACTAACAAAACAATAATCCAAGTACTTAAATCATGGTCCTACTCTCGGCACTCT
>NW_021026516.1:1629722-1706845 GCF_004153795.1 Camellia sinensis
GAGGAGAGTGCTGATAATGAAGGCCCCAGAACCAAACCCAGAAGCCCATTTATTTTACTTCATATTTTCCTGTCCTTTACATTTTTCAGTCCTTTATTTTCTTGTTCTGCACTCCCAATTCTTAGGAGTAGTTTTAAGATAGTCTGTTGCTGTAATCCCCTTCGAAGCCGTGAAAGTGCAAATATACAAATCGTAAACTCTTGGTTATTTAATGAGATTTTATTTCTAAAACTGTTTCTCCCTCTTTCTTTTATTTTTATGACCAATTTTCTGAATTTTCTCCCAAAACAAGTCACGAAAGTCCTCTTCATTGAGGCTGAAAGAACTAAAACACATCATTCGCTTAATTGGTTGGCAATCACAATTTCTGTAAGGACTGATTGATCCTTGCTGGCACGCTCACATTTACAAAAATACCCTTCGAAAAGCCAAAAAGCCAACAATAACATAACTGGTTGGATCAATCTCTGAGTCTGAGTCATTGCCAAAAAGTTGTCAAGGCACATTGGTATGGTCCCTGAAATATTATTTAGAGATAGATCCAAGATTTGAATGTTGTTTAACTGACAAAAATTAGTAGGTATGCCTCCATGGAACTCATTTGATCGCAGACTGAAAACAACCAACATAGATAGACTTTCCCCTATCCAAGTTGGTATTGTACCAGATATTCTGTTATCTCCCAAATCAATAATTATTAAGTTTATGCAGTTTCTCAAAGGCAAAGGCAATTCCCCAGTGAAACTATTGTTACGGAACTGCAATACCTTAAGCTTCGATATGGAGCCCAGAGACCTAGGAATTTTCCCAGTTAAGTTGTTGTTGGCCAAGTTTAGAACATCCAAATATGTGAATCACATCCAACAATCAAGGAGTTCTCTGCCTATTATGTTGTCAGAAAGGTCAAGACGGGTCAATTGCTCAAATTTAATTGTGCATAAGAAAGAAACTGACCCTGAAAACTTGTTTTTTGAGAGATTCAGTGATGTTGCAGTACGGGGGAGGAACGGTATTGGACCCGCAAAGTGATTAGAACTCAAGTCTATTGCAGGAAATGCTGTAAACTTCAATGACAAATCAGGCATGATGCCATTGATCTGATTATAAGAGATATTTAACAAACGCATTCTTGGAGACAGGTCCTAGAACCAACTGGGGATAGTAGCTGAAATTCCAGCAGCAGAGATGTCAAGCACAGAAAAAAAAAATTGAGTTTGAAGCCATTTTGGAAAATGAGGGCCCAACTTGCAAGATCTCAGCCTTATGGTATCTAGATGAAAAGGTGGAATCCACCCTGAGTTGAACTTTAAAACCAAAGAATTAAGAGACAAGTCTAAGAACTGCAATCGGGAGAGATGCGACAGATGGGCTTCAAAGATGAGACCTTCTAGATGGTTTGAATTAACATCCAAAACTTCGAGCTTGGGAAGCTACCTGATACTTCTAGATAGAGTCCCTTTGAATTGATTTTTCCAGAGATATAACCCTCTCAATGATGAACATAAGGTAAGATCAGGCGATGATCCCGTAATCTAGTTTTGGGACAAATCTAGAACAAGAAGATTACATAATGGTTGTCCGAAAGTTTCTGGAAAAGACCCATTCAATAGATTGTGATCAAGATATAAATCTGTCAGTCTTGGAAAACTTATGTTGTTAGGCAACGAGCCTCTAAGTTGATTCCTACTTAATTGTAAAAACTCTAATGATGAGTTTTCCGTGCTCCCAAACAAGACTTGAATAATAGTAGAAAGGCTATCATTTAGTTTGTTGAAATACAGATCCAACGATTGCAATCTGCTTAAATTACTAAAAGATTTCAGAATCCCACCTTCAAGCTGATTGGAAGAGAGATCAAGGTGTGCAAGGGAAATCATGTTCCCAAAAGCATAGGGAATCACACCTTGTAAGCGGTTATTAGAGAGATCAACCTCAATGAGGGCACTGCTAAAGTTGAACACCCAATCAAAACTAGAAGAAGTGAGACCATTTCCAGAGAGATCAGGGATAGCAAGAGTGGTAGAAAAGTTGAGGTATGAAGGCACAACAATCTTAGGAAGCCGACAGAAACCTAAGCGCAAGCTAGTCAACAAAGGGAGATTATTAACTGATTGAAACCACTCCTTACCATTGCTAAGGTCCACATTTTTCAGGTTAAGGTGTCTTAAAGATGAAAGATGAGGAAGCCACTCAAGGTTTTGGACATTCATACCACCATAAGGACTAAGATCAAGAGACTGCAACTTGGAAAGGTTCCCAAGTTGAGAGGGGACTGTTCCACCAAATCCAGCATAAGATAGATTGAGGTGACGTAAATTGCTAAGAGAACCAATGAACTCAGGTATGCGACTGCCTCCGAAATTATTGTTACTAAGGTTCAAATAATTCAAATGCTGCAATTCAACTAGGGAAGGGCTAATGTTACCTCTCAAAGGAATGGCAATAGGCAAGCTGCCAAGACCAAGCATGGTTACGTAACCTGTTCAATTGCTGCAATGGACTCCTCTCCATCTGCAACAATCTGCTTTTTCTTTTTCGCTCCCCCAAGAAGACAGACGGCCGTAATCATCCACAAGGCCTTGTTTAAGGATGAGTAATGTTTGTCTCTCCTTCTCTATGTACCAAATTTTAGCATCTTTAACTCCTGAACTGGATGCAGGACGGGAATTCACAAATAGTAAAAAGACTACAACAAAGACATCAACAAATTGTTGGGAGCTTCCTTCCTTAATTGTCATCATGAACATATTGATCTGATCAAGATGAAGAAAATTACCCATAAGGGTTTTCAAGTGTTTTATGTTTTTGAATTCTCTGTGTGCATTTTAATAATCTCTGCTTGGTATGCTGTCAAAGACTTTTGTCGACCGAAGATTTCGCTCAACTTTGATTTTGTGGCTGCCTGACATATAATTGGAACATTGATTTCAAGATCATAAAAAAACATGCATATGGAACAGAATTAATGTCCTTCCCAATTGTCACAAGTCAAATCTGGCCACCGACAAAAATGTCAAAGGCCTGATCTGACCCACAATTCCGCAAGTCAAGCACCATGAAAGGTGGATTTGTTTTGTTAAAAAAGAAAATGAAACTGGACTTTTGGCTTTGTATTCAAAAGTCAATAATTAAGGTGGCTTGTCAGGAAACACGAAACATAAAATAAGTGTTTTTTTTTTTTTTTACTTCTAAAAATGACGGAAAAAAGAAAAAAAAGAAAACTAGTTTGGTGAACGTTTTGATAACAAAAATAAGGAAACATGCTTGGTGAGTTGACGGAGATGGTGGCAGTGGAAAAATAAAACTAATTTTGGTTAGTGTTATAAAAACAAAAATAAGGAAATATGCTTGGTGAGTTGACACAAGTACTGGCCAGAGGTGGGTGCCAGAGATCAACCAGCTGTGGTTTTCAAACACTATTAAGTATTCTGAAAATTATCTTGAAAATGAAATGAGTGGACAAAATTTATTCTTGTTTGATTCTGCACAATAAACTTCATTTTCAGAGTACATAGCGCTTTGTGCGTTTTGGTGAAAAAAGTTTTCCACGGTTTCTAGCTTTTGGTACAATAGAAAATGAAAGTCTAACAGAAAATATTTTTTGAAGTCAAATAAAAAATGAGCCGATTTTGATAGAAAATATTTTTCACTTTTAAAAGGAAAAAATGTTTTTTGGACCTAACAAGACATTAGAGTCTTATAAATACTACCACTATTTTCACCACCACCACTGCTAACACATAGCCGCCACCACCACCACCCTGTTGCCATCACTCTACCAATACCACCATCACCATCTTGTCACTACCACCACACAATGACAACCTCCACACTCGTCACTACTGCCACATTACCACCAACGCCTCCAAACAAGGATAACTATTTGAAACAAGGATAGTTGTCCCTTTTGTTAAATATTATTATCTAGTCTTCTGTATCTATTAACTGGTGATGGTTCTGTTCATGAGTATTAATTTGTGCATTTATATTATGAATGAAAGGGGGATGATTTCTATTGGACATACAACTCACCTCAAATCTTAAAACTTGTTATATGTTTTCATGAATTAATATACTAAGAGATGACTTGCGGCATAGAAGAGTTGTTTTTTTTTTATTAATATTTTTCAATTTCAATGCTTTATTCTTAATATAGTACTTATTTACCTGAACCTAATTAGCTTGCTTATTTTTGACATTTGAGAATATAAAGTCTTGAACAGTTGTTCCAAAGCTTAATCAAACCATTTCCCACAGGTTTGGTGTAGTTTAATTCCACAATTTCTGTAATTTGATTTTATCCCAAATTTCTAGGAACAGTTGGTAGTGTTTGGTCCTTGGTTCCCCTCTAAACCTCACAAAACCAATCTGTGCTCACCCCTAGAGTCCGATGATAGATATCATGACAATCATTCAACAAATAAATGATCTTCGTAGGGTTGCACGATTTGATTTTACATCGTCAATCTTTGATCTGATCTAGAGGAAATTTATCATTTTAGAAGTCGCTGCACTTTAAATTGCATCAACTCAACAAATATATGGTGAATGAACTTTATCTCATGAGAAGAATGAGTATTGTTGAAACTTGCATACATCTGTTTATATCAATCAATATAAAAATTCAAGCAATCTTAGTACATGTAACGCTCCACTACTTGCTTGCCCAAGTAACCTGTGGGTCGACCAACAATACCCAAAAGCTTAAGTCCAAGCTACTTAGCAGCAAGGTAGTGGTGCTTTATAGGCCTAAGATCACCCATGCAAACTTCCGATGTGGGACAGAGTGTTACAAACTCCCCCACTTATAAATCCTCATGCCCTCGCGAGGGTCTATAATCAATCAAAATACCACGACAAGCTCGTGGCCAACCCAAAATAAGTGGCCCACATGGTTGTGTGCATGGATCGGCTCTGATACCATTTGTAACGCCCCACTACTTGCTGGCCCAAGTAACCTGTGGGTCAACCAACAATACCCAAAAGCTTAAGTCCAAGTTATTTAGTAGCAAGGTAGTGGTGCTTTTAAGATCACCCATGCAAACTTCCGATGTGGGACAAGGTGTTACAGTACAAGTCATTGTGTCACAAATTTAAGATAGCCACGTTTAGATATTCTTGCATATATATACAAATAAAGCAGAGAGATTATACATTTCCTGACCTTTATAGTAGAGTGAACCAATCACAAAGAACATGTAATAAAAGGTCAGGTATAATGCGTCTATGTAACCTAGGGCCATCATAACACCGACATACCACATATAAGAATCCACATTAAAATCTATGCGATCAAGAAAATAGGCTTGCAAAATTTCAATACATATCAATTTATACGATTTGGTGTCTACCGGTACTTCATGCTAACATTGTCCCTCCAATTTACTCAAATAGTTGCAGATACAATTCAACTATAGCAATATATTAATTTACAATAAATGCTAACAAGTGTTCCTTGAACATTGTTTGATGTTGGGATTCGCATATACAAGTATTTTGGAAATGGTGAAAAGGTTAAAAAAATAAATTAATTAAAATCAATGAAAAATGTATGAAATTAGTGAAAGTATCTTGAGTTCCATACTTTTTATTTTTATGGTCATTTTCTTATGCCTTGGAGCACTTCTTGTTGAGACTCTCAATTTATTTCTAATTTTGAGAATGCATGGAAGAGTGCAATGAATTTGTAATTGTTTGCATCCATCAATCAAACATATTATCATAATTTGTCTTGGTAATTTGTAGGTAATTTTTCTCTCCTTAATAGAAATAGACATCCACACTTTTTAGAACCTGTCAGCCTCAATCGTTTTCCCTTGATATTCGTGTTGTCTCTATAGTAACCACTTCTTTCACAAGCAAGTGTAAGTCATAGTTTTTTGTCATTGCCTCCCGCATCTAATGTCTTTATAATAATGACAAATCCAGTCTTCTTCCCAACGTCAGAAGCCCATTTAATTAATGTTTCACGACTACTAAAAATATAAAAATAATAAATACATTTATACGCCAAATTATTAATAAAACTTAATACAAATTAAAAATAAGAAAAAATCGTATTCATAAAAAAAAAAATAATAATAATAATAATAATTAACAAACCTCATCAGTAATGAATTCATGACAAGAGTTCACTAATATTGCAATAGTTGCATTGTTGCAATGAGTATAAGTATAATCCTTCCAAGCAAAAAAATAAAAAATATAAAAAAAAAAAATTGAAATTGAAAATACATGAGAAGCCGAACAAATTTAAAAAAATCGGTTTGGGGTTACTAGAAATGTATCTTTTATTCGGTAGTTGGTTACCGGACTTATATTTTTTGTTCAGCAATACAATGCCGAACTATTTTATTTTGTTCGATTTTGAACCACCGAACGAAATTCAAACACCAGTCCAGAAAAACGAAACAAAAACCTACCAAATAAATTTAAAAAACTCACCATTTCACTCTTTTGATGGTTCTTCACCACCGTTTCTCCATCCATTACTTTCTTTAATAATCAAAATACTATGATTCTCACTTTTTGAATGAGATGTGTAAGAGAAAAGAAAAATTAATAAAGGAAAAAGAGTAGGGATTAAAGACCAAGGGGTGTAAGGAAAAAACAAAATATATTTAATTTTAGTATTTTGTCCTTAAAGGTAATTTCACACATGGATAAAATTGAGGGAAAAAAAAACTCATATAGAGGGTGTAAAGAGATAAAGTAGTGGTGCAAGTAGAATCACCCAATAAAAAAATAACATCTCATATGGAGGGTGTAAAGAGGTAAAGTAGTGGTGTAAGTAGAATCACTCTTTTTTTAATTAGATTATTAAATTCACATAAAAATTGAAGGGTAAACTACTAATAGGTCATAATAGTTGAATTTAATTTCCATCGAGTCCTATTGAAAATAAGTTCTAGTACAATCGCTGCTAAAAATTAAATTTTTTATGACTATTTTTTGCATATGTCGCTAAAAATTGACAATTAGTGACTATCTTTTATCACGATTTTTATAAATTGTCGCTAAAACTTATAATTAGTGACGTTTTACGTTTTTTCTATGACAAATTTTTCAAATTGTTGCTTAAAGTTGAAAATTAATAACATTTTTTTTGTGACGATTTGTTTAAACAGTACCTAATACTTATAATTAATGACATTTTTTGTGACAAATTTCAAACTGTCCCGGAAAATTAATAATTAGTGACTTTTTTTAATAGTGTTTGATGAAAAATGCCATTAATTCTTACCGGACCTATTGGACAATAAGTCCATCTATTATGACCTACACATAAGTCACTCAAAATTAAAAGAAATTTGTGAATAATTTGTATAAAATTAAAGATTAGTGAAGAAAGATTTAAAAAAAAGATAAGTTTATAGTGTTTGGTTTAGTTTATTTTTTCAAAGTTTTGTATTGAATTTTTTGGTTTTCATATTTTTTTTGTCTTTGACACTTTTTTTTTTAATAACCCTTTTTATTTTCTTTTTAAATTCACTTAATTTAGTACTTTTTAATTTTTAATTTTACTTTTAGATTTAAATTCACTTAGTCTAAATACACTTAGAAAATTATTTGTTGTGAATTCTTTTTGGAAAAAAAAAGTTAATAATATTAAACAAAAAATATAATAATAAAAAATAGTGCATGTTTGAATTTATAAAAAATTTCACCAATATTTTGCTTTTTAATTCTATTTAGATTATTAGAGATTAGATTTTCATGTAAAAGTATAATTTAAATATAAAATAGAAAGAAATTCTAGTATCTTTAATCACCAAAACTGAGAAAATATGAAAAATAAAAAACTGAAAAACATATTTAAAAAATAAAACCAATGAAAGTGGTTCTTATTTGGAATTTTGACATCATACCTAAGTTATTAAACTATCATGAGAAATATTACAATTCATAAAATATAATTTAAACAAAAAGAAAGTATATGAAGAAAACCTACGAATTTTTGAGATGCAGCACAAATCTCTATTTTAAAAACACATGCGCTTTCTTCTATCTAGATTCAAACGAATTCATACAATTTATGATTCAACCAAACTTATTTGCAATGATTTGATCTATGATGGATAATTGTAAATATTATGTATATCAGTATAGAAGCAAACACAGGAAAAAAGAAAGAGTAATTGTTTTTTATTGTTCAATCATCATCAATGTAAATAATAGGGAGACGATTTTTTTTATATATATTTTTTATAAGAAGGATGACAAATTGTTTATATTTATATATAAGAAGGAAGACAAATTATTTATATTTATATAGGACTCAGATGTACCGTTTTTGAGTCTGTTGTTTGGTTTCAGGCAGTTCTGGCTTGTAACTTCTGTAACAATTTCTGGTCACAACATTTCAATGAAGCTTAACGAAATTGTACAATAAACTATTGTTAAGATCAGAATTTTACCCAAAAACACAAGAATCTGCTACAATTAGACAGATCTAATATGGTTTTGACAGGCTTGGCTTCATTTAATGTTTGTGTTTGGATCATAGTCTTGGATTGAAATTTGAAAAGGAAAAGAAAAAAAAGAGAGAAATATGAATGAAATATAATTTAAATATTTTCTCCATTTCCCTTGCCTTTCTTTTTCCTTTCCAAATGATTACCCAAATCCATGATCCAAATACAACCTTAATCTCCCCATGAACTGTTAGTTTTAAAATGCCTTGAGAGAGAGAGAGAGAGAGAGAGAGAGCTAAAATGGTCAATAATTGAGAATGTTTAGGTATAGTATTGAAATTCAGTACTGAGATCAGTATCATCATCTACTGGGACATGAAGGGAAACCAGAGAGATACTCTCAAAGCACCTCAAATTTGCACACAAGGAAGAATCAAGCACACAGATACTCTGATGCAAGTTGAAATAATTAAATAGCAGTGAAAGACCAAAAAATTGATGCATGGAATACCCTTCGCACATGCCAAACAGTAAAGAGAATAGCACAAATCAAGATTACAGAAACAGAAACAGAAACATGACAAGTTGGCCCAGAGAGAAGCAATCTGTCGAGATCATGAAATTAATATGTAGCTCAATGCTAGCTTGCAAAAGAACACAACAATCCAAGTCTGGTTTTGAAAACGGGATAAAGACCATACTTTTAACAGCATGTTCCACAAAAACAACAGTTTAAGTTGGCCAAAAAAAAAAAACTCACTAAGAAGCACGAGAGGCAGAGAGTTTAAGGCATTCACTCTGACATCTCCGAAGACAAATGTCATTCCAATTGGGCACTTGATGTTGGTTGACACAGACAGTGCGAGCACAGGCATCAGAGCAGGCATCGAGCTCAGACACACCACAAACAGTAACACAAGTATCAGGGATTGGATCTTTGGAGAAGGACCCAACCTTCTTGAGCATTCTCTTGGATGTACAGACCCTCTCACAGACAAATATATCATCAGAAGTCTTCTCTCTTCCACGAGCACCCTTTATTCTCTGCTCCTCAGTACGCCTTCTCTTAATTCTAAAGGTTTGCCCTGCAACAATCGCTGGAATAGCAGCCCCCAACAGGGACCACCATACTTCCACCATTACTCTTCCTCTTTTCCTTCTGCAATCTAGAATGGAAAAATAAATAAATAATAATAATTAATTAATTAATACATAAACTTATTTGTTTACCTGCTATCATTTACAAAACTTACTACACGAAATTAGGCATTTTCATTCAGCACAAATACAGGTTACAAAGGCAAGAAGTGGCAAGACATGTCTCCTACAAGGGGAAAAAGACAAAACACAAAACCACACTATTTCCGACAAAAAAAGTTTCAAATGTTGTACAACACAATTTAGGCGGGGGAGGAGTTAGGATTTTTGTCAGCAGGAGCAAAACCTTACATAGAACTGTAAACAAAATTTTTCCTTATTTGATATTACACTCCAAAATTCTACCAAATCAATCAAAGCAAATCAACGACATACACAACAAAACAGATAGACGGAAATCAAAAGAAAAATAAAAGAAGACAAATAAATTCGCAATCCCTTTTTTTTCGTAATTGCAGTCCAAATTTTGTCGTGTGCATGCATTGAAAATTGTATTATGTATAATTTTTTATACTATAGACAAAATATGAAGTGTGTTTATTTATAAAAAAGTGAGTGCGCAAATAGCACTTCCCTAAAATAAGTGGGGAAGTTAAATAAAGTATCAAAGAAGAAAATTGAAAAAATAATTAAAATCAAAGGTAAAAATAATAATTTTAAAATTTAATGAAAAAATCAATAAACAAATCCTAAAACCGTGGGTGAAAAAGGGAGTTTCTAAAATTCAGTGCGAGCAATTTTAAAATATCATTGGGGCAACTTTGGAAATAAATTCTAAAACTGTGAATAAAAGTGAAGTTTTCCAAACTCAATGGCAGCAATTGCCCCCACTTGCCCCAAGGTAAATCCACCCACGAGTCTAAGTTTCTACTGATCAACGAAAACAACATCAGCAAAGAGGTGCATCATGCCGCTAAATGGGACTACTTATCATTGACAGCGAAATATTTTAGATTATGTCCCCAAATACTTTGCAAACCTTAGCAACAAATAAGGACATCCAGCCTAGTTCAGGCGAATTGTCACTCTAAAAGTCCCCTAGAATTTTGTAATACTATTAGTTTAAAATTACTTAGACAACACCAGGTAACTTTTTCAAACATTACACTATTTCAGGTCTGTGTCAATAACAATACCACAGTTCTTCAAAACAGTGCTACATGCCTAAGTTATTACATGGGACACCAGATTCCAAGTTAACAAGCTGGAGCTATGTTGCATAGACAACACCGGGCAAGAAACCACAAGTTTGAAATAATGCATTTGCAAAACACAGATCAATGAAATAGCATATGTTTTGTATGCAAGAATATGTATAGGGCTATATACTCAATGGAGAGTAATCATTATCACTTCTCCCTAATTCACAGCCCCACTTCTTTGAACGAAACCTGCACTGTGTCAAGGGAATTAGTTTTAAATATATATTATATCCAACTTTTTTACATTTTTTTACGAAAACCCTCTTTCAATGTTTCTATACTAGGTACTTTTCTTTCTACTAAATGAAAGCAATGTCACAATGTCAAAGCGTAGCGATTGTGTTTGTGTCCAACAAGTATGGTGGACACAAACCTTGCTTAGCTTCAAGTAGCACATGATTGAATTTAGTTTATGTATTTGCACAACAAGTTTACAATCTAAAAAAGCCACACTCGTACTGACTAAAACTCAACTCTTGGGTGGATTTTTTTTCAATAAACGAAATAAGCACAAATTAAAAAGGATCCACGGTCTGCCATTCTTTAGCATCATCGACAAGTGCATAAGCTTTTTATTTAAGCATGCAACAAGTACATATTTCCAATAACCGTTTCAAAATTTACTTTTTCAAACAACAGAGCATCACTGGAAATCAAACCCATATCAGATACCATAAAAAATATTGAGCAAAACTCAAGTCTAATAATACAAGAATCTATTTTACAAAATCAAGATCTGCTTCTCCATCGCTGTAGTTCTTTAAATTTTAAATCCCCATATAGAAGGATTAACCAAAACGCCAGTCCTCATGAATTATACAAGTACTAATTTAATACAATCATAAACTCAACAATTTTAAGTGAGCATATTCATATCCATAACACTTGTAGATACATAAATAAGTGAGCATGTATATCTCTATATCTAAAAACATTAAAAGCATTAGTCCAAATATTCCACAATTTAGGCACATAAGGGTCCATAAATACAACCTCAACAACATCAAACCCAAAATACCCAGATTAATTGGAAAAATTAATAAACCCTAAAACTACAAGGTCCACTATTATCAAACAAATCACACATTGACTAGAAATTAATCAAAAAAAATTTACTACACTTATTGTTGTGAATAGTAAGTTTAAACAATCATTATAAAATAAAAGAAATACCAAGATAAGGGCAAAGAGAGAGACCCTAGGAGGAGGAGGAGGAGTGCAGATCTCTTACTCCAACACTAATAGGTACCCATTTTGCCAAGCTAAAGTATAAACACTCTATTTTGCATATAGTGTGTACTCAAACAAGATTCTTCACTTTCGCTAGCCATTCAAACTAATTTAACCAATTTTCAAAAGAAGAATGCTATATACATAAAATAAAATTTAAAAAAAAAAATGCTACATTTTGCATGGCATGACAAACATAGCTGCGGACATGGCAGTAAAACTGTTTTTTATCTTTGACACAAGAACTTCAATGATCATCATTTTAATCACAAATTTGCATTCTGGGCAATAAAGTTTAGAATAACAGTTTCACCCATTGCAACCCATGAAGTCTCCATCCATGACATGCATCACTGGATTAACAGTTTCACCCATTCCTCTTACACCTATTGAAGAGTAATACTAAGCATTATACAAGCATCAGGCAACACTTCCTTCAATGATTAGTGTGGAGTGATCGTGGAGTCAAGGATTGAACTTAAATGGCCTTTTATATGAACCATCAACAAATTAACAATTTGTATAAGAAACACAAGGCCTACCCAAATCTTCCATACACAAAAATATCATGCTTAGATAGAAAAAGCAAAAAGGGAGTGAGAAATCATTAAATAGAAAGAGAGATAAATTAAAGGGAAAAACATTATTAACAGAAACAATGCTGGATACCCAGACAACCTACCTATTAAACACAATGAGATTTAATCAAAGGATTCATGGCTGGTTTAAATACCTAATTATGAATCATGGGTGGTTGAATTTTGAACAGGGGAAGAGAGGGGTTTTTGGGTGAGAGAGAGAGAGAGAGACCTAAATGAGTTGCAGAAGCTTGAAGATGATGCAAATGGCAGGGAAGTTCGAGACCAACTCCACCACACTGTACTATTCCTTGGCAAGTATAAAATATCATACATAATTTTGATAAATTCTTGCATGTCTGAATAAAGAATTGCATCATGTGAAAGATGTAACTAGACAAAATCATATACATAACTATATTTTTTTTGCATTTCTCTTTCCTTCAGCCTTGCATTCTTTACAACAGTAAAAATGGTTATGTTCAATGCTAGATCAATCATAGCGCATATATATATACCACATAACGTTTCTTTCTTCTTCGTCTCTCTTATTTCTAAAAACTAAAAAGTAAAGGTTGGATGCTACAGATGGTCATCTGATTCCTAAGAGTGCCGGACACTGCTACTTCTAAGTTTCCACCAAGGGTCCTTGATATGAACCATCAACAAATTAACAATTTGTATAAGAAACACAAGGCCTACCCAAATCTTCCATACACAAAAATATCATGCTTAGATAGAAAAAGCAAAAAGGGAGTGAGAAATCATTAAATAGAAAGAGAGATAAATTAAAGGGAAAAACATTATTAACAGAAACAATGCTGGATACCCAGACAACCTACCTATTAAACACAATGAGATTTAATCAAAGGATTCATGGCTGGTTTAAATACCTAATTATGAATCATGGGTGGTTGAATTTTGAACAGGGGAAGAGAGGGGTTTTTGGGTGAGAGTGAGAGAGAGAGAGAGAGAGAGAGAGAGACCTAAATGAGTTGCAGAAGCTTGAAGATGATGCAAATGGTGGGGAAGTTCGAGACCAACTCCACCACACTGTACTACTCCTTGGCAAGTATATAATATCAT
The DNA here is from genome assembly GCF_004153795.1 of Camellia sinensis. Lineage (NCBI taxonomy): Eukaryota > Viridiplantae > Streptophyta > Magnoliopsida > Ericales > Theaceae > Camellia > Camellia sinensis. Next base: position 1,643,391 of record NW_021026516.1, read on the forward strand.
ACATAATTTTGATAAATTCTTGCATGTCTGAATAAAGAATTGCTTCATGTGAAAGATGTAACTAGACAAAATCATATACATAACTACATTTTTTTTGCATTTCTCTTTCCTTCAGCCTTGCATTCTTTACAACAGTAAAAATGGTTGTGTTCAATGCTAGATCAATCATAGCGCATATATATATATACCACATAGCGTTTCCTTCTTCTTCGTCTCTCTTATTTCTAAAAACTAAAAAGTAAAGGTTGGATGCTACAGATGGTCATCTGATTTCTAAGAGTGCCGGACACTGCTACTTCTAAGTTTCCACCAAGGGTCCTTGAAATATATTTCCAAACCATGCACACACCTAGGAAGCTTTGATGTGTCTGTGATTGTCCAAGAAGTGTCAGTTTCCCACGTGTTTGACATGGACAACGCTCATCCATTTTAAGTGTTTGTCCTACCTAGGTCACAATACTTACATAGATACATATCACAATCATCAAAGTGAAAAACGATTTATGGAGTGAGAAGCAGAGCATATACCAGTTACCCAAACAAAGAAGTACAATAATGGGGGGGGGGAGGCACTGATCAACCTTACTTTTAAGTACATCAAGTACTATAAGATCAATAATTATCTGCATAATACCCCCATGGTTTAATCAATCCTTTTTATAAGTCTCTATATATCATTGGCTATTGATACATAGATTAACATCAGCAGCATGCCTAAAATACCTACACGCCTAATCAAGCATGTCCTCACACAAGCTTGAATTATTGAGCAATCAAGTTCAAAACATGGGATGCTTATCTAGGAAAATAAGCTCAAACTGTTCACACATAACTAGAAAATTGCTAAAGGTAATGCATCAAAATATCCATTCATTTCTCACTTTCCACAATTCCCAGAAAATTGCTAAAGGTAATGCATCCCAAACCACTGTAATTTTCTTTCTCATAGGAAAAAAAGCCACCACAAGAGTAATTGTTAGAAACATAAACAGATTTCAATAAACAAATAAAAAAGTACAGTCTCATATCAGTTACATGATTACAAAATTCAATTACCCACGCATCAGATTTCACACACTCAAACCAAATTTCAAGTATATGTATATATATATATGTGTGGAATCAAAACAACTATCAAAGCAAACAAACATAAAAAACCTAAACCTATTCAAATCATATTTTCCTAATTTTATAAACCAACCTGCTGAGTTCACAAAGGTGAAAGGGGCAGTTTCGAAGAAGGGGATTTCAGTCTAGGGTTTCATAGAATGGAGATGGAGAAAGGGAGAGAAACAAGTTGCACAGAGAGAGAGAGAGACATACCTTGAGGCGAAGTCGAGGGCACGTTGTGTTCGCGGGTTAGTCTTCGAGGGCGAAGAATAGCTACGGAGTCCTGTCTGAAGAGAGCTCCGGAGTCGTGTCTGAAGAGGGCGAAGAGGAGCTTTGTAGTCGTCTCTGAAGAGAGCTCCGGAGTCGTGTCTGAAGAGGGCGAATAGGAGCTTCGGAGTCGTCTGAAAAATAAGGGGTTCTGGGAAAACAAAGTGACGAGGGTTTGTGTAACATCCAACAATCGGTAAGAATAATGTTTTGTGTACTAATTAAGTGTATTAATTCGTGTATATGATCATGCATAATTTAAGAGATTTTTTAGATTTTTAAAGTGATTAATAAGTAAGATTAATAATAATATTATAATTAGTATTGATATATTAGTTAGTATATTAATTTGTGCATGCAGTATCACCAAATTTATAACAATTTATAAATATCTAATGGTTTAAAATAAGGGTATGGCTTCTGTCCAGTTCGGGATCGGGCTGGACTATGCTGTTGGGCCCGTGGGGATCCATCACGGGTCCCGTTTTAATAATCTGAACCGTTCAATATGTAAAAATCGTCAAGTACTATATGCCTATAAAAAATCACGCTGATCGGATATCGATAGTTATGTGATCAAAACAGTTTTTTGTCAACCATGAATTTGTTCACCGTCCAATTTTTTTAATACGAAACTGATTTGATCATATAGCTATCGATATCCAATCAACGTGATTTTTTACAGGCATATAGTACTCAACGGTCATGTTTGATTCATAAAATTAATAGTGAAGTATTAATAATCTTATTAAATTAGTGTGGTATTCACTATCCAATTGGATTAATATCCATTGGATTAATAATCCCACCCCTACCCCATTACTAATAATCCTACAAATTTGTTGGATTAATTATCCATTGGATTAATAATCCTAAACCAAAATGTTAAAACAAACATAGGATAATTGGGCCCACAGATTAATAATCCTAATCTCATATTCTAATCAATCCAATCAAACATGTCAAACGAGTTCTACACATTAAACGGTTCAGATTATCAAAACGGGACCCGTGGTGGGCCCCTACGGACCCAACAGCACGGTCCAGTCTGATCTCGGACTGGACAGAAGCCACACCCTTAAAATAAATATGTACATGATGTGCACTATTTAATGAGGTGCACAATTTAACAGCTCCCTTAACAGAAACAATAGTCGATATCCAGACAAGAAGATTCTCTTCAGAAACCCTAATAGCGAAATCACCTACTTATAAAATACAATGAGACTTAGGCCAAGTTTGGCTACCCAAAATAAGTACACACTTTTTATCTTTTTATCTTTTTTCCATCGCATCACCTCTCTACTTTTCTGCACATCTTTTCGTAAAAAGACAAAAAAGTACACTTATTTAGGTCATCCCAAACAACCCCTTAATCAAAGGATTCAGGCTTAAATACTTAATTATGAATTATGGGTGGTTAAATTTTGAACAGGGGAAGATAACGGTTTTTTTTAGGGGGGGAGAGAGCGAGAGAAAAAGAGAAAGAGAAAGAGAGAGAGAGAGAGAGAATGAGTTGTAGAAGCTTGGGAGTGTTTGAGACCACCTTCACCACACTATACTATTCCTAGAGATTTTGAACCTAACTCAAGAAAAGCATTTTTGGTTCTCTCTCTCTCTCTCTCTCTCTGAAGGGTATAAATTTGGCCCAGTTTGGCTCATGTTGAATCTTGCGGGCTTGCGTCAAAATTCGGATCAGGCCAAGCCAGGCTGGCCCATGAGGCAAAAAATTAGGCCCAGACCTAGAAGTATTTAGGGCTTGGGTAGACCGATGGGCCTGAGCTCAAGCTTGGAGGGCCTAAATATTTTTTTAAATTTTTTCTATCAAAATTTTATTATTTTCCACTAAAATAGACACTGGACATCGGCGCGGACCAGGCCGAGCTTTAAAATGATAGCCCAAGCCTAGGCTCAGGGTCTCGGCTGGGCTCAAGCCAGGGCCTAAACGGGTCAGGCCCACCGTGGGCTGCAAACAAGTTTCAGGTCGTCAACGAACCGGTCCAGGCTTTAATAAAAAAATAAAAAAAGGAATTTCCTTCATTAAAACGACGTCATTTTGGTAACCGTAAATAGTCAAATCTCAACCATCCACGCCGAAAAGTGGGATAAGCGGCGCTTCTTTCTCACTTGACTCCACGATTAGTCCACACTAATCATTGAAGGAAGCGCCGCCAGTCCCACTTTCAACGTGGATGGTTGAGATTTGATTATTTGCCTTCACTAAAACGATGTCATTTTAATTTTTATTATATTTTATTTTTTTATTAAAACCTGGCCCGGCCCGTGGGCGGCCCGAAACCCGTCAACGTTGTAACAACCCAAAAATTTAAGTTGTCCATTAAATTTTATACTAATATTATGGTTGTATGTGATAATATATTATTAAATAAATAATAATAAATATGGAATCTAATTTGGCATTGGATTATCAAATATGAGATTAATTAGAGATTACTATTTTTGGCCAAATTAACAAAAATATGGAATTATAATATTAGTTGGGCCAAATTAAAGTTAAAGATAGTAAATAAATAAATATAAAAGTAAGTAAATAAATAATAATGTTGATAATAATAATAATAATAATGGATGTGGTAGTAAAATAAATAATTAATTTTCTGTTAGTATACGATAGAGTGTAATTTAATTAGGGATTAATTTATTTATATAATTATATTAGAAAATTGGGTCAAAATGTAATTATCTTAAATATTTATTAAGATAAGTATAAATCTTGTGAGTTATGAGCAAATTTTCGAGCTGCCACGTGTTGGCCGGATGATGCTTTACCTCCTTATAAATAGGGATGAGTTGATCACTCTGTGGGAAAGAAAAGGAAGAAAGAGAGAAGGAGAAAAGAAAAGGAAATAGAGAAGAAAAGGAGAACGAAGGAACATCCGTGAGAAAATAGTAAAAATAAGAAGAAAATAGTAAGGGTCAGTATTAAGATGAATTATATTATATCTTGAATTACCATAATATATTTTACGTATATTTTGACTTATCATAATTTATTTTATACAAATTGTATTTTATTAGTTGTATTAATATAAGTTATATTTTATAAATATTTTCAGTTAGGTGGATTAATTTCTGAACTCTATTTATTTAAAATGAAACACGTGGATATGTTTGTTTAACTTTTAAAGAATATTTGACAATAACCTTATAAACAATTATGTTTTGTAAGTACCATCATGGAGTCCCACGCCTTGGGGGCCTTAAATAACCATTAGTCTCTGTTTGGTCACTTTGTGGCCCTTTGTTGTCATGGATCCATTGACCCTCTGAATTTCTAGTATGGAGCAAAGTATTGTACGGAGCTAAGTGCTACACTATTGTGGGAGCCACCACTAGAGTTTGTACAAGTTACCTCTTGAGTCCATGCATCTGTTCTGTACCGTGGTTATGGTTATTTATGTACATAATCCCAGTTTTGCCACTTATATGGTTATTTGTTCATACTAAGTTATCTTAAATATTTTAGTTACATAACTATCTATGGTTATTTTGTGTCCCTTATACTCTTGGCATAATATTTCTCACTCTGCCATGTGTTTATAGCTGTTTACCAATTTTCAGGAACCAATGCAATTCAGAAATAGCTTTTGGAAGGTCTTAGATGCGAGGCTGCGGAATAGACACACACAACACTTTTATGATATTTTTATATGTAAATATCGGCATTTTTGGTCAATAAATTTTGTAATAAAAATAGAAGCTCCGATGATTATTTTGGTACCCTCATTTAAATATTATTTTCGCTCACGTTTATTTATTTGTTCAAGAATTGGCCGGAGGTAACTTCAGTTACTGGTCATCACAATACTTAATCCTTGGATATGGAGAGCGGGTCGTGACAAGCGTCCCGGGGTAGGCCCAGCCTGTTTAGCCCAGTTTGGGCCCGGGCCCAAGCCCAACCTGAAACCTAGGGCCTGGGCCTGGGCCATCATTTAAAAGCCTGGCCCTGACCTGCATTGGCTCGGCCGGTGGTCCAGCCTATCGACCCGCTTAAAGCCCAGTCTAAAGTCTGGCCCATCCGAGACCCAGTGTCTTTTTTAGTAGAAAATAATAAATTTTGATGGAAAAAAAATATTCAAGCCCGTCCAAGCTCGGCCCAAGCCCGAGCCCAGGCCCATCGACTCGACCTAAGGCCTGAATACCCTTGAGTCTGGGCCTAATTTTCTAGCACATAGGCCAGCCCAACCCGGTTCGAATTTTGGCAGGAGCCCGCGAGGCTCGACATGGGCCGGGCTGGACGAAATTTACACCATTCAGAGAGAGAGAGAGAACCAAAAATGCTTTTCTTGGATCGGGTTCAAAATCCCTAGGAATAATATACTGTGGTGGAGTTGGTCTCAAACTTCCCTAAGCTTCTGTAACTCATTCAAGTCTCTCTTTGTCTCCCCCAAAACTGCTCTCTTCCCTTATTCAAAATTCAACCACCCATGATTCATAATTAGGTATTTAAGCTAACCATGAATCCTTTGATTAAATCTCATTGTGTTTAATAAGTAGGTGGTTTCGCTATTAGAGTTTTTGAAAAGAACATTCTTGTCTGGATATCGACTATTGTTTCTGTTAATAATGTTTTTCTCCTCAATTTATCTCTCTTTCTATTTAATGATTTCTTACTCCCTTTTTGCTTTTTCTATTTAAGCATGATATTTTTGTATATGGAAGATTTAGGTAGGCCTTGTGTTTCTTATACAAACTGTTAATTTGTTGATGGTTCATATAAAAGACATTTAAGTTCAATCCTTAACTTTACAATCACTCCACACTAATCATTAAAGGAAGCGCCGTCTGTCCCACTTTTGGCATGGATGGCTGAGATTTGACTTCACCAAAATGACATTGTTTTAATGAAGGAAATTCCTTTCTTTATTATTTTTATTAAAGCTCTGTCCGACCTGTGGGCAACCCAAAACCCACCCGCAGCATGGAGTGGGCCCAACCTGTTTAGGCCCGTTCCCGAGCCCAACCGAGACCCTGGGCCTAGGCTTTCATTTTAAAGTCCAACCCGACCAGTCTGGCCTACCCCGAGGTCAGCCCATTGGCCCACTTAAGGACAACTCAAGGCTCAGCCAAAAGCACGGTCCGCCTGAGGCCCAGTGTCTTTTTTAGTAGAAACTAAAAAAAATTTGGTAGAAAAAATTAAAAAAAACAAAAGAAAACATTCAGGCCTGCCCAAGTCCAAGCCCATCGGCCCGGCCTACCCAAGGCCCGAATACCCCTGGTGTTACGATCCAATCCTGGCCCTAAAAGTTTAAGACATGACGGGCCTGCACTTAGGCCTCCAAACAAAATTTCCAACAATATTTTATTCACTAACGGGGCCTAAAACGGAAGCAATTAAATAATAGAATGTCCATTGAGTAGTGCAGATATGTCAGGATCATTCAGATTCACATCTAAGTGTACAGGTTAAACAAAGACAAAGACAAATCCAAATCATGTGTATATACAAATAGTTAATAACCCAAAAGTTGCATAATTAGAAGATGTTTAACAAAAGCCACCAAGAACTTAACAAAAAATGTGGCATGAAAAGGACTCCTTAAAAGGTAAAAAACTCCAACTTTGGCCTTAACAAAATAAGTCCTCAAAAGATGCATGAAGTTGACCTAGGGCCGGCCTCCAAGCTGACCACCTATAAAAAATACATGAATACGGAACGAGCCAGGCTTAGTGAATAATAATAATGTATGAAAACATATAAATGAGCATGTGTCCTGCAGAATATGTACGTAATGCATGTATGTTCTTTTTATCAACACATTTCGAAACAGCCTCAGGCCCAATAATAACAGAACGGCATCGGGCCCAATAATAGCAGAATGGCCTCAAGCCCAATAATAATAAAACAACCTTGGGCCCAATAATAATAGAACGACCTCAGGCCCAATAATAACAAAACGGCCTCAGGCCCAATTCATATACCATTGTGATCCAGTATGATACCATCTTCTATAAAATAATGCATTATTAACATATAAGCATAGTATATCAAAGCATAACATATCGTTACACTATTATTACTCACAGTGATCCGGTCGTGCAATGATTTCTTCTAGCGAGTGACCTACACATCACACACAGAAATTGATACGTAATGCATTCTTTTCTTCATTTCTTGTCTTCCACATTCTTTCATTTCGTTCACTTTCTGTTCAGTTTTAAGTATTTCAGAGGGATAAAAGATACATATTAAGATGTTCAGAATGTCAAAAAGGGTATCAGAAAACGACATAATTTTTTCCCACTTCTCGCATGTGCAGAGGTCCTTCACCGCATGTGCGGAGAGGTCTGCCGCATGTGCGGCCCCGCACATGCTTTTATTTCAAAATGCCAACCTCTGCCTCTCTTGTTTTCCAAACGTGCGGCTGTGAGCATCGCACGTGCGGTTCTGGCTTTGTTTGTGCAGTCCAAAAATCTAACAATTCAAGCTTACTAAGGCATTTCTATGGCACAAATCAAGCACTACAACTTCAAAATTATAACATATGAACACAATACATGTGAATCTCAAGCTTAGATAGATACATACTTCCTTTTATTTGACATATCAAACCTTACTCCTCATATTTCCTTCATTACTTCGCCTTATATATATATATATATATACATATATACACATATACACATGAACTCAAGGCATGCAAGAGAGGAGATTAAATAGCAATTTCACATAATCTAACTCAAATCAAACTCAAAATGAAGGAATTAACTCATAAAGCAAACAAAATGTAAAGACCACATGTTCACTTTCATGAGATTTGTTTAGTCAAGTTCATAACTCATAAACCCTAATTCCATGAGTGCCAAAGCTTCATTTAAGTCATGATTCTAAACAATTAGGGAATGATAAAGAGTATTCTTGATGAGTTAAACATACCTTGAGCTAAATTCCTTGAATCTCCTCTTCGATTCTTCAATCTCTAAACCCTAGGTTGAGTTCTCTTTTCCCTTTCCTCTTTTCTCTTCTTTCCTTCTCTAAAGCTCCTCCCATGAGGTATTTTATGTTTTTGATGGGTCTGAGCCTCAACTAAGACTAGAGTGAGCTAAATTAAGAAAATTATCCAAATAAAGTCAATTAAATCATTACGAATCAAATTTTTACAAAACTTCATATTATGCCTTAAAAATCATGCTCATCATAACTGTAAAGTCAATTTTTGGTTCTCGCGCCTTTAAGGCTTCTAATTTCAATCCAAAGGTTGCAATTTCAACAGATGTTCTTATAACCGACAGATATGGTTCCATTAACATGTAATTCATACATTAAAACATGAAATTTCATATCAAACATATAAATACACATATAATCACACATCTAATGAGGGATTTAAGCATATGAGAGGGCCGGGTTATTACAAATAGGCCTAGGCCCAGGTCTAATTTTCTAGCCCATAGGCCAACCCAGCCTAGTCCGAATTTTGGCGAGAACCCGTGAGGCCCAACATAGGCCGGGTTGGGCCAAAGTTACCTCAGAAAGAGAGAGAGAACCAATAATGCTTTCCTTAGGTTGGGTTCAAAATCCCTTGGAACAATATAGTGTGGTGGAGTTGGTCTTGAACTTCCCTTAGCTTCTGCAACTCATTCAGGTCTCTCTCGCTCTCTCCTCCAAAACCGCTTTCTTCCCCTGTTCAAAATTCAACAACCCATGATTCATAATTAGGTATTTAAGCCAACCATGAATCCTTTTACTAAATCTCATTGTGTTTATGTAACAACCCTCGTCACTGTTTACCGAATAACCACTGAATACCGTTAAACTGAGACTGATTATGAATGACAAGTGAACTAAATAAACTACTGAACTGACTGACTGAAATTGAAACTGAATTGACTGAGTATACCTGTTTAATTGTAATTCTATCTGTTTGGTTATTTGATTATCTATTTGTGTTTTTATATTTAAATTGCAAATTGAAGGCCTTATCGGCGGCCGAATCCGAAATTCATTGATGATTTGTGATCCTTGGAATTAATGTGATTTTATGGTATATTTATCTGAAACCTGATTTGGTATGATTAAATTAAGTTAATTATTGAGAAATTGCATAGTTGGCCTTATTTACCATTTTGCCACATGAGTGGCCCACTATATGATCAACATTTGAGCCTTAGTATACACCTAGGAACATTTTTGCTCAGCTCATTCCTTGCCTTTGCCGACTAGAGAGAGGGAGATAAGGGAGAGAGTTGATTTTCATCTCACTTTAGCTTGTGAATTGCTTGGAATTGAAGAAGAAATTGCATATTTAAGCTTCCCTTCCTTGAATTGGAGACCTAAGGTAGATCAATTGCCTCTTGTGTATGTTTTGAATTGATTCTTCCATGGTTTTGGGCAAATTGAAGCCTTGAGCCAAGTTATGGCTCTTACTTGTTGACTTGTAGCTTAATTGTTGCATGCATGTTACCATTGAAGAGTTTTGGGGTTGTATATTCATGATTCATAACATGTATGTCCATGTTTTGAGAGTAGACCATGTTTTCATCTTGTTTTGAAAAGAATGAGCTCTCTAGAGCAAGTTTTGAAGCTTTGAAATTGGTTTGAATTCATGCATGTCATGTTTGAAATATTGTTCATGAAATTGGTTTGAAATTGAATTTATTTGAAACACCCTTGGGCCTTGAATTTACAAATTAAGCTTTGAATCATGTTAAAATATGAGTTTTGATGTGTTTTCTGGAAAATAAGCCCAAGAGGATCAAAATTTATGGTTTAAAACTTGGTTTTGAGCTTGAGGTTCAAATCTGGAATTTCCAGAATTTGGACTCACGCTCGAGCGGGGTGACTGGCGCTCGAGCGTGGAAATCGTGCTCTCAGCATTTTGTTCTGTTTTGAAGTCCGCTCGAGCGGAATAATTGACACTCGAGCGGGACATTGTGTCTCATGCTCGAGCGGGTGTCGAGCGCCCAATCGAGCGTAATTTTCACCTATCCAGCACTTTTGACTGTTTTGCAGAACGTTCGAGCGGGTAAGTATACGCTCGAGCGGAAACTTTTGTCTGCATGTCCGCTCGAGCGGTGTAACATACGCTCGAGCGTGACCCATGTTTTCTGAAAGTCTAAAAATGCTTTTAAAAGTGCATCTTTGCATCCTCATCTCATTCTAGGCATTCTTAGGCCTAGTTTAAGACATCTTAAGGAGGATATAGATGTAGAACACACCGAGGCAAATTAGGGATTAAGTTATTATCTTTCCCAACTGTGTAGCTTAGTGTGTGTTCAATCTGTAACTGTGTAGGGTTGGCTTTCCGAGGAGACGCTCTAGCCTTACTATAGCCCAGAACTCTGTGAGTAACGACTGTGTAAAGATATGTTCAAAATGATTATCTTATGAACAATCGAACTGTACTGCTTTCTGAACTGTTACTGTAAATTGAATGAATGTATGTCCTATATTCTGAACTGTATTGTGGCATCCTTAGCAACTACTGTTTACTGTTACTGTTACAGAGATCTCTGTCGGTTCCCTTGTTGGAATCACTACTGTTTACTGACTGATGGCCATCATTTACTGTTCGGTCTTTTAAGACCTACTGTTTACTGTACTGTTATGCTAATGGATGTACCACATATGACTGTATCGACTGAACGACTGAAATACTGATTTAATGAACTGTTTTTATTACTGTAAGGACATTCATTCTTAACCCCTTTACGCATTGTGTTATTCACTGGGCTTTAACTCATTGTTCATATATATATGTAGGTGTACAGGCACCAGACCGCAGCTAGAAGCGTCGGGGGTAAACTCCAATTTTGTCGAGCCAACCTATGTGCCTCAATGCGAGGTTCCGAGCCTGTCAAGTTACGGCTTAGGGGTGTTTTTAATTTCCCCGTCCGTCTCTGTATCTGTTCTGTTCAACTGTATAGACTGTACTGTACTGAATGATTGTATATATATGTATATACTGTTTTATCTGACTGTGTATATTTGAATGAGAAGTCTTTTTGCATACAGACTGTCACAGCTCATTGGACATTGTTTATTTACTGTATTGGCTTCTGCCAGCCCCTATACTCTGTATTACTGTATTACTGTTAAGCAGGCCTTCGGTAATCTCAGATTACTGGCCGGTTACGGTGCTAAACCCATAGGGGCGGGTTTGGGTCGTGACAGTTTAATAAGTATGTGATTTCGCTATTAGGGTTTCTGAAAAGAACCTTTTTGTCAGGGTATCGACCATTGTTTCTGTTAATAATGTTTTTCCCTTAATTTATCTCTCTTTCTATTTAATGATTTCTTACTCCTTTTTTGCTTTTTCTATTTAAGCATGATATTTTTATCTATAGAAGATTTGGGTAAGCCGTGTGTTTCTTATACAAACTGTTAATTCGTTAATAATTCATATAAAAGACCATTTATGTTCAGTCCTTAACTCCTCGATCACTCCACACTAATCATTGAAAGAAGCGCGCGCCCAGGGTGGGCCTGACCCGTTTAGGCCCTTTTGGGCTTAGACCCGAGCCTCGCCCAAGACTGTGGGCCTAGGCCTGGGCCAACATTTTAAAGCTTTGTTCGGCCGCCTGGCCGGACCTGTAGTCTAGCCCATTGGCCTGTTTAAGGCCCACTTAAGGCTCGACCTGCCCGAGGCCTTGTGTTCTTTTTTGTGAAAAATAATAAAATTTTGGTATAAAAATTTAAAAAATATATATATATTCAGGCTCGCCCAAGTCCAAGCCCATCGGCCCACCCAAGGCCTGAATACCCCTGGGCCTAGGCCTAATTTTTGGCCCATGGGCCAGCTTGGCGCTGCCCGACCCGAATTTTGGCGGGAGCCCATGAGGCCTGACATGGGTTGGGCCAAGCTGGGCCAAATTTACACCATTCAAAGAAAGAGAGAGAACCAAAAATGCTTTTCTTGGGTTAGGGTCAAAATCCCTAAGAATAGTACAGTGTCGTGGAGTTGGTCTCGAACTTCCCAAAGCTTCTGCAACTCGTTAAGGTGTCTCTCTCTCTATCTCTCCCTAAAAACCGCACTCTTCTCTTGTTCAAAATTCAACAACGCATGATTCATAATTAGGTATTTAAGTCTGCCATGGATCTTTTGATTAAATCTCATTGTGTTTAATAAGTAGGTGATTTCGCTATTAGGGTTTCTGAAAAGAACCTTCTTGTTTGGGTATCGACCATTGTTTCTGTTAATAATGTTTTTTCCCTTAATTTATCTCTCTTTCTATTTAACGATTTATTACTTCCATTTTGCTTTTTCTATTTAAGCATGATATTTTATGTATGGAAAAATTGGGTACGCCGTGTGTTTCTTATACAAACTATTAATTTGTTGATGGTTCATATAAAAGACTATTTAAGTTTAGTCCTTTACTCCACGATCACTCCATACTAATCATTGAAGGAAGCGCTAAATGTCCCACTTTCGACGTGGATGGCGAGATTTGACTATTTGCCTTCACCAAAACGACGCCATTTTAATGAAAGAAATTCCTTTTTTTATTATTTATTATTTTTTTTATTAAAGCTCGGCCCCGCCTGTGGACAGCCCGAAACCCGTCCACGGCCCGGGGTGGGCCTGACCCATTTAGGTCCGTTTGGGCTCGGACCCGAGCCCAACCCAAGACTCTAGGCTTAGGCTTGGGCCATCATTTTAAAGCCTGACTTGTGGTTCAGCCCATCGGCCTGCTTAAGGCCCACTCAAGGGCCGGCCTAAGGTCTGGTTTACCTGAGGCTCGTTGTCTTTTTTAGTGGAGAACAATAAATTTTTTGTAGAAAAATGCAAAAAAAAAATATTCAGGCCCACCCAAGCCCTAGTCCAAGCCCAGGCCCATCGGTCCGGCCCACTGGCCCACCAAGGACCGAATACCCCTAGGCTTAATTTTCTGGCCCATGAGCCAGCCCAACCCGGCTCGAATTTTAGCAGGAGCCTACAAGGCCCGACATGGGCCAAGTCGGGCCAAATTTACACCCTTCAGACAGAGAGACAGAGAGAACCAAAAATGCTTTTCTTGGGTTGGGTTCAAAATCCTGCAGAATAGTACAGTGTGGTGGAGTTAATCTAGAACTTCCCTAAGCTTCTAAAACTCATTCAGGTTTCTCTCTCTCTCGCTCTCTCTCCCAAAACTGCTCTCTTCCCCTATTCAAAATTCAACCACCCATGATTCATAATTAGGTATTTAAGCCAGCCATGAATCCTTTGATTTAATCTCATTGTGTTTAATAAGTAGGTGATTTCGCTATTAGGGTTTCTGAAAAGAACAATCTTGTCCGGGTATCGACCATTGTTTCTATTGATAATGTTTTTTTCCTTAATTTATCTCTCTTTCTATTTACTGATTTCTTAATCCCTTTTTGCTTTTTCTATTTAAGCATGATATTTTTGTGTATGGAAGATTTAGGTAGGCCTTGTGCTTCTTATACAAACTATTAATTTATTGATGGTTTATATAAAAGATCATTTATGTTCAGTCATTGACTCCATGATCACTCCACACTAATCATTGAAGAAAATGCTGCCTATCCCACTTTCGACGTGGATGGCTGAGATTTGACTGTTTGTTTTCACCAAATTGACGTCGTTTTAATGAAGGAAATTCTTTTTTTTATTATTTATTTATTTTTATTAAAGATCGTCACTGTAATGCCCCAAATTTCTAGCCCAAATGATAATACAACAATCATGGTTCTTTCAAGGAAAACCGAATATAAATCTCCAAACTTACATTACATGATACAATAGTTCTTCATGCAATAATACATTAATCAAACAACAAGTAAATAAACAAATAAATACTCCCAAGGGTTTATAAGTTTCCAAGGCTTGAGCCTGGTTACACAAAACGGTTATTCAAACCCACACACATACAGCCCTTGGCTTACACACAGAGTCACAGCAAAATGAGAGTCTTGTACTCTCAACACACATTTCCTCACCTTTAGTTAGGCGGCATCACCACATCTTTTCCTGCACAAAAATCCCGTAGGGTGAGCATAAAGTCTAGTAGGAAATCCTTAACAAAGTACATACATTTTATACAAGTCTCAAGAAATGAAATGCACATGCCATGCTATGCCCCTTTTTGAAGATAAATCACATTTTCATCTTTTGAAAACCATCATGCTCAACGATGCCATGCAATTTCAATTGTTCAAAACTTAACAATTTATTTCAAGGGTGGTAAATATGACTTTGGTAATTCCTAGGTTGGTGTCTGCAAGTAGACTATACGAGTACTACCAATTTGTTATTTTTACCAGCATTGACTGAAAGGCTCGACACCTATAATCTGTCAGTCTTACCAGTATTAACTAGAAGGCTCAACACCTATTCAATTTCATCTACACCACCTGTCAAGACTTACCACTGTATTTATCCAAAAACCAATTCATGGAAACTTGTTTCTCAACATTCTTTTCTCAATGCAAGTTTTCAAATTAACTTTCAAAGTTTAATGAAATCAAATGAATTGATATGTTAATAACACCAGATGAATATAAATAATTTTATTCCAATTCATCATCCAAGGAATAACACAATTCCCTCTTATCAAGTATCCTCAACAATTAGTCATTTCAAGACTATTTCAACGTTTTGAACAATAATTTTCAAAATGAACAACAATTTTCATAATCCCTGAAATTCATTATTTATATAAATATAAATAAGAAATTTTCCAAACATCCATTTATTTTGACACACAAAATAAATATAATAATATCATTCATGAATTTTCAGTTTCTTAAAAAAAAATTCCCAAATTCTAGGTTTTCTCACCAAAACTATACAACTCAAATCTTTTGAAAGAAAACTTTCCAAAATCATTTTTTTTTCAATCAACGAAGATCAAAACCCATAAGATCATTTTAAAAGAACAAGAGACAAACTCACTTTCAAAATCGCTCAACTTCTTGAATTAACAATCAATTTTCAAAGCTATCGGAGGATGATTTCAAAAATCATCTAGATCTTGCAAAAATATATATATAACTCTAAGAAAATCCCTACCTCAAGTTTTAAAGAATAAATGAGATGAAACCCCAAAATTTACGGTGTTGAAACTTGATCTCCACCGCACACAACGAAGCCCTCGAGATGATAACCAACTTTGGTGAAGAACTTAGGTCTAAATCCCAATGGATTTAGAGAAATCAAATAGAGAATATGACTTCTAGAGAGAGAAGCTCTCGATCTGGAATTTTGGAGAGTTTTAGATAAAGAGAGAACTGAAAAAGTGATCTGAAATATCAAATTCACAAACTGATATAACATGGTCTGCTTGAGTGTGGAAAGCCCCGCTCGAGCATTAAATACACTAATCCAGTACTTTTGCAAATAGGTCAAACTTCTGAAACCAAACATTCTCCGCTTGAGCGCATCAACGGCCGCTCGAGCAGACAAGCAACTTTGAATGCATTTTGCATTTTTGCTTCAGGGGCGCTGCCCCTCGACCTCGCCAGGGCGCTGCTCTCAAACCCACCAAGGGGCGCTGTCCCCTAGACCCTCGCGAGCTGACCGGGCAGATCGATCCCCGACCGGCCCAGTCGAAGTGGCAAAACATGAAAGAAGGATCGAAACTGGGATCGCTATAGTCACAGCCTGAGTGCAGCTCGAGACCCCGCATGTGACCTAGGATGGGCCTGAGCCTAGCCCGAGACCTTAGGCCGGGGCCAGGGCTATCATTTTAAAGCCCGACTCGAACCGACTGGCCCGACTGGCCCGACCCATCTGCCTAGTTAATGCCAACTGAAGGCTCGGCCCGCTAGAGTCCTAGTGTTTTTTTTAGCGTAAAATAATAAAATTTTGGTAGAAAAAAATAAAAAAACAAAAAATAATATTTGGGCCTGCCCAAGCTCATGTCCAGGCCCATTGGTCCGGCCAAGGCCTGAATCTCCCTAGGCCTGGCCCTAATTTTTTGCCCCATAGGAGCCCGAATTTTTGCCGGAGCCCTCGAGGCTTGACATGGGCCGAGCCGGGCCAAATTTACACCCTTCAGAGAGAGAGAGAGAGAAAAAACCAAAAATGCTTTTCTTGGGTTGGGTTCAAAATCCTTAGGAATAGTACAGTGTGGTGGAGTTGGTCTCAAACATCCCCAAGCTTTTGTAATTCAGGTCTCTCTCTCTCCCAAAACCGCTCTCTTCCTCTGTTCAAAATTCAACCACCCATGATTCATAATTAGGTATTTAAGCTAGCCATGAATCCTTCAATTAAATCTCATTGTGTTTAATAAGTAGGTGATTTTGCTATTAGGGTTTCTGAAAAAAACCTTCTTTTCTAGGAATTGACTATTTTTTTGTTAATAATGTTTTTCCCCATAATTTATCTCTCTTTCTATTTAATGATTTCTCACTTTCTTTTTGCTTTTTCTAATTAAGCATGATATTTTTGTGTATGGAATTGGGTAGGCCCTATGTTTCTTATACAAATTGTTAATTTGTTGATGGTTTATATAAAAGACCATTTAAGTTCAATCCTTGACTCCACGATCACTCCACACTAATCATTGAAGGAAGTGTTGCCTGTCCTACTTTCGGTGTAGATGGCTGAGATTTGACTATTTGCCTTTACCAAAATGACGTCGTTTTATTGAAGGAAATTCCTTTATTTATTATTATTTTATTAAAGCCCGGTCCGGCCCAGCCCATGGGCGGCCTGAAACCCGCCTGCGGCCCGGGGTGGGCCCCGCTCGTTTAGGCCTGTTTGGGCCATAGTCTAGCCCGAGACATCATTTTAAAGCCTGGCCTGGCCCGTCTGGCCCCACCCGTAGTTTGGCCCATTGACTGTTTAAGGCCCATCAAGGCCCGGCCCTCGCCAAGGCCCAGTTTTTTTTTTAGTGGAAAATAATAAAATTTTGGAAGAAAAAATTTTAAAAAAACAAAAAAACATATTTAGGCCCGCCCAAGCCCAAGCCTCGGCCCAGGCCTGCTCAAGGCCCGAATATCCCTGGGCTTATGCCTAATTTCTTGGCCCATGGGCCAGCTCGGCCCAACCCAAATTTTGGTGGGAGCCCGCGAGGCCCGACATGGGCCAGGCTGGGCTCGAGCCTATGCCAAATTTATATCCCTAATGATAACCACCCCAAAGCCACCACCACTACCATCAGCCTTCCAAGGCCAACAAACAACAAAACCCATCCTCTGTAACCTCTACAAACCCACTATATATATATATACACACACACACACACACACACACAAGCACACTAGTAAGAGCAAATTGTCTTGCAAATAAAGGTGTTTAATGTAATTGTTGGAAAAGTCACAAACATAATAAAGAAAAAAATGAAAATGAATGAGGTACATCTCCTGAAAATCAAACAGTTTTTTCCGTGAATCTAAAAAGGAGTGATAATAGGAAACAAGATAGATAATTAAAAGTAATATATGTCCAAACACACACACACACACACACACATGCACACAACCTATGTGTTATGTAGGAGACACCCAAATCACTACAAATCCAACACCGACAAATTAAGAAACAACCCCCAAATCAGCAGAGGAGAGGCTATGTAAGAAAAAATTAAACTAAAAAAATGAAGCAAAACTCAGATAATTTACCACAGTTATTGTAGGCGGCACGACATACTTCCAATCCAATCCAAGTGATTATGTTTTGTGTACAAGGAAAAGGAAGAGAAGAAGAGGAGGGAGATAAATAGTATAGTGGTGCTGTCTTGTTGGGGATATGTAGTACTACTACCTGTATGTGATAATATAATAGTGAATAGAGTGAGGATCCTCTACAATGATTAGTGTGGAGTGATCGTGGAGTCAAGTGAGAAGGAAATGTCGCCCGTCCCACTTTCGGCGTGGATGGCTGAGGTTTGACTATTTGCCTTTACCAAAACGATGTCGTTTTAATGAAGGAAATTTCTTTTTAATTAAAGCCTGGCCTGACCTATGGGCGACCCGAAACCTGTCCGCGGCTCGGGGTGGGCCCGGGCCTGAGCCCAGCTCGAGACCTTAGGCCTGGGCCTTCATTTTAAAGATTGGCCTGGCCCGTGGCTCGAGCCATCAGCCCGCTTAAGGCCCGCCCACGGCCCAGTGTCTCTTTTTGTGAAAAATAATAAAATTTTGATAGAAAAATTAAAATAAATAAATAAATAATAAGGCCCGTCCAAGCTCGAGCCCACTCCCATGCCCATCGGCCCGTTCCACCGACTCGTCTAAGGCCGAAATACCCCTAGGCCTGGGCCTAATTTTTTGGCCTATGGGCCAGCTCGAATTTAAGCGGGAGCCCGCAAGGCTCTACATAGGCCGGGCCGGGCCAAATATACACCCTTCAAAGAGAGAGAGAAAGAGAACCAAAAATGCTTTTCTTGGGTTTGGTTCAAAATCTCTAGGAGTAGTATAGTGTGGTGGAGTTAGTCTCAAACTTCCATAAGCTTTTGCAACTCATTCAGGTCTCTATCTTTCTTTCTCCCCCAAAACCGCTCTCTTTCCTTGTTCAAAATTCAACCACCTATGATTCATAATTAGGTATTTAAGCCAGCCATGAATCCTTTCATTAAATCTCATTATGTTTAATAAGTAGGTGATTTCGCTATTAAGGTTTCTGAAAAGAACCTTCTTGTCTAGGTATCGACCACTGTTTCTGTTAATAATGTTTTTTCCTTTAATTTATCTCCCTTTCTATTTAATGATTTCCCATTCTCCTTTTGCTTTATTTGAGTATGATATTTTTGTGTATGGAAGATTTGGGTAGGCCTTGTGTTTCTTATACAAATTGTTAATTTTTTGATTGTTCATATAAAAGACCATTTAAGTTCAGTCCTTCATAAATTAAATTATGGGTTTTTTTCCCCGATGGTTGTATAATGCTTAGTATGACTCTTAGTTGCATGAAGCAAGAGCGAAAGCGGAAAAGTGTGGCTATGTAAATAAGTCGTAGTTTGGGAGCGCTTATATATTATTTTTATTGAAACATTTTGAATTTATTTATATAAACATTTTTTTTAATTTTTTTAATTAACATATATATGCTATAAATTTTTTATTTTTATTTAATATTTAATTAATTAAATACAACATAAAAAATATTTTTTAAAAATGAATAACAAATAAAAGTAGTAGAGTGGTATTTTTTAGAACACTAGTCATTATCTTTGAATAAAATTTATTATATTTTATTTAATAAAACAACAATCATGTTTTATTTAAATACTAGCGTATGTCCGTACCTGAAGGCACGATGTAAATAATGTTAGTATTAGAATATAATTGTAATCCCAACACTATTTAAATTTATTTTTTAATTTGATAAAATCACAAATTTATTATAAAATTTTGAAGTTTTCACAAAACTCCTCACGAAAACTCACTTTTGCTTATATAATAGCTAAATAGATAGATGTGTCTGGTATACATACAATTTTCACGGGTATACATACAATATTACTTTTGCTTATATAATTATATGAAAATTGTATATATGCCCATAATGTCTTAGTGTATTACGGGATATCATACATTGTATGAAAATATGTATAAAATATATTGAACAAAAAGGAGAAAATAAAAAAATAAACAAATAGAGAAAAAAAAAATGGGAGAAAATAAAAAGAAAAGAGAGAGGAATGTGGGATCATGGGATCATGGAAGGATGGGTGAGAAAAGGAAAAAGTAAGAGAGAGGCGCGGGAAAATAGACAATGTACATGCAAGATATTTTTTAGAAAATATATCTCAGCCGTTGTTTTATAATTTGAATAGATCTGAGTTGTCCAAATGTCCTAGTAGGGCAAATGTGTGTAGGACAAATTCAAAAACCATCTTGCTTTATTATATAGATGTTGAAGTTTCATATAAGGTCTAAATTTATGAAGTCTATCAGGTATTCAATATAGTTAAAAATAATAATTAATTGTTCAAATTCATTTAATTTGTGGATTATAAAATTCATTAATTTAATCTCCACTACACACAGTAAAATCTGGCTCCTAATTCTGGGATCGCAGACTTTTCCATATAATATGAATAAAAATAAGTGAATAAAAAGGAGAAAATAAAAAAAATAAACAAATAGAGAGAAAAATAAAAATGGAAGAAAATAAAAATAAAAATAAATAGAGAGGAAGGTGGGATAATGGAATTATGGAAGGATGGGTGAGAAAAGGAAAATGTAAGAGAGAGAAGCGGGAAAATAAAAAATGTACATATAGGATATTATTTGAAAAATATATCTCAGCCGTTGTTTTATAATTTGAATAGATCTGAGCCGTCCAAATGTCCTAGTAGGACAAATGTGTGCAGGACAAATTCAAAAACCATCCTGCTTTATTATATAAATATTTATTAATTTTTATCTTATATATTATTTTTATTGATAATATTTTTAATTTATTTATATATATATTTTTATTTTTAATTGACATATATACATTATAAATAAATATGATTTATAAATGGTTATTTTTATCAATATATGACATATATATTAATTAAATATATTTTGAGAGAGAGAAAGAGAGAATATGTTATAAATCAGAGAGAAGAGAAGAGAAGATAAAGATATATATGCATATTTATTTATTTTTATATTTTTTTTATACAATATGCCTGTTTTTTAATGGGCTTTGATTGTATTATAATTAGTATCCAATATTTTTTGAATCTGTACGTTAAGACCAACTATAGGCCCAATGAAACCCATTGAACATTTTAACGGAAGCCTATAACCATATGCTAGGTCAAAATAAAATATATAATAAAAAAAGAGTAACTTATAAATACACTTCTTGAGATTTGTTTAAAATACAAATTGGTCTATGTGGTTTGAAAAATTACAAATATACAAAAATCTTCCTGTCAGAATTTTTCATTTAACATAATTAATTGAAAAAGTAAAATTTCTAACTGTTCACGTATACAATAATAAAATTATCTGAATTATTAATTAAAATAAAGTCTTAACATTATTAAAAACTGTTAATTAACTTGATGACTTATTAATAAAAAGACTTATTTATTATGAAATTAGAAATTTTAAATGGCATAATGTAATTTCCAAAACTACTAGAGATAATTTGTAATTTAAGTAAACGTTAAGGGTTGTGTTTGTAATTTACGTTAAAAAAGAAGAAGAAAAAAGTGGGGCAGCTGTGTCGTCTTCTCTGTCTTTGAAGATTGGGCTGATTCGTTCCTTCGACTTCTTTCTCGGTCTGTTTCGCTTCATTTTTTTTCAAAAGGTATGCCATCGTTTATCTTCATTTTCTTCTTCTTCTTCTTCTTCTTCTTCTAGCTCATATCTGATTTTGAAAAAAATCATGTTTTTTTTTTCCCCTTCTTCTATCATATCCATATCTTTAGATCTATGCCCAAATTTGCTTCGGAATTTTTTTTTTTGTTGCTTCAGGAGTTGTTTGATTTTCATCATTGATTCCATCTTGGACAGAATTGCGTTTCTCTCCCAAAAGAATCGCAATTTTCTCTCTAAAGAATCGCGTTTCTTATACGATTCTGATTTGGGAACGCAAAATTGCGTTTCCTGCTACTAAGGAACTATCAAAGATCAATCTTTAGGATCTTCCAACTCTTATTTTGTTCATATATGTGTATTTCCTTTCAACTTGAAAAGACTTCTATTTAGGTTACCAATAAAAAGAATAATTAAATATGATATTTACAAATACATAAAGGAGGAAACCAAGAGGTGAGGGTTTAGAGAAAGTGGTCATAGTGATAGAGAAAATGGTGATTATGGTGGTCATCCACTTATCCGTATATGCACAAGAAGTTTGAAATAATTATACCAATCTCCCCTCCATTAATGGTAATATAAATGGTGTTATAGAGAGATAATGAAATCTCTTTTTTAATCTTAAATATTTTATATTTTATATATCAAATTTAACATATAAATATCAGAAGATAAAATTAACCTTCTTTTTTCTTCTTTCTCCAATCCATCCTACAACCACCTTGCATTTCTCTCTATTCAATTCGAAAGATTATTACTTTAGGATTCTGAGCTATAAAGTATAGATATTTCGAAATGGCCTTCGTACGCGTATCGAATACGTATTAGATATGGATACGCATCCAATACAGTAAAGAAATATTCTAATTTTTTTAAATTTTTGATACATTTAGAATACGCAAGGATATTTCAAAGATACGCTTGGAATAATTTCGAGATACGACGGGGCGAAAAAATAATTTTAAAAACTTATGATGAGGTCAAAGCGTAAAATAACAAAAATTATCACCAAAAAAAAAAAAGCAAGCCAAACAAACCCTAGCCTGTGTCTATCGCGAACAGCAGCAAGGAGGAGGAGGAGCCTCTGTCTAGCCTCCGTCGTCGTCGTCCTCTCTCGCTCTCGTTCTCACTCTCACTCTCACTCGCACTCTTATTCTCTCTCGCTCTCGCTCTCTCGTCGTCTCTGTCTAGCCTCTGTCACTCGATCTCAGTCCTCTCTCGCTCAATCTCACTTTCTCTCTCTCTCTCTCACACACACACACACACACACTTTTGTTTTTTTTGCTCGTTCTCACTCACTGTACGACTAACCCCTTTGATCTCAGTCCCTCTCTTTTTTTCCTTTTTTTTTGGTGTCTTCTCACTGTACTAGTACCCACTTTTTATTTCCTCAATACAACATCAAGGAGCCTTGTGAGGTATGTTTTTTGAATTGCTAAAATTTAATTGAATTGCTGAATTTTAATTGAATTGCTGGAATTGCTGAAATTTCTGAAATTGAATTGCTGAAATTTAATTTAATTGAATTGCTGGAATTGCTGAAATTTAATGTTCTTTTGCTTTAGGTTTTATTTTTATACCTATTACATTACTAAAAATTATAAAAATAATATTTTTTTCTGAAATATCCTAGTTTTTCAAATTTTGCCGTATCGCAGTATCTGTGACGTGTCCATATCCCCTATCCGTATCTGTGCTTCCTAGTTCTGAGAAAAGTATTCAATTGAATATAAATTAGCCGTGAAGATAATTTATAATATATGACTATCTAGAGCTCTAAAGCTTTGGGAACAATGGAGAAGATAGAAATTGTAGCTTTAATTTACTCACTGTGAAGTGTTGAGTTCTTTTGTCTTGATATATATATTTTCTCTCTAATGTACCTAGCAGTTAGTTTTATGAAAACTGTCTTTGGTACAAACCACAAAATTTATGAACAATTTAAGAACCTTGGTAGCAAAGCCAAATGGAAACTCGTGGTGTGTTTGGTGTATTTTCTGAAAACTGCATTCTCTCCTAAAAAATTGACATGAAAATTAGTTTTAAAAATTTTATAAAAAAACCTAATCTGAAAACATCGACAATTGAAAATGATACCAATTAGAACTAGTTATGTGTGAACAGTTTGAGCTCATTTTCCTAGATAAGCATCCCATGTTCTGAACTTGATTGCTCAATAATTCAAGCTTGTGTGAGGACACGCTTGATTAGGCGCGTAGGTATTTTAATTTTTAAGCATGCTGCTGATGTTAATCTATGTGTCAATAGCCAACGATATATAGAGACATGCTTGATTGCTCAATAAAAATGATTGAGTGAGGACATGCTTGATTGCTCAATAAAAATGATTGAGATCAGTGCCTCCCCCCCCCCATTATTGTACTTCTTTGTTTGAGTAATTGGTATATGCTCTGCTCCTCACTCCATAAATTGTTTTTCGCTTTGATGATTGTGATATGTATCTATGTAAGTATTGTGACCTAGGTAGGACAAACACTTAAAATGGATGAGCATTGTCCATGTCAAACACATGTGGGAAACTGACACTTCTTGGATACTCACAGACACATCAAAACTTCCTAGGTGTGTGCATAGTTTGGAAATATATTTTAAGGACCCTTGGTGGAAACTTAGAAGTAGCAGTCTCCGGCACTCTTAGAAATCAGATGACCATCTGTAGCATCCAACCTTTACTTTTTAGTTTTTAGAAATTAAGAGAGACGAAGAAGAAAGAAACGCTATGTGGTATATATATGCGCTATGATTGATCTAGCATTGAACATAACCCTTTTTACTGTTGTAAAGAATGCAAGGCTAGAGGAAAGAGAAATGCAAAAAAAATGTAGTTATGTATATGATTTTGTCTAGTTACATCGTTCACATGATGCAATTCTTAATTCAGACATGCAAGAATTTATCAAAATTATCTATGATATTATATACTTGCCAAGGAGGATAATATATCTTTACATATAAAAATATTTGTGGTTACATTGCCATGTCCATGTCCTAATTTCTTCAAAGTTGTCTTGTCAGCATTTTGTGTTGTGTTATGTTATATCTTTGCCATGTGTCCTCCTTGTCTATGTAGCTAGTAATTCACGATAATGATTATTATGTTATTATTTTGCCCCCTCTGGATGCTTCTTGTTCATTAATTGTTGTGTGACTTATTTTTGGCAGTTACTGGCAATGAATGTCAAATTGGCTTAACAATTATACCAGTTAACAGGTAGTGATATTGTAGGATATGGATATAATTGAATCCATCCTCAATATTCCTGTGCAAGACCCACCAGGGGAGGAGTTCTCTTCTGCTGCCTTGAATTGGTCCAAGTTTGGAACCCCTGAACGTCATGATGATGTAGCCGTTATTCCTTATGCAAGGGTTGATGCCTTCATAATTGGAGAGTGCTCTAATGTAGAATGCCCGACACGGTTCCATATTGAGAGGGGAAGAAAACGATCCAGAGGTAGCTTAAATGAGTACAAGAGTGATGAATATTTGGAGTATAGGATGTAAGTTCTCCAGTTTGTTTGCATATAACTTGTATCCATATTGCTCCTTTCTAAAAATGTGACGATGTTATATTCCCATGCCATTAACAGTTGACAATATATTTATGACAGGCACCAAGGTAGATACCACTGGCCTTGTAGGAAGGTGGTATTGGTAGCCATTTTGTCTCTCAACCTTGATGCTATGGAGCTCAAGTTGTTGTTGCCTTGCCATTTAAAATAATAATAATAATAATAAAACTAATATTGATATCATAGGCAAGGATGCCTTCTATCTTTGCTTGGAAACTGTGATGACATTTATAAGGAAACTTGATGCTGTGTCGTAATGTTTTCCATTTCAATTATATTCTTAAATGTTTCAAACCTGTGACCAATATCAACTTGACATCACTTATATATGTAATATGACATGAATTCAGAAAACTTTTAGACTGGGTTTCACTGAAGATACTACCGAATTTGGGATTAGTGGCTAAACCAAATTATAATACTTAACACCAAACAATTGGAGGTGGTCTGCCCGTGCAAATGTCTGGTTTAGTTGACAAATAGATCCTGGTGGACACTGAGGTCTTTTTCTGTTGATAACGAATACAAAATATTTCTTTTAATGTGCGCTAGTTCTGTTTCAATCATTTTCATGTCATTCATTTTCTTTCCATTTCTTCTTTGTGAAGGTATTGGTGTTCTTTTGGTCCTGAAAATTATGGAGAAGGTGGAGGCATATTACCAAGCCGAAGATATCGACTCAACACCCGAAACCGCGCTGCTAGACCTCAATCCATGAGAGGATGTACGTGCCATTTTGTAGTGAAGCGTTTGTATGCTCGTCCGTCACTTGCGCTTATTATATATAATGATAGGTGCCACGTAAACAAGTCTGGTTTTGTGTGTCATGGGCCACTTGACAGAGATGCGATTGGCCCTGGTGCCAAGAAAATTCCGTACATATGCAATGAGATTCAACAGCAAACTATGTCTATGATATATCTTGGAATTCCTGAGGAAAATGTGTTGGAGAAGCACATTGAGGGGATAGAGCGCTACTGTGGTTCAAATGCAAAAGTAAATAGCCTTGCTTCCCAATATGTCCACAAACTTGGGATGATCATTAAGCGTTCTACGCATGAATTGGATCTAGATGATCAAGCTAGCATTCGAATGTGGGTTGAACGCAATAAGAAATCTATTTTCTTTTATCAGGATGCTACAGAAACAAATCCTTTTGTTCTTGGGATTCAAACTGAATGGCAATTGCAACAAATGATCCGTTTTGGTCATCGCAGTCTCATGGCAGCTGATTCAACTTTTGGAATAAAGAGAATTAAGGTAATGAATTTAGTGATAATACCCTTATGCATATAAGCTTTACAAGAATTACCATATGGGATTCTTATGTCATGATCTCTCTGAATGGCAGTACCCTTTGTGCACTCTTCTTGTGTTTGATTCAAGACAACATGCACTCCCTGTTGCGTGGATCATTACTCGCAGCATTGCTAAGCCTGATGTGTCAAAATGGATGAAAGCTTTACTCGATCGTGTTCGTGCCGTTGACCTTGGTTGGAAGATCAATGGGTTTTTAATTGATGATGCAGCAACAGAGATTGATCCCATAAGGCACGGTGATCTTACTCAATATTTTCTATTTAAATTTATCTACAATGCCAATGCACTTCATTTACATAGCAACTATTCTTCCAGGGATACATTTGCCTGTCCTATCCTATTTTCCCTGTGGCGTGTTCGTAGATCATGGCTGCGGAATGTTGTCAAAAGATGTAGTAACATTGAAGTTCAACGAGAGATTTTTAAACGGCTTGGAAAAATAGTATATAGCATTTGGGACGGAGTGGATTCCACGGTTGCGTTAGAAGAATTAACCCAAGATTTTGTCGATCAAACTTCCTTTGTGCAATATTTCAAGGCCTCTTGGGTGCCCAAGTTTGGTTAGATGATCTCTATCTGTCTCTACCCTTAATTTGTTTTTTAAAAGTTAATAATCTGACATTGTTATTATTCATTTTTTTTTTGGGGGGGGGTTTTGGGGGGGGGGGGTTAAATACAGAAATGTGGCTTACGACAATGAGAACCCTTCCTCTGGCAAGCCAGGAGGCATCGGGTGCCATAGAAGCATACCATGTGAAGCTGAAAGTCAAACTCTACGATGATTCACATCTTGGTGCACTTCAGAGAGTAGATTGGTTAGTGCACAAGCTGACAACTGAGTTACACTCAAGCTATTGGCTTGACCGTTATGCCGATGAAAGTGATTCCTTTCAAAATGTCAAGGAGGAATATATAGCTTCCACCTCATGGCACCGAGCACTTCAAATTCCCGATTCTGCTGTTATCTTGGATGATAAAGACCGTCTATTTGCCAAGGTTGTGAGCCAAAAAGACAGCAGCTTGACACGTCTAGTGTGGAATCCCGGATCAGAATTTTCTTTTTGTGATTGTTCTTGGTCAATGCAGGGAAACCTCTGCAAGCATGTTATGAAGGTTAATATGATCTGCGAAAATCGTCAAGGCTATCAAGGTTCCATGTCGTATCAGTCATTTAAGGAAATTTTAATGAATCTGTGGAAAAACCCAATTGATGATTCAGTTGGACTGGATTTGTCAATAGCATGGACGCACCAGATGCTCGACCAAATTCAGAAACTTGTTGAACTGAACAGTACGAATGACATTGGAAGTGTAGTGAATAATCTGCCACTGAAATGGGTTGCTAAGAAAGGTAGAACATCTGTTGGCATTGGCAAGACTTCTTCAACTCTGGCTTTGACATCCAGCGCAAAGAGCAATGCTGTTGCGCATAAAAGGAATCGGAAGCGGAAGAGATTGTCACGGTTGAGATGACTATTCGAGTTGGTAAATATTGGATTGCTTGCTGGACAGATCAGCCCATGCGTGCTCAATTTTATCTCACAACTCAGTTATATGCTTTTATGAGGAGCATGGTTCTGATTTTGTAGCTGGAGATCTTGCTAGTCATTAATTGGAGACATCTTTGATCAACCAACAGGTATGCACGATGCTGGCACGAAAGATGCAGATTTATGAACCTGAGATATGAAGGAATCATAGATGTATTATAGGTTTGTTCTTCTTGCACATTTATGGGAAAGTTCAACGGCGTAAACTTTGTCAGAGGATGTAGCAGTTTATAATCGCGTCGGGCTTTAGGTAATTTTGCAGTTGTTGTGCCTCTGGGTTGCTTCGCAACAATCATTCTTTTTTCTTTTGTTTTAATTCTTCTTGTAGTTCTCTATTTACACAAGTGTTTGTTAGAAAATAGAAATGGTCAAATGATAGTAGTCATGTTAGTTTTGAATCATCAGTAACATGTACAGACTAGCTTATTTGAATCATTGTTGGAATAATGTTTACTAGATCGAAGTTAAACATTTTAGTTGACCAAGTAATTGCTTTTTTGAATCATTGTTGGAATTATGTCTCTGTGGAAGCTAATGGCCATTGGGGTTGGAAGCCTTTCCTTTCTTCTTCTTGTTCTTTCTTTATTATTTATTTATTTATTTATTTTGTGTGTGGAAATTGACCTTTTATAGCTTATAATAATATATCAATGTATGTATGTATTTCTGTGATACTGCGCTGGCTTTCCATGTTGGTATGATGTTATTTAATTACAGAAATGAGTCGTAGCTCGAAATATATGAGCTCGAATGGTCCGAATGCACCTCTATCAGTTTCCTCCTCTTCTCTCCTCTCTATCTCTATCTATGTTTCCTCTCCTCTCCTCTCCTGTTTTCCCTCCTCTCCTCTGTTTCATTCAACTGTACTCATACATACATGAGTACAAAAGAGAAGAAGCTCAAAAGAACTTCAAGATCTGAAGAGAAATTGGGACCACAATAGAACTTCATCTCTCTTCTCTCTCTTTCTCTTCCTCTTCCTCTTCCTCTCTCTTCTTTGCCTCTGTTTCATAGATCCAATAGAAAAAAAAATATTAAAAAAACAATCTGTGGGTATGGTTTTTGATTTGGTTTTGATTTTAGATTTGATTTTGATTTTGTTAAACTGTGAGTTTGGTTTTGATTTTAGATTTAGATTTAGATTTTGTTAAACTGCTGTTGAATATAATTTTGAGAATTGTAATCATGATGAATCTGTTCTTTTTCTTCCTCTTTCTCTAATTTCCCAGTAGCGGGAACGAAGAAGAGAAGGAAGGAACAAAGACCAGGAAAAAATAAATAAAAAAGAGGTACCAAAATGACGTCGTTTTGACACCTCGAGCCATTCGGGCTACCTAGCAGAGCTCATTTAATTATGTTGATAAATTGTATTTTCATATTACAGACTATGATTGTCACCCAATTGACCCATGTATTTCTCTGCACATGGACTTCCGATATTGATCTACTGGCAACCTCTAAGCCATCTGCTTTTGTTTCCATTTCGATTAATTTTTATTTTTTATTTTTTATTTTTATAGCTTTTCAAATGATATATATGTATATATTTGTATGGCATATATATAAATGTGGGCGATCTTATGATGTCAAATTTTTAGTACTTGAGAATATCTTCAAAAGTGACATATTCCAAATTCAAGGTGTTAACTCACTAGGCCTGTTTATTGTAGTTTATTTTAAGTCGCAAATTAACCATCTATGGAAATAATTTAAAAACATCCATTTCTCAGTTTAGAATAATTAAGTTTTTAAAACTTTTTTCAGTAATTTTCACTCCATAAAACTATTAACAAAAATCAAAGCAAACGGTCTAGCAAAAAAAAAAGTTACCTACAAATCCATTTAAGAGTTTTGGAGATCCTTTGACAATCTCGGAGTTCGAGTGGTGGCGGTAGTACTGTGGATGAGCTACTAACTTCAAACTCTGATATATATATATATAGAGAGAGAGAGAGAAAGAGAGATAATTTACCATTCAACATGTTATTCTGGATTAAATCTTAAATATAAAAATTAAAATTTGGTGAATGAAAATTTTAAAATAATAAAATTTATTAAAATATAATAATATCTATCGCACATGTGATACAAGTACATAAAAAATTATTATTACTACTAAGTTCATTATTATAGAAAAACAAATAAAATTATTCACTCAGTTTGTTTTCAGTTTTCAGAATTTATTTTTTTTTAAATTCTACTTTTTCTTTTTTTCTTTTTTTTTTTTGTATTTTTTTTGTTTTTATTGAATTTTTTTAATATTTAAAACAATTTTTTTTTTTTAATTTTTAGGCACACCTAACATAGTGGGTGTTTGGGAAGTGAATTTTTTTTGTAAGTTTTTTTAGTTGTAGGATATTAGGGTCTTGCTGGAGACTCCCAGCTGGCCAAGACCCCCAGCACCCCCACCTCCATGTGGGGGGCTGCCAATGGAGAAGAAAAGAAAAAAAAAAAAAAAAAAAAAAAAAAAAAAACAGTTTTCTGGCCAATCAGGAGAGACCCCCAGCACCCCCCACTGGGGGTCTCATGCATTTTCCAGGATATTATTGGAGAAATTTTTTTTTGTGTTTGAGAAGATAGTTGGGTTTTTTTTTTATTGAATGTGATGTTTATGAGAAAAAAAGTGAAATGATTATGGGGTTTGATGTGATATTTTGTTTAAATTTATTTTTTTTGGTTTTGTAAAACATTTGCCTTGTAGTGAAAAAATACACAAAAAAAAAATCCAAAACCCAAGTTCCCAAACACCGCACTTAGAAAGTATAATATTTGTGAATTTTTTTTTAAAAATTCGCTAAATATTACAAATACAAAAAAAAAAAAAAAAACGAAATTTTAGTACATTTTTCGTATTTTTGGGTATTTATTAACTTTTTAAAATATTTTTTCAAAAATAATTTACTATTTAGATACATCTAACTAAGATATATCTAAAAAAGGTAAAAAATTACTTAAAATTTAACAAATATTCTGTCAAAATAAAAAATACAAAAATAAAAAATTCAATTTTCAAAAAACTGAAATCAAACACTGATTATTATTATAAATTATTTTGGTAAAAAAACAAAAATTATAACAAATTCTATAAAAAGGGAAAATAAAATAAAAACAAAAATCCTTTAGGGTCTGTTTGGTAACGTTTACGTTTTTAGTTTATATTTATAAAAATTTTATAAATTAATTTTTGTTTATTTTTAGGAAAACATAAACTACAAACGCGTTTGGTAATTAACAAAATGTTTAAAAATATAAAAAATAGTGAGAAATGGCAAGTGGTGGCAAGTGGCGGCGGAAGACAGTGGTGAAAAATGGTGACGGTGGGTGGTGTGTAGCGGGTGGTGGTGGGTGGTGAGTGGCAGCGAGTGGGTGGTGGTGGTGGTGGTGGTGGTTGGTGGGTGGTGGTGGTAGGTGGATGGCGGATGACGGGTGGTGGTGATGGGTGGGTGGGTGACGGTGGCGGGTGTTGGGTGGAAGCTAGTGGGTGGTGGTGGTAGTGTGTTTGAGAGAGAGAGAAGGCTAACTGAGAACCATCTAAATTAATTAAAAAAATTAAAAAATCAATATTTAAAAATTAATTATTCTTTTTATTTTTTTACTTATCTTTACATAAAATGTTAAAATAACTAAAACAAGTAGTTCTCAAAATACTTTCTAAAGTTTGAATTGAACGGCATGAAAATCCCTTTGAATTCCGGTCCTAAAGGGTCGACGGTCAAGGTCACCGTCTCAGTCAAACTGTGGATTTGAGCCTTGAAAGGTAGGACTTTGTAAACACAGACATAACCCATTATTATTAGTTTGATTTAATAAATGTGTGAATATAAAATTAATTCACATAAAGTGTTTTTGACGGGGGCATAGCTAAGACAGACTTGTCTTTCAAAGAATATCTCCTCTAATTAATGATTTATTCACATAATTTTTTCTTTTGAATCTCCCGAATGAGACTTTTACTGGTAAAAGACAAGACTCTTATCGATAATAGTCAGATTAGAGAGAGAAAATTTGTGTAGATGAATCATTGTTGTATCTCCTTTGTATTGATGAATGTCTTATCCTAATGAAGTTATTTAATGGGCTTTATTTGATGGGCTACTTCGCTGGTATCATGGGTACACAATTACCTCAGTGGTGGGTAAAAATTGTACCAGCTTAATTGCGGCAACACTCCGGCAAGAACACGGTTGAATCTCACCAGAAACACTTAAGAAAGGCGGAAGACGGTGGTGGAAAATGGTGGCGGGTGGTGGCTAGTGTTGGGTGGTAAAAAAAAAAAAGCTGAAACTGAAAACGGAAACACATTTTTTGAGTTTACATTTTTTGGCTAAATTTATAAACTGAAACCACTGATTTATAAATTAAAAATTTTACCAAACAAGTTTTTATTTGAACTTTTTAAATTTTTGTAAATATAAACAAAAAATTGAAAACGATAGTAATTTTTTTTTTTTGCAATCAACAGAAGTAAATCTATCAGTTTGTTAACTCACAATTGCTCTTGCCGACGATGTAATATAGTTTCTGTCTCTCCTTTCCATACGCAAATGAGAGGGTAATTTTTGTAAAAATTGGGTCGAGCTGGAGATGGTCATTATGGCCCACAATACGAAGGGCTGAGTAAAAAGGCTGTAAAGTTACTCCGGCCTAAGAAAGGTACAAAATTACTCCGGCCTGAGATAAATGTAATGTTACTCTGGTCCGGAAGCGACTTGGAGTTAGGCCGGTCTCAGAGTTAGTCCGGTCATGGCGTATTGTGGTTAGAACGATCAGAACCTTGCTACTCGGTAGCTCGGTCTAAAACACACCATGGATCGTATGTGAGAGAACCGAGATAAGGTGTAGCGAAAGGAAGAACCGAACTAAGGATAGTTCGGCCTACTCTGCAGCTCAGCATAGCCATGATTACTTCGGTCATGTTGGAGTTCGGCCATGGTAAAAACCATCTCACTTGGTTTAAGTAGTGAGGGGGATATTGAAGGATAAACATTATCTTTCAGGAGTATGAATCCTAGGAGGACTCTGCATGGAGGAGTAGAAGTCCTACTAGGATTATGCCACACGAAACCTATAAAAGCTCACAAACATCACCTTTGGAGAGGTAACACACAACTTTGCTTTCTGAACACACAACTTTGCTTTCTGAATACACAGAACTTTTGTCTATTTGTTAAGCTTACTGACTTAGGCATCGGAGAGTTTCCGGCACACACCCGCCGGCTAGCTCACGTTTGTGTTTTCAGGTGATAAAGCGACGACGTACAGAGGAGCGCAGACTTGATCAACAGGATTATACGAGAAGGTTTATTTCTTTCCCGTACAATTGGCGCCGTCTGTGGGAATATCAGACAGGGCAAAACCTTTTGATCAAGCTTTACCTCTTGGAACAATGGCACACATTGAAGAATTGCCACAGTCCGCCATCGACGGGCAAACTCCAGATGGGGGCGCAAGGCATGAAGGACTACCTTATATCCCTCCCATAGCAGATTTGGAGCCCCAACGACATAACACCAGAAGGGATACTAGGGGGAGGCGGACTAACAGCCCCCGTCACTCTCGTTCGCAAAGTCCTGACAGGCAAAGGCGGAGGATTGATCCTCAAGCTCTGGAAGACCGCATGAAGGAGCAAGATGAATTAATAAGGAAGACGGCGGCGGACATGGAGGCCTTGAAGCGCCAGATGAAGAAAAAAGAAGTGGCGACAGGAGAGGGGCGCAAAAACAAGACGCCTCCTCGCCACTCAGAAAATCGTAGTAGGAATACCACACCCTCGCAAGGAGAGAGCAAAAGCCTCAGGACATGCGATACTCAATCCAGGTCTTCCAGAACTCGTCACTCCAGGTCTGAGAGGACGACATTTGAAAGATCATACACTGAAGGAAGCACGTATTGGCCCTCACATACGCACCAAACCAGATCTAGACAGACGGAGTTACCCAGATCATCCGACTAACGAACCGTGCTCGAAGAAAAGGCACGATGCAAGGAGGATGCCAGGGCACGAGATCCACACAGAGTTTCTGCTTTACAGCGGTTGGCTCCTCGGACGCATGGAAGCGTCGAGGTTGGAATGCCAATACCGCGCCTTGCCTACGAACCAGCAGACAAAGCATTAGCAAGGCTGCACACTTCGCCGTTCGTTCCGGCGATTGAAAACGCGCCCCTACCATCAGGCTTCCTTCAGCCCAAATTCACTACATATGAAGGGAAGACAGACCCCTACTCGCACTTGAGCCACTTTCGCCAGGTCATGGCTGTATACAGGATATATATTATTTTTAATACAATGAGCTCTACATGCATGCGAATCTACTTTAAAAAATGAAAAAATAAAAAATCAATGAAAGCCATCCCCTAACATATATCCTTTTTTTAAAATTATTTATGAATATTAATTGCTATATAAATTAAAAAAATATTTCAGTTTGTCATGAATGCTTTCTTCTTAATTTAATCAGAAGTTGGTTATGTCGCTGATGCAACATTTATGTTGCCACCTTGCGGAGATAGCGTTTTCTTTTGTCCGGTAGTGTTTGAATAAAGATTTGGAGGAAGGTTCATTGGAACAAAAAGAAAATAAAAATGAAAATGAAAATGAATAAATTTATGAACACAAATTTTTTATTATGAAAAATCATGTGATATAGATTTTAATTTGCAGAATTGCAGCATAAAAGTTGTGTTGTATGATGGGCAAGAGGGAGAGAGAGAGAGAGGGAGAGTCCACAAACCTCGATTAGTCCTTTGATGATATCATCTGTATAATAATCTGGCTGTGACTCTTGCAAGGAAAGCAAATGATCGATCATGGTGTTCTTACTCTTGTCACGCCTGTGCTCATCGATCAGACCTTGCAGGAAAGCGTCCATTTTCTTGTGAAGTCTCCCCAAATTCTTCTCAAAACTCTGATAATCAATCCACTTTAAAACCGGTAAGAAATCCCCTGGGTACGATGCACCGCTATACTCGAATGCCTGCCTCATGATCTCCCGGAACTCCTTCGCCTCCTCGTTGTTCGACAACTCCTCGTCGTCGTCTCCATAATACCTCTTTCCGGCGATCATTCTCATGATGATGTTAAAAGTCAGTTCAGAAAACTTGGATTTCAATTCGACTCTGGCGAAATCACGAGACGAGTTTCGATACAATCTGCGGAGTAAATGCTTGATTTCGTCTCGCCTAATCGATAAGAAGCTGTTGAGGCGGCTGGTGGACAAGATTTCCAGCGCCATCAGGCGGCGGAGGTTGCGCCAGTGGTCGCCGTAATTGGACGCGCCGATGCTGGTGTAATTGTAGCCGAAGTACTTGCCCGCGGTGAAACGAGGGCGGTTGGCTAAGACGACGTCGTTCTTGGTGAAGCATTCCTCCACTGCGGACGGCGATGACACCACCACCACGAGGCGTGAACCGAACCGGAGGGTGAAGATCGGCCCGAGGTTTTGGGAGAGTCCGTGGAGAGTTCGGTGGAGACGTGGTTTCAGGAGGTGGAGGTGACCGATGACCGGAAGAGCCGGTGGGCTTGGAGGGAGATTCTTCTGCGTTCTTGCTTTTGATAAGAACTTGAAAGCAATAATAAGAAAGAAAAGAGAGAGAGATACGTATGGCAAACTAACTTCCATGGTTAGTAATGAAGATTGGTTATATTGTTTTTGTGAGGATGGATGCCAAGATTATAATCTATATATTATGGGGTGTTTTCCCAATCAAATAAAAAGCTTTTAATTTTTTATTTATTTTGGGTTATATTATTTTTCACAATTTTTATTTATAAAAAAATAAAATAAATTATAAAAGTCAAAAAATTAATTTTTTATCAACTTTTCAAAACACCACTATATAAGAAATTTAACCATTCGAGTATAGAGACTCCAAAACAAAAGTATTAGAGATTTTTAAAAATTTAGCAATAATTTTACCAAACATCTCACATGAGTGTGGGACGATACTAGAGACCCTATAAATCTCAAAAATTCTACCAAATGTCTCACATGAATGTGGAACTCACATAGGACCCACATTGTGTGGGTGTAAGACATTTGGTAGAACTTTTGGTAGAATTTTTGAGATTTCTAACATTACTTGAAATAAAAATTACTAGAGATCTCAAAAAATTTACCAAATCTCTCATATGAGCGTGGGACCCACATGGGACCCACATTGTGTGGGTCTCACACCCATGTAAGACATTTAATAGAACTTTTGGTAGAATTTTTGAAATTTCTAACATTACTTGAAGGCAAAAATACTAGAGACTCTAAAATTTTTACCAAATGTCTCACATGGGTGTGGGTCCCACACCCATATGAGACATTTGATAGAACTTTTAGTTGAATTTTTGGGATTTCTAACAATTTTTGAGATTTCTAACATTACTCTACGGACATTGATTGTGGGATTTCCAAACTCCCAAACTAATTTAGTTAATTTCTTAATTTTTAAAGAAATAAAAAAAAATCTATTGGCTAATTCCTTAAATCAAAAAACCAAAAACAAAAAAACAAAAAACCTCTAATTATCTATGATTTTGAATTTTAAAATTCAAAGCAATATGATAATACACCTTCACTCTTTTCAGAAATAATATTGATCAAAACAATTCAAATAAAAAAAATAATAAAGGGACTAATTATCTATGATTTTGAATTTCAAAATTCAAAATAATATGGTAAGCCATCCTCACCTTTTTCTGAAAATAATATAAATCTTAAAACTTAAAAACTCAATCAAATTAAAAATTTAATACAATTCTCTCTTTAGAATACCTAATATTTGATTATTTTTTTTAGCCCGACCAACTCCTCTCCAAATGTAATGATGCAAAGGTTAGTCTCTCTTTGTCAATTGTCCAAACTTATTTCAAGTTTGTTTGTTTGTGATTTTTTTTTTTTGTAAATTTCTATTTTCGTCTGAGTGTTTTTTTTTTCTCTGTACAACTTTTTTTTCCAATGTATTTTTTTTCCAACTAAATTGATAATATATATAAATATATATGTTTAAGTAGCTTTGTTTTGGGAATTAATTAGAAGTTTTATTTTTATTTTTTGGGTAGATATTTGTGTATTTTTTATATTGTTATTATTATTTTTTTTTGAAATATGTAAATTGATAATACAGTTATGAGTTTTTTTATATAGAATAGGGCGTCTTATATTGTTCTTTACGATTTGGGTATTTTTTTTAATTTCTTAAACAAAATTTTCAAATTTTTTTATTTGTAAAAAATTAAAAACATTTAATTGACTTGCCCATCAATAAATAAAATTTTAAATAATAAACATTGTTCCATAGGGCCATTTCACAAGGATACTGGTGGCCATACATGCAGGCAGACTTAGAGAAATATGTGAAGAAGTGCGAGAAATGCCAAAAATTCGCACACCAAATACATCAACCAGCTAGAGAACTCCTACCATTGACTAGCCCATGGCCTTTCGCAATGTGGGGCTTAGACATAGTAGGACCACTTCCAACAGCACCCGGTGGCAGAAAGTTCTTTCTCGTAGCAACAGACTACTTCACAAAGTGGGTGGAAGCAGAAGCATTGGCATCAATCAAAGAAAAAGATGTGAAGAAGTTCGTTTGGCGGAATATCATCACTCGGTTTGGCATACCAAAAGCCCTAATCTCAGACAACGGCACCCAGTTTGATGGAAAAATCTTTAGAAGCTTTTATGAAGAATACAAGATAGAATTCTACAATTCTACACCAGCATATCCTCAAGCAAATGGCCAAGCAGAAGCTTCAAACAAGGTTGTCTTGGATGGACTGAAGAAAAGGTTAGAGAAGGCAAAAGGCAAGTGGGCGGAAGAACTTCCTCACGTTTTATGGGCTTACCGCACCGCACCTCAACGATCAACAGGAGAAACACCATTCTCCTTAGCCTACGGAATGGAAGCAGTAATCCCACTGGAAGTTGGCCTCCCCACAATTCGAAGCAAAAATTTTGATCCAGACTTGAATGGAGAAGCCATAGCATTGGAGCTCGACCTTGCGGAAGGAAGAAGAGAAAGAGCACTGGTTCACATTGCCTCATACCAACAAGAGTTATCCAGGAAATACAACAAAACAGTGCATCCAAGACAATTCAAGATCGGAGATTGGGTACTGCGCAAAGTGATGGGAAACACCTTGATACCAGGAGATAGGTTGGCTGGATTAAACCAACACCCTTCCTAAGCTCAGGATAAGGATCCAGGCTGCAGGACGTTTGGTCGGAATAAACATTTTATTCTAAGTTGGCCGAAAAAACTAACTTAGAGGTTGGCTGGATTAAACCAACACCCTTCCTAAGCTCAGGATAAGGATCCAGGCTGCAGGACGTTTGGTCGGAATAAACATTTTATTCTAAGTTGGCCGAAAAAACTAACTTAGAGGTTGGCTGGATTAAACCAACACCCTTCCTAAGCTCAGGATAAGGATCCAGGCTGCAGGACGTTTGGTCGGAATAAACATTTTATTCTAAGTTGGCCGAAAAAACTAACTTAGAGGTTGGCTGGATTAAACCAACACCCTTCCTAAGCTCAGGATAAGGATCCAGGCTGCAGGACGTTTGGTCGGAATAAACATTTTATTCTAAGTTGGCCGAAAAAACTAACTTAGAGGTTGGCTGGATTAAACCAACACCCTTCCTAAGCTCAGGATAAGGATCCAGGCTGCAGGACGTTTGGTCGGAATAACCAAACATTCTATTCTAAGTTGGCTGGAAAAACTAACTTAGACGTTGGCTGGATCAAACCAACACCCCTCCTAAGCCCAAGATAAGGATCCAGGCTGCAGGACGTTTGGTCGGAATAACCAAACACTTCATTCTAAGTTAGCTGGAAAAACTAACTTAGAGGTTGGATGGATTAAACCAACTCTTGTTACTCTTCAGCCAAAAGTAAGGGTATGGCTGAAGAGTGGTTGGCTGGATTAAACCAACTCTTGTTACTCTTCAGCCGAAGTAAGGGTATGGCTGAAAAGTGGTTGGTTGGATTAAACCAATTCTTGCTACTCTTCAGCCAAAGTATGGGTATGGCTGAAGAGTGGTTGGCTGGATTAAACCAACTCTTGTTACTCTTCAGCCGAAGTAAGGGTAAAGCTGAAGAGTGGTTGGCTGGATTAAACCAAACTCTTGGTACTCTTTAGCCGAAATAAATACATCGGCTAAAGAGTGGTTGGCTAGAATGCTCAGTTAGACTACACAGCTGAGACCAGATTAAAGTATCTCGGCCACAATACTGTTCAGAAGGCAAGCTCAAACAAAAATTCAAACCAAGATAACAGTTGGAAGTGAAAAGATGGAATTTAAACCGAGATAACAGTTGGAAGTAAAAGGGCATGGAAAAGTCATTGCAAGTACAAACATAAAGATAAACCGAAATAAGAGTTTAAAACAAAAAGGAATTTTTTCATTCATCAAAAAGTAATTACAAAGGGGGGGCCATAGCCCGGTTACAAGAACAAAAAGTAACAAAGAAAAGAAAAGTACAGAATCAAGTGAAAAGGTCTTCAAGGTCGGCGTCAATATCAACTTGAACACCGGTGGCAGATGGAAGATCAGTCTTAGTAGCAACTGGCAGAACGATATCAGTCGATGGCTCAGCAGTCAGGCCTTCAACTGTTGCCTCCAACCGAGCTGATTGATCGTTGACTTGCTCGTTGACTACCGGAGTAACAGTTTGTTCGTTTTCTTCATCTTCATCATCTGAATCCTGCAAAAATTGTTCTTGGACAGAAGCAACATATTCCGCTAGCGAGGCCGGAATAAAGTACTGCGGAGTATTGTAGACCTCAGTTTCGGCCCACAGCCGAGCTGCTCCACAGCACTCCTCCAGCCACACTTAAAGAATAAGTCCTTTGCCCCCTCACACTGTGGAATGTAGAGGCCCTCCACCTCTTTGAAACCTTTGGCATTGGCATCACCGACCTTCTTTTTCAGATCGGCTATTTTGGCGTCTTTTTTGCCTTCAAGTTTGGCCAACTCGCGCAAGTATTTGTCTTTCACTGTTGCTGCATTTTTTTGTTTTTCTGCTTCAGCCGAGCTAACAAGTCCGGTCAAGCGACTGTTCTCGGACTGTAGCTTGGCTATCTGCTTCTTGGCTTGCTCAAGCTCGGCTGTCTTTGCCTCGGCATCTGCCATGGCATGCCTGGTTGTCTTGCGGAGCTCCAGCACTTTCTTATGTGCAATGTTGTTCTTCTGAATGGCCTGCAAAAGAGTAGTGACTCTCTTTAGCCGAACTGACTGTTGGGAAAAGTTAGACAAAGAAAAGGGAGAGCCACTTACCAAGATCATTGATTTTGTTGATGACCGGATGGCCTTCAGCTCGATGTTTAGTTGTTTGTTGTGGTGCTCCATGTCTTTTGGAAGACAAACACTCTTGGCTAGATTGAAAGCCATCAAGTGATCCTTCTCAGCAACAACCGAGTCAGTTTCCTGAATATCTCGATTTTGAAAGGTAAGACTTGGAGCCCATTTGGAGGAGTCAGCTCGGTCAGAATACGAAGTTTACAACCTAAACCAACACCCCTCCTAAGCCCAGGATAAGGATCCAGGCTGCAGGACGTTTGGACGGAATAACCAAACACTTTATTCTAAGTTGGCTAGAAAAACTAACTTGGATGTTGGTTGGATTGAACCAACACCCCTCCTAAGCCCAGGATAAGGATCCAGGCTGCAGGACGTTTGGTCGGAATAACCAAACATTCTATTCTAAGTTGGCTGGAAAAACTAACTTAGAGGTTGGCCGGATTAAACCAACAACCCTCCTAAGCCCAGGATACGGATCCAGGCTGCAGGACGTTTGGTCGGAATAACCAAACAATCTATTCTAAGTTGGCTGACAAAACCAACTTAGAGGTTGGCTGGATTAAACCAACTCTTGTTACTCTTCAGCCGAAGTAAGTTTAAGGCTGAAGAGTGGTTGGCTGGATTAAACCAACTCTTGTTACTCTTCAGCCGAAGTAAGTTTAAGGCTGAAGAGTGGTTGGCTGAATTAAACCAACTCTTGTTACTCTTCAGCCGAAGTAAGTTTAAGGCTGAAGAGAGGTTGGTTGGATTAAACCAACTCTTG
The DNA here is from genome assembly GCF_004153795.1 of Camellia sinensis. Taxonomy (NCBI): domain Eukaryota; kingdom Viridiplantae; phylum Streptophyta; class Magnoliopsida; order Ericales; family Theaceae; genus Camellia; species Camellia sinensis. The sequence goes on from NW_021026516.1 coordinate 1,684,452, forward strand.
TTACTTTTCAGCCGAAGTAAGTTTAAGGTTGAAGAGTGGTTTGCTGGATTAAACCAACTCTTGTTACTCTTCAGCCGAAGTAAGTTTAAGGCTGAAGAGTGGTTGGCTGGATTAAACCAACTCTTGTTACTCTTCAGCCGAAGTAAGTTTAAGGCTGAAGAGTGGTTGGAATAAACCAACTCTTGTTACTTTTCAGCTGAAGTAAGTTTAAGGCTGAAGAGTGGTTGGCTGGATTAAACCAACTCTTAGTACTCTTTAGCCGAAATAAGTACATCGGCGAAAGAGTGGTTGGCTGGAAGGCTCAGTCAGACTACTCAGCTGAGACCAGATTAAAGTGTCTCGGCCACAATACTATTAGAAAGCAAGCTCAAACAGGAATTTAAACCGAGATAACAGTTTGAAGTAAAAAGAGCATGGAAAAGTCATTGCAAGTACAAACCTATAGATAAACCGAAATAAGAGTTCAAAACAAAAAGGAATTTTTCATTCATCAAAAAGCAATTACAAAATGGGGGGCCATAGCTCGGTTACAAGAGCAAAAAGTAACAAAAAAAAGAACAGTACTGAATCAAGTGAAAAGGTCTTCAAGGTTAGCGTCAATATCAACTTGAACACCGGTGGCAGATGGAAGATCAGTCTCAGTAACAACTGGCAGAACGATATCAGTCGATGGCTCAACAGTCAAGTCTTCAACCGTTGCCTCCAACCGAGCTGATTGATCATTGACTTGCTCGTTGACTACTAGAGTAACAGTTGGTTCGTTTTCTTTATCTTCATCATCCGAACTTTGCAAAAATTGTTGTTGAACGGAAGCAGCATACTCCGCTAGTGAGGCCAGAATGAAATACTGAGGAGCATTGTAGACCTCGGTTTCAGGCCCACAGCCAAGCTGCTCCACAACACTTCTCCAGCCACACTTGAAGAATAAGTCTTTCGCTCCCTCGCATTGTGGAATGTAGAGGCCTTCCGCCTCTTTGAAACCTGTGGCATTGGCATCACCCACCTTCTTCTTCAGATCGGCGATTTCGGCGTCCTTTTTCCCTTCAAGCTTGACTAGCTCACGAAGGTACTTGTCTTTCATTACGACTAACGCCTTCTGTTTGTCAGCCTCAGCCGAGGTAACTAGTCCGGTTAGACGACCTACCTCAGCCTCTAGCTCGGCCGATTTTCGGTGGGATTCCTTCAGCTCGGTCGTTTTTTCTTCAACTTCTGCCAGAGCCTGCCTCGCCGTTTTCCTGAGCTCTAATACCTTTTCGTGGGCAATTTGGCTCTTCTGAAGAGACTGAAATGAATGTAAAAAAAATCAATAAAGAAACCGAACTGAAAGTTGGAAGAAATTTTTTTTTAAAAGTCAGAGACAAGGGGCATCATACCAGGATCATGGACTTTGTGGCCGATCGAATGGCCTTCAGTTCGGTCAAATTCTAGTGGTGTTCCATGTCTGCTGGAAGGCACACACTTTTTGCAAGATTGAAGGCCATCAAGTGATCCTTCTTAGCAACCACCGAATCAGTATCTTGAATGAGGCGGTTTTGAAACTTCAGCTTCGGTGCCCACCTGGAAGGGCCAATCCGGTCAGAAGGCTCCGGCTATGGAATTGGTGGAGGGATGGATTCGTCCTCATCCACAAGACGCTGTTCGGTTAGGGTAGATCCGGCGCGCTTAGATGGGCGTGATGAGGAAGGCTGTTGAGAAGGAAGGGCCATAACGGCAGGTTGCGTCTGGCTTGGTGGCGGTACTTCGGGTCTGTTGGTCTCGGTCAAGAGGGCCCTGACTCTGTTTCTCTTGGCCATTTCTTCTTCAGCGGACAGTGGGATTAGTCTGATTTTTGACAAGGTTAGGTCCGGTTCTGGGGCCTCTTCTAGCAGAAAGTCGGTCACTCTCGCTTTTCGGCGGCCGCTGTATCTATAGGTCGGCTTGAACTTTAGCAGCTTGGCCCAACTACGTTCTGGATACCGTAGTGCGGCGCGCAAGGTTGCTAGATTGGGGTAGCTGTATAGAGAATGGAGGTGGGCAGAATCTGCGAAAGAAGACAACTGTTAGTTCGGCTAAAAGATTGAAAAAATCGAAATATAGTAAAGCACGCAAGAAAATCGAAGTAAAAATACCGGGTTCTCCTTTTTTCCAATTGATGCTTCGGCCAGGAATCTGGGAGTGGTGATCCTCAAAGTTCCCAGACACCCAGAAAAAATCGTCGTCATTTAAGTCTTTATCCAGTGTATATTTTATTATCTTCTCTCGGTGATGGCGTATTCTTAAATAGTAGACCCACCCATCTTCTTTTGAACCAATGGAGTATTGGTGGAAGATTTCAGCCAGACCGAGGTTGAGACCGGCTTGGCGATTTAGTTCGGCTATTCCCATTATTATACGGTATGAATTGGTAGATAGTTGGGTTGGGCATAGTCAGGTTTGCCTAAGAAACTCACAAATTAAGGGTTGGACTGGAAATCGTAGTCCGGTTTCAATTATGGACAAGAGTGTGAAGGGGACAAAGCCTTCATTCCCCCAGGGTATGACATCCTTTTCGGCCAAGATCAGGTTGACGTCATCGGGTATATTGTAATCTTTTCGGAATTCGGCTAGACCGCCTGGAGTATTTACTAAAAATCTATACTTCCCCATTTATTTTATAAGTTATGAATAAATTAGTTCGGTACAAAAATTGTGCTCAGTAGCTCGGTTGAGCGCGCAGAGGAGTGCCTGGGCGACCTAAGTCTGCAAAGTGAAGAACAAAGGTGTTAAGCACAGATCATTGGGTTGTGCTACAAATTAAAAGCAAGGTAAAAAAGTCCTACTTCGGCTTTGTGGGATGTTACAGGCTCTATCTCGGTATTCTGCAAGGTGATTGGTAGCTCGGTTTGAGCATGGTTTTTATTAGCTCGGCCTTGGCAAGCGTCTCGATATATCGGTTATTGAAACGATTCTGTTAGACCGGTTGATCATCTAGGGGCAGCTTTCTGAGTTCGGTCTAAAAAACTAAGAAAGCTGGTTTAGCCCCGAAGGCCTAAGATCGGTTGGAATTCAGGTATCTCAGTATGCTAAGTGCAAACTTAGTTTGGTTTGTTACCTCGGCTAAGGTTTTTCAAGAAGTGGTTTGATTTATTCAAAGCTACTAGTGTAAACATGAAGTGTTAGTCCGGTTGTAAGCTGACTAGACTTTTACCTAGCTTAAACAGTGTCCTAGTTCGGTTGCATCATGATTCTAGATCAAAAACTAGTTTTCTACAGGATATTACATGTGCTCATATGTTCTATTGTTAAGTTTTTTCCAGAAAAGTACAGAGCAAAGCGAAATGGAAAAATATGTTTTGCAAAAACACAGAAAACAAATACAAAAACGAAGTAAGATGTACAATACTAACCAGATGAATAAGCGAGAACTGAAGATGGAAGCAAAAGGCAGCAAATCACGAACTCTTTCAGAAGACAAAGAATAGTGAAGAACTCAGAAGAAAAGGAAGAGGATGGATAGGAGAAGTGGAGAGATTTTTGCCTTAGGGTTTGCTTTTGTTAGAAAGCCTAAAATTTGGGCGGGACTGTTCAAAAAACACGAAGTACGAAGACGGCGTGACAGCCGTCCTCAGTCAATCAGAGCATGCCACGTGCCATTAGAATGGGAAGCGTTACAGTCGCTGTGATTGAAGAGACGTTTTGACCGGACAAGCAGAGCCCGGTGTGAAATTAGCTCGGCTAGAAGGCTTAAGAGTTTTAGCTCGGCTGGAAAGGCTCAAAAACGTCAGCTCGGCTGATAGACAGGTAATCCCTATCATGCTGCGCAAATGAAATTAAGGGGCAATTGAGAGGGTAATTTTTGTAAAAATTGGGCCGAGCTGGGAGATGGTCATTATGGCCCACAATACGAAGGGCTGAGTAAAAAGGCCGTAAAGTTACTCCGGTTACAAAATTACTCCGGCCCGAGATAAATGTAATGTTACTCCGGTCCAGAAGCGACTTGGAGTTAGGCCGGTCTCAGAGTTAGTCCGGTCATGGCGTATTGTGGTTAGAACGATCAGAACCTTGCTACTCGGTAGCTCGGTCTAAAACACACCATGGATCGTACGTGAGAGAACCGAGATAAGGTGTAGCGAAAGGAAGAACCGAACTAAGGATAGTTCGGCCCACTCTGCGGCTCAGCATAGCCATGATTACTTCGGTCATGTTGGAGTTCGGCCATGGTAAAAACCATCTCATTTGGTTTAAGCAGTGAGGGGGGTGTTGAAGGATAAGCATTATCTTTCAGGAGTATGAATCCTTGGAGGACTCTGCATGGAGGAGTAGAAGTCCTACTAGGATTATGCCACACGAAACCTATAAAAGCTCACAAACATCACATTTGGAGAGGTAACACACAACTTTGCTTTCTGAACACACAACTTTGCTTTCTGAATACACAGAGCTTTTGTCTATTTGTCAAGCTTACTGACTTAGGCATCGGAGAGGTTTCCGGCACACACCCGCTGACTAGCTCACGTTTGTGTTTTCAGGTGATAAAGCGACGACGTACAAAGGAGCGCCGACTTGATCAACAGGATTATACGAGAAGGTTTATTTCTTTCCCGTACAGCAAATATATTTATGCATCCATAACATTCATTCACCAAAATGTATTAATTTTTTTTGCTAAGAATATATGTATTTGAATGTAGATTGATTATTATTGATCAGGTATTGAATTGCCGATTGTGGGTTTTGTGAGAGAAGTGAATTTGATTTATATATAGAGAGAATGATGGAATCAACAAGAAGTCAGACAGAGTCTAATTATTTGTTCAAGTTTTTGATGATCGAAGATCTTTCTCCCACCATTGGTAATCGATCAATATTTCACTATATTTATTATTGGCAACACAATTTGTAATATTATTGTTTTATGTTAATTTGGTGTTTTAGAATATCATAACTTGAATCTCACAAATTAGTTTCACCATACCCTGATTTTAGTTTCCTTAGGTTTCATAAGTTTTTGATTTTTTTTTTTTAATCTCTCTCTCTCTCTCTCTCTCTGCCTGCATTTGCTCAGAAGCCAAACATGGTAATTCTAGTTGTATAGGCATAGTAGTAGCAAAACATGATTCAAACACATATGAGTGACAAACTAACAACTTATCACTTTGCTAATTTCTATTGTCAAACTAGAAATATTTAAAAAAAAATAAACAATTAAGTGAATCAACTAAATTTTGTACTCAACCAACTTCATTGTATATTTAATAGGAGAAAATTTTGGTCGATTTTAGTTTAATTTGGTGCATAAGGTGTCTAAGCTGGTACCAAACTGAAAATTGAAAAAAATTAATTTTGAAAACCACATAGATCAATTTATATTAAAAAACTGATCAAATATAATCGATTTGGTTTGGTTCAACCGGTTTAATTGATTTTTTTAATTTTTCTTCCATCCCTTCTTATACATACCACAAACAACACAAAAAACAAAAATAGCACACTGTACCAACTAAGCTACTATTAACATATGAGAACATGTCGATAGATTTTTCACAAAAACTGCTCACACAACATTTGTGGCTTCAGAGAGAATGTTATTCATGATTATGTCACGTGCTTTGCACATAGCTTCTAATGGCACAGCTTTAGGCATCGTAACCCCTTTTCCTTCCATAAGATCAATTGCCTTCTTCGTGACCCTTTCCCACTCGAAGCATTGAATTAATGACCCCAAAGCTAAACCCACGACACGTTGTGCCAGACCAGCCCCAGGGCAAGCCCTCCTTCCCATCCCAAATGGCATCAACTTGTGTCCTTCCACTTCTCTACCTTCGAATCTCTCAGGCTTAAAGCTTGTAGGATCATCCCAAACCTTAGGGTCACGGTGAATGGCCCATGCATTAACCAATAACATTGTACCACGTGGAATGTTGAACCCCCCTATAGTGCAATCATCAGATGATACATGTGGTACCAACAATGGTACTGTTGGGAACAATCGAAAGGTCTCAGAGATAACAGCTTGAAGGTAATGTAGCTTTGGGAGATCGTGTTCATCAATCAAGCGATCTTGCCCCACATGAGTGTTTATCTCAGCTCTTACCTTCTTTAACACTTCTGGATGGTTCACTAGAAGGGACATTGCCCATTCAATTGTCACTGATGATGTATCAGTTCCCGCTAATATCATGACCTGAACATTAAAGTTATTAAATTAAATTTAAAAAGTAAATTATATTTTTACACAATCGGTACTATTTTTCTAATAAAAGATATTTTGTTTTAAAGTGTCCAACCTCAATTCTACTAAATTCTTTGTATGTAATTTATGAATATATTTTTTCTTTTTATTTACATATCATTACTCACAAAACTACAAGACAATAGGAGCTGAATTTATCATTTATGTTTATATACACAATAACTATTATAGGAGTATGTAAAATATTTCATATCTACAAAAATATATATATATATATATATGTATATATATATTATTTTTAATACAATGAGCTCTACATGCATGCGAATCTACTTTAAAAAATGAAAAAATAAAAAATCAATGAAAGCCATCCCCTAACATATATCCTTTTTTTTAAAAAATTATTTATGAATATTAATTGCTATATAAATTAAAAAAATATTTCAGTTTGTCATGAATGCTTTCTTCTTAATTTAATCAGAAGTTGGTTATGTCGCTGATGCAACATTTATGTTGCCACCTTGCGGAGATAGCGTTTTCTTTTGTCCGGTAGTGTTTGAATAAAGATTTGGAGGAAGGTTCATTGGAACAAAAAGAAAATAAAAATGAAAATGAAAATGAATAAATTTATGAACACAAATTTTTTATAATGAAAAATCATGTGATATAGATTTTAATTTGCAGAATTGCAGCATAAAAGTTGTGTTGTATGATGGGCAAGAGGGAGAGAGAGAGAGAGGGAGAGTCCACAAACCTCGATTAGTCCTTTGATGATATCATCTGTATAATAATCTGGCTGTGACTCTTGCAAGGAAAGCAAATGATCGATCATGGTGTTCTTACTCTTGTCACGCCTGTGCTCATCGATCAGACCTTGCAGGAAAGCGTCCATTTTCTTGTGAAGTCTCCCCAAATTCTTCTCAAAACTCTGATAATCAATCCACTTTAAAACCGGTAAGAAATCCCCTGGGTACGATGCACCGCTATACTCGAATGCCTGCCTCATGATCTCCCGGAACTCCTTCGCCTCCTCGTTGTTCGACAACTCCTCGTCGTCGTCTCCATAATACCTCTTTCCGGCGATCATTCTCATGATGATGTTAAAAGTCAGTTCAGAAAACTTGGATTTCAATTCGACTCTGGCGAAATCACGAGACGAGTTTCGATACAATCTGCGGAGTAAATGCTTGATTTCGTCTCGCCTAATCGACAAGAAGCTGTTGAGGCGGCTGGTGGACAAGATTTCCAGCGCCATGAGGCGGCGGAGGTTGCGCCAGTGGTCGCCGTAATTGGACGCGCCGATGCTGGTGTAATTGTAGCCGAAGTACTTGCCCGTTGTGAAACGAGGGCGGTTGGCTAAGACGACGTCGTTCTTGGTGAAGCATTCTTCCACTGCGGACGGCGATGACACCACCACCACGAGGCGTGAACCGAACCGGAGGGTGAAGATCGGCCCGAGGTTTTGGGAGAGTCCGTAGAGAGTTCGGTGGAGACGTGGTTTCAGGAGGTGGAGGTGACCGATGACCGGAAGAGCCGGTGGGCTTGGAGGGAGATTTTTCTGTGTTCTTGCTTTTGATAAGAACTTGAAAGCAATAATAAGCAAGAAAAGAGAGAGAGATACGTATGGCAAACTAAGTTCCATGGTTAGTAATGAAGATTGGTTATATTGTTTTTGTGAGGATGGATGCGAAGATTATAATCTATATATATTATGGGGTGTTTTCGCAATCCAATATAAAGTCAGCTTCTAATTTTTTATTTATTTTGGATTATATCATTTTTCATAATTTTTATTTATGAAAAGATAAAATAGACTACAAAAGTTAAAAAATTAACATTTTATCAACTTTTCAAAGCACTACTATATAAAAAATTTAACCATTTGAGTATAGAGACCCCAAAACAAAAGTATAAGAGATTTTTAAAAATTTAGTAATAATTTTATCAAATATTTTAAATAAGTGTGAGACTCACATATGACTCACATTGTGGGAGTCTCATATCCATGTGACATTTGGGGGTGTTTTGGGAAGGGACCAAAAAGCTAAAAGTTAGTTTTTTATTAATTTTGGATCACATCACCTCTCATATTAAACAGCGAAAAAAGCTTAAAAAGTCAAAAAATCAACTTTTTACTATATTCCCAAAACACTACTTGGTAGAACTTTTTGTAGAATTTTTAGAGTTTCTAACATTACTCAAAAACAAAAATACTAGAGACTCAAAAATTTTATCAAATGTTTCACATGAGTGTGATACTTACATGGGGCTCACATTGTATAGGTGTCACACCCATGTGAAACATTTTGTAAAACTTTTGATAGAATTTTTGGAGTTTCTAACAGTACTCGAAAATAAAAATTCTAAAGACCCAAAAATTTTACCATATGTCTCACTGGGACCCACATTGCGTGGGTCCCATACCCATGTGAGATATTAAAATACTAGAGACTTAAAATTTTTTACCAAATATCTTACATGGATATGGGACTCACAAAAATACTAGTGACCCTATAAATCTCAAAAATTCTACCAAATGTCTCACATGGGTGTGGAACCCACATAAGACCCACATTGTGTGGATATGAGACATTTGATAGAACTTTTGGTAGAATTTTTTGGGTTTCTAACATTACTTGACATAAAAAATACTAGAGATCCTAAAAATTTTACCAAATCTCTCACATGAGCGTGGAACCCACATGGGACCCACATGAGCGTGGGACCCACATGGGACCCACATGGGACCCACATGAGCGTGGGACCCACATGGGACCCACACCCATGTAAGACATTTGATAGAACTTTTGGTAGAATTTTTGGGATTTCTAATATTACTTGAAGACAAAAATACTAGAGACTCTTAAATTTTTTACCAAATGTCTCACATGGGTGTGGGTCCCACACCCATATGAGACATTTGATAGAACTTTTAGTTGAATTTTTGAGATTTCTAACGTTACTCTGAGGACATTGATTGTGGGATTTCCAAACTCCCAAACTAATTTAGTTAATTTCTTAATTTTTAAAGAAATAAAAAAAAAATCTATTGCCTAGTTCCTTAAATCAAAAAACCAAAAAAAAAAAAAAACTCTAATTATTTATGATTTTGAATTTTAAAATTCAAAGCAATATGATAAGACACCTTTACTCTTTTCAGAAGTAATATTGATCAAAACAATTCAAATAAAAAAATAATAAAGGCACTAATTATCTATGATTTTGAATTTCAAAATTCAAAATAATATGATAAGCCATCCTCACCTTTTCCGAAAATAATATAAATCTTAAAACTTAAACACTCAATCAAATTAAAAATTTAATACAATTCTCTCTTTAGAATACCTAATATTTGATTTTTTTTTTTTAACCCGACCAACTCCTCTCCAAATGTAATGATGCAAAGGTTAGTCTCTCTTTGTCAATTGTCTAAACTTATTTCAAGTTTGTTTGTTTGTGATTTTTTTTTTTTTTTTTTTTGTAAATTTCTATTTTCGTCTGAGTATGTTTTTTTCTCTGTACAACTTTTTTTTCCAATGTATTTTTTTTCCAACTAAATTGATAATATATATATATATATATATGTTTAAGTATCTTTATTTTGGGAATTAATTAGAAGTTTTATTTTTATTTTTTGGGTAGATGTTTGTGTATTTTTTATATTGTTATTATTATTTTTTTTGAAATATGTAAATTAATAATACAGTTATGAGTTTTTTTTTATAGAATAGGGCGTCTTATATTGTTCTTTACGATTTGGGTATTTTTTTTAATTTCTTAAACAAAATTTTCAAATTTTTTTATTTGTAAAAAATTAAAAACATTTAAATGACTTGCCCATCAATAAATAAAATTTTAAATAATAAATATTGTTCCATAATTTATGGATTTAAAAAAAAAATTGTCACCCATATATGGAATAAGAAAAACTAAAACCACACATTTTTTTTATTTTTTATTTTTAACTCTTTAAAACTCTAACAGTATCTTTTTATTTCCCCAACATTGTTTTTTTTAATTTGTAAAGATAAAAAACTAGATCAGAGTTGCATAGTGGTTAGTAGAGGTGGTGAGCATGACAACAACAAGGATGATGATGAGCTCACTCAAAGTATTGTTTGGATAGATTTTGAAAATGTGAATATTACTTAAAAGAATAGTAGATATTTTGGGTGATGAATTGATTTAGAAAGCTAATGTATGGTTGAGATTAAGTGTGAATTTTACTATATAAAAATTGAATGTAGATCATATATTGTTTTTTTATATATCATTTTGGGTACTTTTGTATAACTATAAAAAATTGTTGTGATCACATGTTACTTATCATCTAATGTATTATTGTTGTATTATTGTAATAAGTGTTATTATTAATGTCTATTATCAATATAGTGGTAAGACGTCACATAATAAATAAAAATATATTTTGTTATTATTATTATTGATAATATATTTCTTTATTTATTTTTTACAATGTTCAAAAAAAAATTCATTATCATCGTTAGTTTTTGTAGATGATGAGTTAAAAATAAATTATATATTTCAAGTTATAATTAATTTGAGATTGAAAAGGAAAGTTTAAAAGAAATCATAATTATATATGATTTTAAAATATTTTTAAAAAAATACAAAGAAAAATTAGAATTATAAATTATAATTATCAAAGAACCTAATTCTATTATGAAATGTTTGGCTTTTAAGAAAATGTATGGGAAAAGAAGAAAAGAAATCAACATATTAGAAATGTGAGAAAACTAAAACCACAACCCAACTGGGGGGCCTACTGAATAACCATATTTTGTATATTCAAAAACACAATTTTCAAGTTTGATTTAACCTTCAATTTAAGTGTGCGAATCATATCATGTTGATCATGTTTGTGTCGAGTTGAGATTCTCTCCTTTGTCTCTCTCATTGTCTCTCTACTTGCAACAATAGAGATGCATCCCAAGATGATCTAACGGTCCAGATCTGACTATTTCAATTTGTTTTAATTTTTTTGAAATAGCCAAATCTGAACCGTTGAATCATTTTAGAATACATTTCTACCGTTGCAAGTAGGGAGGTAATGAGAAAGACCAAGGAGAGGATCTGAACTCGTTTGTGTCATGTCATCTCGGCTTCACAAAGTGTTAACGTTCCCACACCTACTGCAACTACTACTGAAAGAATTACCATTTTATTTCTTCAAAGCAACAGATAAATAAACTACCAAGGAGAGAATGGTCAAAATTTTGTGCAACCAAGTTGCCATTGTTTATTCTTTTTCCTCTTTATTAGTTATTTATTTGATGCTTTCTTTTTTAGAAATAAAATGGTAATACTCTGAAGTAGTCAGTTCAGGTTGGATTAGAACTAGAAAAACATGTGTTTTTAAATTTGAAATCAAAATAGTTGTTGTCCTTAACCATATATTTGTTTTGATCGATAAACAATTTTAATTGTCACAAATGGCATATATTATTATTTGTTGCTAACGCACCCAATGTTTTTGAAATACAAGAGTTTCATTCATTTTGTTTATTTATTTTGCATGGATGCATATGTAAGCATTTATGGCGTGTTTGGTTGGGAAATTTGAGGAGAGATTTGGAAAAAGGAAAGGAAAAATGTGTGTGAAACTATGTGAAATATATATATATATATATATTTTATTCACATTTCACCTACATTTTTCATTTCTCTTTCCAAATCCCTTCACAAATCTCCCAACCAAACACAACATTAGAGTCTCCCATACATAGTAGCTACTTCTTGTTTATAAAAATCTGTGTGAGTGATTTTCTGGTCATACTGCCCGTTTAGTAATCAGCTAGAGAGCACCGGCAGCATAGATGGCTTCAGTTAACCTGTAACAGAAAGAGAAGGCTCCGGCGGTGGCTCTTCCACCCGGGGGCACTCCGACGATCAAGTCAGTATATTTCTCAAAGATAAATTAAGTGATAAACTCACTACTCAAAGCATAAATTGCGTACCTTAGACCCACGGGGGTGCCTCTCTTTTATAGTTTACTTAATCCTAGTCTCACTAGAAGCCTCACTTCTATGGACTCCAATTCAGTACTTACTTTGGACTCCTCAAGAGATAAAGATAAACTCCCTAAGAGATTTATCCTCATCTTGACTAAGTCTCCTCTTTATTCTAGGGCTCTTGTCCCTTATCCGTTTATCTCGGATTCCGATATCTTCGAAAATAACCTCGGCAACGCCGAGATAACCTCGGCATAATGACCAGGACACGTGGCACCTCGGTTGACACATCGGCGTCGCCTTGCCATGTGTTGGTACTCAGAAATATATCCCCACAACTGCCCCCTAGGTTTTATTACTTCGGCATTTTGAGGTGATGGAACCTATATCGGTACTTCCTTCTGTACATCGGCTCAAGAATTCCTCAGCCGAGATCATTTTATGGCCGACATGTTTTCTTCAGCAAACAAGAATTCCAGTGAATTTTTTCACGCGTGCGAGTTGTCACGTATCATTTACTCAACCATTTCATTCAGGCGTCTCCACCTTACTGGACCGTGCTCATGATGCGCTTGCAAGCCGTCTCTCTCTCACGTGCGCCGTCTGACGCATACGTTCTTTTAGGCGTATTAATTATGTTTTTGCCGCCGTTTCAAATTTTTAACAAAAACCTTTCCCCCTTTCTTCATTTTTCACTGTTGCATTCAATTTCTCTTCGCTTTTTCTCTCTCTAGCTCCCGGATATGCCATTGTTCCAGTCTTCAAGCTCTGCAACTGCCTTTCGTTCTCCCTTCTTGTGAAGCTTTCGTCATTCTCGTTACATCCGTTACTGTCGTCTGACTTCGGCAATCTTCATACCGGCTTCACTTTTTTCTGGTAAGCCACTGTTCCTTTTGTTTTCAATTCTGTTGATATTCTTTATTTCTTGTTGCCATTATTGTTTCAAATCTTGCGAATCACATATCTGAACATATATATTCAAATGGTTTTGATTTTGCCCATATCTTGAATACATACTGTTCACCACTTTCTTGCACTCTTGTTACTATTTTTGACCATTTATTTCTCATATTCTTTATGCTCTTGATAGCTCATTCCTGTTCTTGATTCTAAAGCACGTCTTTGCCTTTCTGTTTTCTAGATCCGTGCCTTCAACCCTTGCTTTCATAGATCTAGGTTTGGGATTTGTTGTGTAGGACCCATGATTTAGGAAAAAACTGAAACTAGTACTTTACCAAATTTTTTGCCGAGGTGTTATTGACCCTCTCGTGACATTTTTTCTCTGAAATCCAACCCCTCTAATTCAGGCCGATATCATAGGTATGTGGAGACATAGGGTAGATACCCCGACCAAACTTGAGTATATTTAGCAAGAATTTTCTATCCCGGCCGATGTCCATTTGAGGCTGGCTGGAGATAACGACTCCATCATGCCCACAGATGATTCGATGCCTTTTCCCATTGTAGCTTTCACTGAGTGCGGACTCCGGCTCCCACTCAACATCCTTTTTCGTGAGATTCTTCACTATTATAAGTTGAACCCCATGCAACTGGCAATCAATTCCTACAGAGTGATCAATGGCATCATAGCTTTAGCTAAACAGGAAAATGCTAGGATCACCCTAGCCGATATCCAGTATTGCTATACCATGTGTGCCCTTAATTTGAAAGAAAAAGGCTACATTTATTACCTTAAGCCGAGGTCTATAGAATTCAAAATCAAAGCCGACCTCCCAGACTCCAACAAGGGGGCTGGAGATGACTATCTCATTACCTCGGGAAATTGGGAGTTTGCTCCAGACGAGGACATCCATCTCTACCCTCTTCCCCGATCAGTTTTAGAGGGCAAGGGTAAGAGCTCAGTATTCAGCTTTGCCTGTTTTCTTTCAAAGTCTTAAATACTTTGTCGGTTTCTGATGTCTATTCTTTTTGCAGCTGTTTGTCAGCCACCGAAAAATTTTCGCCAATCCTTTGTTCCCAGCAAGGATTTGAAGAAACTTTTGGACTTACCAGTCCATAAAAGGAAAGCGCCCGTGCTTCTCAATTTTATTCCATCATACAAGTCAACTTTGCCCGACGTTCCCAAAAGGAAGAAGAAAAGCCTTTCTCCGCCCTCTGCTACAACTCCGTTGACTGAATCCACATCATGAACAGATCAAGGATCAACATCTGATCCAGCTGATCAGCCATCAACTTTGGCTCCATACCTGGTCCCAATATTAGAAAGAAAACGTCGGCGACGTCATGTCCTTACTGCCAAGATGGGTCGCCCTAAGCCTGTTGCAAAAGATCTTCTGGCCAGTATTCCATCATCTGTTGATGAGCAGCCAACACAAAACCAACCTCCACCGAAGCCGAAAAGAATAAAGAAGGCTCAACCAAAAGCTAAGATAGCTCAGGTTGAATCCGAAGACACCTTGCCGATCTCAAAGTTGGCTAAGAGTGATAAATCTCAGCCTTCTACTGGGAAGAGGCGCTTTGAGTCTCAACCATCAGAATCCCAAAACCCAAAAAAGCCGAGGTCTTCCTCTGCCACAACCTTAGGATCAAAAAAACCTGATGCCCCCTAGGCCCCCTCAATTACTCTGGAAAACAAGCCTGTTATGGCAAGTGACAGTGCTGAGGATATAAATGTCGGCGTTGCGCTCAGCACTACTCTGCTGTTACCAGGCGATTTGGAGCGAAACGCCCAGTACAGTGAGTATGAGAATTACGCTATGATGCTTCAGCACTTCGTTCAGGTAGATGTCTTCTGTTTGGTAATTCTCTTCTTTCTTTCTCTTTATTTTGTACTTTGAACATTCTCTAATACCTCTATTTTCTTTCAAGCCATCCAGCATGCCCACTCTTTCTCAATGCAGTCTTTTGAGAATCGAGAGAGGCTTGTCGAGATGAAGAGGGAGTTCTCTTCCCTCCAAAAGACCAACAAAGGTCTTCAATCAAAGATGAAAAAACTGGAGGACCAAGCCGAGGCCGCACTAAAAGCTCAGACCAATGCCGAAGAGAAGGCTGAGGCTGCTGAAGCCATCAGGAAAGTGGCTGAGTCTCAGAAGAGAAAAGCTGAGGAAAAAATGGCCCAGGCCGAAAAGGAGATTCAGGAGGCCCTGGCCACCAAAGAAGCTGAAATAAAAGATGCCGACGAGAAGGCGTATGCCCAAGGAATGACCGATGTTACTGAGGCCTATGAACAGCAGGTGAAGGAGGCATGCAACAAGGGTTTCACCCTTGGTTGGATGTCCCTTTTAAAGAAACTTAATGTCCCAGAGGACTCGCCATTGAGGAAAGCTGATGTCATTCTTCTTCCATTCCCTCCAGCTCAACCTCCAAGTCAAGACGTCGGCGAGTCTGAGTCTGAGGATGGTGATGAGGAAGAGGATGAGGTGTTGGTAAGGAAATCCAAAGATGTTATGTCACGACCCAAACCCGTCCCTATGGGTTTAGTACCGTAACCGGCCAGTAATCCGAGATTACCGAAGGCCTGCTTAACAGTAATACAGTAATACAGAGTACAGGGGCTGGCGGAAGCCAATACAGTAAATAAACAATGTCCAATGAGCTGTGATAATCTGTATGCAAAAAGACTTTTCATTCATATATATACAGTCAGACAAAACAGTATGTACATATATACAAGTATTCAGTTCAGGGACCTAATCCCTGTTAAACAGTACAGTAACAGTCTATACAGTCGCGTAAAATAGATGCAGAGACAGACGGGGAAATTAAAAACACCCCTAAGCCGTAGCTTGACAGGCTCGGAACCTCGCATTGAGGCACATAGGTTGGCTCGACAAAACTGGAGTTTACCCCGACGCTCCTAGCTGCGGTCTGGTGCCTGTACACCTACATATATTTATGAGCAGTGAGCCAAAGCCCAGTGAATAACACAATGCGTAAAGGGGTTAAGAATGAATGTCCTTACAGTAATGAAAACAGTTCATTAAATCAGTAATTCAGTCGTTCAGTCAGTACAGTCATATGTGGTACACCCATTAGCATAACAGTACAGTAAACAGTAGGTCTTAAAAGACTGAGCAGTAAATGATGGCCATCAATCAGTAACAAGTAGTGGATGAGATGAGAATGCAAAGATGCACTTGAAAAAGCATTTCCAGATTTTTCAGAAAATAGGGGTCACGCTCGAGCGTTGGTTAATCCGTTCGAGTGGACATGCAGACAAAGGTTTCTGCTCGAGCGTAGCTTTACCCGCTCGAGCGTTCTGCAAAACAGTCAAAAGTGCTGGATAGGCGAAAATCACGCTCGATTGGGCACTCGACACCCGCTCGAGCATGAGACACAATTCCCCGCTCGAGCGTCAATTATTCTGCTTGAGCGGAATTCAAAACAGAACAAAATGCTACAGTTGTTACCCACAGTGTTCTGGGCTACAGTAAAGCTAGAGCGCGTCCCCAGTCGCCAACCCTACACATTTCCACGCTCGAGCGCCAGTCACCTCGCTCGAGCGTGAGTCCAAATTCTGGAAGTTCCAGATTTGAACCTCAAGCTCAAAACCACGTTTTAAACCATAAATTTCGATCCTCTTGGGCCAATTTTCCAGAAAACACATCAAAACTCATACTTTAACATGATTCAAAGCTCAATTTGTAAAATCAAAGCCCAAGGGTGTTTCAAATAAATCCAATTCAACCTAATTTCCATGAATATGAAGAACATGCAAACATGCATGAATTTAAATCATTTCAAAGCTCCAATTTGATGCTCTAAGGAGCCAATTGTTCCAAAAACAAGATGAAAACATGGATTTAACATAACCATGAGCATGCATGAGACAATTCTCCATAGAATCAACTCAAATTCAACAATTCAAACATGCATGCATGGATTGAGCTCCAATTCAACATTAATGAACCAATTCTTGACTTAACTCTTTCAGCTACCATGATCCATGCTAGAAGGAACTTAAATACACAATAAGAATGATGAAATTCATACCTAGGTTCCTCAATTACAAGTCTAGAGGCTCAATTATGCACTTAAGCTTTCAATTCTTCAAGATTCAAGCCAAATCTCTATGTTGAATTCACTATTCTTCCTATCTCTCTCTCTTGGTCGGCTAGCAAGGACAAAGGGCTGAGGAAATGTTTTTGTTTTAGTGAAATAAGGCTCAAAGATGTCCTAGGTAGTGGCCACTAAGGATGGCAAAATTGTGAATAAGTGTAACAATGCAATTTAACTCATTTTAACCTAATTTAATCATACCTAATCAGTTTTTAGGTAATTACACCATAAAATCACATAAGTCACGATGATCATAAAACACTAATCGGTTTCCGGTTCGGCCACCGATAAGGTCTTCAATTAGCAGTTTAAACACAAAGACACGAACAGATAATCAAATAATCAAACAGATAGAATTACAATAAAACGGGCATACACAGTCAATTCAGTTTCAATTTCAGTCAGTCAGTTCAGTAGTTTATTCAGTTCACTTATCAGTCATAATCAGTTTCAGTTTAACGGTAATCAATGGTTATTCGGTAAACAGTGACGAGGGTTGTTACAATGCCAGACATTTTGTACGGTGTCCAGACAAACACTTCGATGTTAGAGGTAAAAAATTCCATGACCTCTATTCTCTCAGTGCTGGACAAAGACTAGCCGAGCAAAAAGAACTTCTCCGGGTTCTTTTCATCTATCCTTACCTCTACCAAGTCTTCTACTGCCTTCTGTTCAGCTGTTTTGCCAACATCTGCAAATAGTTCGTTGCTCTTTGGCTCCTCTACCATCTGTACAAACCCTTTTGCAGCCCGACTGTCGTTTACCGTGACGAAGCACTATTTCGACATGATTTGGTCTCCTAAGACTTCTTCAATCACTCCGATTTCGTTGGGGAACCGTAATGCCTGATGGTAGGTTGACACCACCGAACGCATGGTGTGCAACCATGCTCTTCCCAAGATTATGTTGTAGGTGGAAGGGACCTTCGATACCCAAAATTCCACCTATTTCGTCATTGTTCCTACCTTGACTGGTAGAATTATCTTGCCAACTGGCCATTCTGGCATTGAGTTGAAACCAATGAGGGGAGATGTTGTGGGTGCCAAGTCTTTGTCCTCTAATTTTAGTTGCTTGAAGGTCTCGTAGTACATTATCTCGCACGAGCTTCCTCGGTCAATCAGAATCTGCTTGATTCTTGACGCGCAAAGTGACCACCAGCGCGTTATTGTGAGGGAAATGTAGCCTTGTTAGATCTCTGTCTGAGAAGGATATGACGTTCGCTGCCTCCATTTTTTCCCTTTTGACGGTAGGTTATACACTTAGTACCTCTCTCAAGTGCTCAGCCTTCTTGATTATCCCTCTGAGCTCACATACCTGCTCAGGTTCGACAATCCGATGTATCATGTTGATTACGCCTTGGGGTGGTGTCACGACCCAAACCTGCCCCTATGGGTTTAGCACCGTAACCGGCCAGTAATCTGAGATTACCGAAGACCTGCTTAACAGTAAAACAATAATACAGAGTACAGGGGCTAGCGGAAGCCAAATTAGTAATAAAAGATATCCAATGAGCTGTGACAGTCTGTATGCAAAAAGACTTTTTTTTAAAAAACATATTCACATTCAGAACAAAACAGTACTATACATACATATACAAACATTCGGGTTAGGGACCAAGTCCCTACCATAACAGTACAGTACAGGTCTATACAGTCTATACAAAACAAATACAGAAAGGAAAAAATCTAAAACACCCCGAAGCAGCCTTAGCTTGGCAGCACTTGGAACCTCAAGGTGAGGCACGATGGTTGGCTTGACAAAACAAGAGCTAATCCGACACTCCTAACTCCGGTCCGGTGCCTGAACACCTATATATATATAAATAGTAAGCTAAAGCCCAGTGAATAACATATGCGTAAAGAGGTTAAGAATGAATGTCCTTTCAGTATTGAAAACAGTCATTTTTCAGTATATCAGTCATTCAGTTTGTGGCTCATAATTCATGCCATAACTGTAACGCCCCACTCCCGGATCGTTAAATACACTAAAATAGCCTAAAAAAAAATACAAGTTTTGCTCCCACAAATAATAACTACGAAATCGTCTCCAAATGGTACAATATCCTCCAAATATTCTAATTACCTCCAAAATAAACAATATTACAATTATCTTCAAATTTAATAATTACAGTGGTGAGTCCCAAATCTCTATATTAATAAATCTTTTTAATCTCAATTTTGAGCTCCACTAAAATCTGCTTTGCACCTGAAAAATAAATTAATTCGAGAAGTATACAATACGACAGGAATACAAGGCTCGGATACAGAATAAATTAACAAGCATCCAACAATTTATGACATTAAATCAACGATACGATAATCAAGCAATTTACCAAATTGCACAACAAATCAACTATAATTTATCTAGGACCAAATACCCGGTCCTACTCAGTACATGATCAGTGAATAAATTCATTTATTCACCCACCTCACCCAAGCTCCACGCTTATCCGGGCATATTGGTGTAAACAATTAATAAGATTCACTCGATCCATGTACGAAGTATTTCCATGTCATTCAGTCAGACATGATCAACTATAATTTATCAACTATAATTTATCTAGGACCAAATACCCGGTCCTACTCAGTACATGATCAGTGAATAAATTCATTTATTCACTCACCTCACCCAAGCTCCACGCTTATCCGGGCATATTGGTGTAAACAATTAATAAGATTCACTCGATCCATGTACGAAGTATTTCCATGTCATTCAGTCAGACAAATCACTATTTTAACACAGAAATATTTATAGAGAATTTTACCAAATGATCAGATTATCAACGATTTGACAACAAATGATTTTACAAAATCTATCAATAACCACAATAATCAAGTGGATTACAAATTGAGGATAATTAAAAATAGAGAACTCTTTGCAAAGAGATTTAAATAGAGCATATTGCATACAACCCGAATTTACCTCAAAATAATTATCTCCGCCGTCACCATAAATAAATCTAAATTGCTCCAAAATCCCCAAAAATAACTTTAATCTCTTATAAAATTACTAACTCTCACTCTAAATATTCCTATATCTAAACTTAAAATTTATATCACAAATGGAAAGAGAGCCGAAAGTAAGAGACATAGAGATTAACTAAGGGACAGATGAACAGGAGATGAAACAGGGCTCAATTTATAAGAAAAACAAATGGGTGGTTTGGTATGGTAAGTGGGAAAAACATGGGCTGTTGCCCATAGTTTTATTTTATTTTTTTATTATTATTATTTTTTTATTATTTAAATTCTTTTTTTCTCCATGTGATGGGGAATGATAAGAAAAATTGATTTATTATTAAATGAGAATAAATAATAATATGATAGATATAAAAGAGATGAGATAAATACAAATAAATAATTTAAATTAGATTCTTATTTAAAAATCTCCCCATTAAATTATTATAAAAAAAAATCACTAATACCACTCACTAAGTATTAATACCTCAAAATATCGGATGTCACAATAACAGTCATTCAGAAACTATAATAGTCATATGTGGTACATCCAATAGCAAAACAGTACAGTAGGTCTTAACAGACCGAGCAGTCAATGATGGCCATCATATCAGTAAACAGTAGTGGTTCCAAACATGGGAACTGACAGAGATCTCTGTAACAGTAGCAGTAACAGTTCAGTAACAGTAAATTGCTATGGATGCCATGAATACAGTTCACAAATAGGACAAACATTCATTCAGTAAACAGTGTCATTTCATAAAGCAGTACAGTCATTTGTTTAGAAAATAATCTCAATTGAACATATCTTTACAACATTGTTACTCACAGAGCACTGGGCTATAAGCAACTAGAGCGTTCTCGGATGCCAACCCTACACAGTTACAGAACGAACACACACTAAGCTACACAGTTGAGAAATAATAACTTAATCCCTAATTTGTCCCGGTGTGATTCTACATTAATATCCTTATTAAGATGCCTTAAACTAGGCCTAGGAGTGCCTAAGATGGAATGAGGATGTAAAGATGCATGTTAAAACACTTTTCAGAATTTTCAGAAAACAGGGGTCTCGCTTGAGCATGGCTTTCTACGCTCGAGCGAACATGCAGACAAAGGAGCTCCGCTCGAGCGTGACTTTCGTCGCTCAAGCGGACTGTAAGCTACAGTAAAAATACTGGATGCACAAAAATCACGCTCGACGGGCGCTCGATCCACGCTCAAGCGTGAGACATAAGTCCTCGCTCGAGCGTGAACTCTCTCGCTCGAGCGGATTGTAAACACATGCAAAGTACTGGATACACGCATTTCACACTCGAGCGTCATTTTCTTCGCTTGAGCGGACTTCATGTATTCAGAGTGTACGCTCGAGTGTGGAGTTTTTCGCTCCAGCGTGGGTCCAAAATCTAGAATTTCCAGATTTGAACCTCAAGCTCAAAACTCAACTTTAATGCATCAAAACTCAACCTCTTGGGCCTATTTTATGGAAAAACACTTTAAACCCATAATATAACATGTTTTAAAGATCAATTTAAGAAATCAAAGCCCGAAGGTAGTTCAATTAAAACACAATTTCTTCAAAACTTCAAGAACATAATGAACATGCAACATGCATGAATTTAATCAATTTCAAAGCTCCCAATGCATGATCATATGAGTCAATTCACTCCACAACATGATGAATTCATGGATTATAACATTAATATGGACATGCATGCAATAATTTCCATGAAAACAACTCTAAACTTCTAGATATGCACATGCATGCATGATTCAAGCTTCAATTCAACAATTTAAGACCAATTCTTGACTTCAATCTCTAAACTTCCATGAACCATGCAAAATACAACTTGATTTCACAATTAAAAGGATGAAATCCTTACCTAGGTTCCTCAATTACAAGTCTAGAGGCTCAATTATGCAATTAACCTGCAAAATCTTCAAGTCTCCAAGCTAAATGCCTAGATGAACTCAATTTCTCCTATCACTCTCTGTAGTCGGTTGTGTATAAGGAAATGGCTGAGGAAGAGATATGAATTAAGTCTCAAATGTTTTATGAGATGGCCCACTAACATGGCATTTTGGTAAATAAAGCCAACTTATATAATTTAACATTATTAAAGTGCTCAGCCTTCTTGATCATCTCTCTGAGCTCACATACCTGCTCAGGTTCGACAATCCCATGTATCATGTTGATTACGCCTTGGGGTGGTGTCACGACCCAAACCCGTCCCTATGGGTTTAGCACCGTAACTGGCCAGTAATCTGAGATTACCGAAGGCCTGCTTAACAATAAAA
>NW_021026516.1:1707132-1735243 GCF_004153795.1 Camellia sinensis
AAGTGGCAGCAAAATCAGTTCTCAAAAGTGAAGGAAGAACACGAACGGCAAGAACACAGAAAGAGGAGATGAAGAATGGAAGGTGAATGATCCAAGAAAAAGAAGGGTTGTTTTGTGAAAGAGGAGAGAGAAAAAAGCGGCAAAAAGGGGCGGGACTGTTCAAAAAATTCGAAGTACGAAGGCGGCGTGATGACAGCTCACGGCCTATCAGAGCCCCAGAAAAAATGGACAGAGCTACTTACCAAGATCATGGACTTCGATGTGGACCGGATTGACTTCATTTCGGTGTTTAATTGCTTTAAGTGGTGCTCCATGTCCTTGGGGAGGCACACACTTTTGGCCAGGTTAAAGGCCAATTGGTGATCTTTTTCAGCCACAACCGAGTCAGTAGCTTTGATGTCTCGGTCGTTGAAGGTCAGCGGCGGAGCCCACTTCGGAGATTCTGCCCGGTCAGTTTGCTCCGGTTGGAGGGTAGGTTGAGGACTTTGGGGGATGGATTCAACCTCATCCACAAGTTGCTGTTCGGTCGATGTAGACCGGGCGCGTTTGGAAGGGCGAGATGAAGAAGGCTGCTGAGAAGGGAGGGCCACAACGGCAGGTTGCGTTTCTAAGGATGGTTGCACTTCGGCCCTGGTTGTTGCGGTCAGAAGGGCCCTCACTCTGCTTTTCTTCGACATCTCTTCTTCAGCAGTTAATGGGACAAGTCGTATTTCGAGCAAGTTTGGGTCCGGCTCCGGAGCGTCTTCGAGAAGAAAGTCGGTTACCCTTGCTTTCGACGACCGCTATACCGGTAGGTCGGCTCAAAGTCTAGAAGCTTGGCCCAACTCCTTTCTTTACACCGTAGTGCGGCTCGCAAAATCGCAAGGTTGGGATAGCTATATAAGGAACGAGGGTGGGTGAAATCTGCAAAAAGAGAACTGTTAGTTCGGTTAATGGACTAAAAAACCCGAAATAAAATACATGGAAGAAGACCGAAGTTAAATTACCGGGCTCTCCCTTTTTCCAATTTATAGGTCGGCCAGGAATTTGGGCTTGAAAATCCTCAAAGTTCACAGAGACCCAGAAAAAATCATCGTCGTTAAGATCTTTGTCCGGTGTGTGTTTAACTATCTTCTCTCGGCGGCGGCGAATCCTAAGGTAATAGACCCACCCAGCATCTTTTGAATCGATGGAGTATTGATGGAAAATTTCGGCCAAGCCGAGGTTTAGTCCGGTTTGGTGGTTCAGTGCGGCTATTCCCATTATAATGCGATATGTATTGGTGGACAGTTGGGTGGGGCATAATCTAGTCTGCCTAAGAAATTCACAGATCAACGGTTGGACAGGAAACCGTAGTCCGGTTTCTATTATGGATTGAAGAGTAAAAGGAACAAAACCTTCGTTGTCCCATGGAGTGACGTTCTTTTTTGCTAAAGTCAAAAGGACGTCATCTGGTATGTTATAGTCCTTCCTGAATTCGGCCATCCCACCAGGGGTCTCAACTAAATACCTATACTTACCCATTTGTTGTATAAATTACGGATAAGTTATTTCGGTGCAAAAATCGTGCTCAATAGCTCGGTTGAGCGCACGCAGGAGTGCCTGGGTAACCTAAGTCTGCAAAGTAAAAAACAGAGGGGGTTAAAGCACTGATCAATGGACCGTGCTACAATTTAAAAGCAAGGTATAAGAGCCCTACTTCGGCCTCAAGTAAACTGGTTCTATCTCGGTTCATCAAAAGGTTTGGTAGCTCGGTTTGAGCAGTTTGTTCGGTAGACCGGTTTAACGTCTAGGGGCAGCTTTCTGAGTTCGGTCTAAAAGACTAAGAAAGCTGGTTTAGCCCCAAGGCGTAAATCGGTTGCAATGTGAATAGAGTTACTTCGGTTAAGCCTCTAGGGGCGGCTTTCTGGGTTCGGTTTAGGAACCAAGATAGCCGACTTGGCCCCAAAAGCTTAGTTCGGTTGACCACCGAGGTTCCTAGTTTGCTATATTCGAAACTTGGTGATCTTATTTCGGCTAAAGCGAGTTAAGTCCTAGTTCGGTTATTGACTACAGAGATCTACCTATTTGGGGCAAACAGGATCCTAGTTCGGTTGCTATGTGATTTTGGATCTAAGACTGGTTTTCTACATAATAGTTCATACACACAGGGAGTTCTACTGGTTTTTTCATAAAAGTACGAAAGCAAAGCAACAAATGGAGAAAAGTGTTTTAAAAAAAAAGCATACAAAACAGAAACAGATGATAACACAGGCAAAAGAGCAAGAAGGATAGGCTTGCTTACCCGAGTAAGAGAGAAGCTAAGAGATGGAGGCAATGGCAGCAATAAAGGCACGAACACAGCAAGCTCAAAGCTCAAAGGCTCAGGAAACAGGGGAGAAGAGAAAGTGAAGAATGGAAGGTGAAGTGATTCGAGAAAAAGAAAGGTTGTTTTGTGAAAGAGGGGAGAGAAAAAGGCGGCAAAAAGAGGCGGGAACTGTACAAAATTTCTGCAGGGCGGCGTAACAGTTGGCCACGGCTTATCAGGGCCTGCCACGTGTCACTAGAATGGGAAACGTTACAGACGCTA
This sequence comes from Camellia sinensis, assembly GCF_004153795.1. NCBI lineage: Eukaryota > Viridiplantae > Streptophyta > Magnoliopsida > Ericales > Theaceae > Camellia > Camellia sinensis. The sequence goes on from NW_021026516.1 coordinate 1,709,681, forward strand.
TGATTGAAGAGACGTTTTTTACCGGACAAAACGGAGCCCGGAGTAAAATTTAGCTCGGCTGGAGAGGCTAAAGTATTTTTAGCTCGGCTGGAAAAGCTTAAAACGACGCCAGCTCGGCTGGTGGACTGGTAATCCCAATCATGCTATGCAGATGGAATTAAGGGGCAATTGAGAGGGTAATTTTTGGTAAAAATTGGGCCGAGCTGCGAGATGGACTTGGTGGCCCAAAATGCCAAGGACTGGGTAAAAGGCCGAAATGTTACTGCGGCCCAAGAGAGATAAAAGTCACTCCGGCCCAAGCTGTTAAATTTACTCCGGTTCAAGAACGATAGATTTACTTCGGTTCTGAGGAGATGTTGACTTACTACGGTCAAAAGAGATGAAGTTACTTCGGCTAAGGAATCGTAAAGCTGCTTCGGTTTGGACAACTTGAGTTAGTACGGTCCCAAAAAGGTAGTCCGGTCAAGATGAATTCGGGGTAGGTCGGTCGGAATGTAGCTACTCTATAGAACTTGGAGCCATGTACCGAAGGAAAACAAAGAGAGAATTTGGAGAGAAGTAAAGGTAAAAGAATTATTTCATTTTACATATCAATTTTAATCTTAATTTGTTATTATTTATTTTATTTGTTTCATATTTTATAGTTGATCAATTTTAAGCTTTGATTTTTTGGAAAGCTTACCTGCTTGGCCTTGCAGAGATCAAATTGCGAACATTATTTTAAAGCCGTTGCAGTGAAGATCACTGCTTTAAAATCACACGTCTTCTTTAAAATATGTGGAAATTTGTTTTTTAAAGCAAGATCTGTGGTTAAGAGTTCATGGGCAGGTTTTTTTAGAACTGATCATTGGTGCCAGAACTAATAAATATATTCACCATTTTGGATGATAATGAGTTGGGTTTTTTTTGTTGAAATCACTTTTAATGATATTGAAGTTATCATTTAGGGTGATATACGTGCATTATTTGTGTGTTTGTGCACAAGCATTAAAATACTGCATAGGAGCCCAGCAACTTACTCAGAATCAACATGGATGTTGGTGTTATTAAAATCAAATCGTGAATTACTAATCAATTTTGGTGAGGTTCTATGCGAGGGAAAAGAACCCAAGTCTCTCCACAATGGTATTTGGCGAAGTGTCTAATTTTTTAGGACTTGATTTGGATGAAGTTGAGTTGGCTTGATGTGAAAAGCTTACATGCAATTCGATGCCATCATATCCTTCTCAATAGTGTCTAAGCATTGGATTTATCTAGTTCACAAATCCAACAACACAAGGACTTTACTATATGATATGATAATATTTCTTAATGTTGTTCTTTTAATATCTAGGGTTGAATAGTGTTTTTCTCTACAACATTGAGTGAAACAGATTTTTCGCTTGATTTGAAGCACCCATTCATATAAGTAACATAACATGGGATTTACATACATTAGCTAGTAAGCTAAATTTATCAGATTTACTTGTTGGGTGCTAGACATGTCAAACACAATTTCCATAACTTTACCAAAGTGTCACATGAAAACAGGGTCTGCATCATACAGTCACATAATCTCTGTAAAATTCACATTATCTTTTGTCATGCAAATATATAGGAAATCTGTAACTCTCATCATCTTTTGCTTCTTAAATTCTAGTTAGAGTGTGCATTTATCTTTTACCTTAGAAACTTAGGCATAAGAATTGAAACAGACAAATTGGTTTGTTGCAGTAGATAAAATAGGATCATTGTAGGACATGGTTTCACTTTAAGTTTTCCACTTGTTGAATGACTGAAATTTTCAAATGCATGATTAACTATTCTGTGAGCCCAAAACATGGTAGATATATAAAGAGGGATAAAAGCTTTGTTTGGTGATGTAGTAGATGGTTACAAAAAGGATAAAAGAATTGTTTATTTTTTATTGAACCATTCTTTATAAGTGCATACCTAAGCATGTTGATCCGATTACAGGGTTTGGCTAAATGATGAAAGAAATTAGTCTCGTTGCTCATATGACAAAATCTTAACTAGACCACATATTGCAGTTTCATTGCTAATAAGAAACTTATTGGTCTGGAATGTCAATCTGAATGATTCCAATTAACATTGGTTGCTGAATGTTGTGTCATGCAGCTGGTCAGGAGAGATTCAGAACATTGACAAGCTCATACTACCGAGGAGCACAAGGGATCATTATGGGTAATTTTATTTTATTTTATTATCATTTTCTTGAAGAACATCCACTGCCTTTTTAGACCAGTTGAGGGGAAATTGTGGATTAAAGCCTTGTTGAAAAGCTATGAATTCCACTTTTGTAAGTAGCACATCTAATTGTAAAATTTGGAGAATATTTAATTTCATATACAAAGATGTAGAGAAGTGTAGGGATTTATGGTATGGAGATTTAAGTGGTTTATGACGAAGTAAATGAAATTGGATTGCTTTTCTCTGCTAACAAAGTGATGAACTGCGTGTCAAAACCAGGCTTCTATGAGATACCCAGTTAAACTTAAAAGCATTTGCCAAAATGAGACTTTCCAGAGTGGTTAGACTAATCACTACGAAGTGGTGGTTACCTTTATGAACCATTTTGGATGACATTTCATATCCTCTTTTTCTTGTTAAATTTCCTTTGTGAAGATTTTTTTAAAGCATTTTTTTGGTTGTTGTTTGGTGTATATTTATTCGTCCTTACTTAACGAGGAACCTTGTTTCAGTTATGGGTTAGAAACGGGCATGAAACTCTGTTGGCAATGCATAAAAACAAATAAAATGTAAAGGAACTAAATGATATGTTTTAGTTGTAGTTGGTATATTTTATTATAACATAGAGAAGTTGAGCAAGTAAGTTCAGGCATTAGCTGGACCTTTTTTATTGCAATCTGTGTATTCTCATTGTTGTATACAGTAGTGGTTTTAAGAGTGTAATGCATGCTAATAATTGGCTTAAACCACCTTCTGTCAAGATTACGTGTCCCTTAATTGGGTGTCTTAGTGTTTTATGTCAAGTACTTTTGATATTTGCTAGAAAATATCACTATGTGTATTTGAACCTATTTTGCTGACATGTGGACGTCTTTGGGTAAATATGATTAAGAGATAGTCAGTTGCAAGAAACCTTGATATCCTTAGCATGGGCCAGTGTTATTAAAGGTGCACTTAGGCCCAAGTCCCATCCAGGCCCAAGGTTTGTGCTTTGTAGTGTTCCAAGACAGGCGACTTCGATAAGGCCCACCTAGGCGTGCTCCTAGGCTCAAGTTCCATCCAGGCCCAAGGTTTGCGCCTTGTAGTGTTCCAGGCCAAGTGACTTCGATAAGGCGCTTGACTGGTCCAAGGCACAATAAAGCCCAAGGCTTGCATCTTGAGAGTTTTTTTTTATTGTTGCTTTAATTAATTTTGTTTAAAATCTAACCATTGATTTAATATGGTCAGAAGATTCCTACTCTTATTACAGATGCCAATACATTGGGCATTTAACCTCAAATCAATGATAGAAGAAAAATTAATTTTAATTCCTAATTTTCGAAAAATACTAAATGTTTAACATTTCATTGTGTTTATGTTGAACCCTAAATAATTTATTTATATTAAATTTTTTTTTTTTTCCATACAAGGTGCGCCTCACTTCGGTGAAGCGTGCACCTCGCCTTGCGCCTTGAGCCTAAGCCCTAGGAGACCTTGGCGCCTTGGTGAGCCTATCGCCTTTAATAACACTGGCATGGGCTTTGTTTTTTATTTCAGTAACATTAAGCTTAAGCATAACTCCCTATCTTCTTTAGTTTAACATTTTTGGCGTTTTTAATTGCAACAGTTTATGATGTGACACGTTGAGATACGTTTACTAATCTTTCTGAGGTATGGGGGAAGGAAATTGAGCTCTACTCAACTAATCAAGATTGCATCGAAACAAAGTTGATAAGGTATATCTTCATAATAATTTACACGAAGCACTTCCTCCTTTTTTTCCCCTTGTACTGCTCAATGGATGGAATTTTGGCGTTTATAATTGCAACAGTTTATGATGTGACACGTCGAGATACGTTTACTAATCTTTCTGAGGTATGGGGGAAGGAAATTGAGCTCTACTCAACTAATCAAGATTGCATCAAGATGCTTGTTGGAAACAAAGTTGATAAGGTATATCTTCATAATAATTTACACGAAGCACTTCCTCCCTTTTTTCCCTTGTACTGCTCAATGGATGGAATTTTCTAGAACTGAATTTGATCAGAAAGGGTATTCTTCTGTGCTCTTTTTGGCTAAACCTTAGAAATCCTATGTGAACAATTGGTGTGCAGAATTTACTCTCTCTCTCTCTCTCTCTCTCTCTCTCTCTCATACACACACACACGCATTCACACATTCACAGACATGTTGACATTGAATGGATGTATGGATGCATGCACACATATTTTTGTGTATGTCCGCTTATCAAATTTGTTGTAGATGGTTGTAGATTTGCTTATCTTTCTTGTCTAGATCAGTGCTGCGTTGACAAGATCCTATCATCTATCAGAGGAAACTGGCAGATTACAAAGGGGAGGGAAATTGGAGGAATGAGGTTCCTGAGGGCTGTAACCGATCCCCCTGAAATTCTTTTAAAATTTTCTTTTTTCTTTTGTGTTGAGCCAAGCTCTTCACTAGCAATTATTCAAGTCTTTTAATGTTGTCAGGCCCATGAAATATAAATCACAACCATCATTTAATAAAGTCTCAATCAATAGACCAGAAGAAATGTAACCAGTTGACTCTTTGTCCTCTAAATCCATAAAAGTATTACATTAATGATAGAATTTGGTAGGCATAAAATGGGTACAACTGTTTAAGCATGCTGATCTTTTGTGTAAATCATCTATTGAATGGTTTTCATCAGATGATGCGTGTCAATTCTGTCCTTGATGTTGAAATGATGACCTTTGAGCCAGAATTGGCTACTCCGTAACGTTTTGTGTAGCAATGGATTGACCTCTTTTCCTATTTTCGTTTCACCTTTTACAGCATTTTCGCAGAAGTACAGTAAGAACCACAAGAAATGATAGAATACATTCAATAACTTAAATACTCCTATACTTGTTATGTGTTCGAGGGAAGTGCAAGAAGGCCGAAATAAACTGCAAATAGTTGTTGGCTTATGCTCCAGTTGTTCTGCCTTCCTTTTATTTATTTATTTATTTATTATTTTGAGAACAACTATGATGATCATTGGTATGAGTATGATTTGTCCATCGCCTCTAGGGAGGAATAAGAAAGAAGGAAAAAAAAAAATTGCTTGGTGGGGCAAGGCTATCTTATACAAAAGGCAACAGAAGATTCAAGTACTTAGATCTTTATCATCACTCATTGCCCTATGTCCTATGTGTTAAATAGTTGTTCATTGGGTTCTTCAAGAAACAGGATTTTCTTTTTTGAAAAGAGGGGACAAAAGTTCAGCCAGGATTGACCATTGTTTTAGCAATAGCTAAAAGTATCGTGGTGATGGATTTTGGTCCCTTGCGCATGTAGCCCAAAGTTTCAGTTCTATGTCTATACAATTCACATCCTCTTTTCCCCTTATATTGAGTAAACGAACTGATGCAAACTATAAGAAGATCAAGATAGAGTATAACTAAAGAAGCAAGAAAGTTTTAAAATTGCTTGATTTCAAGCTAAACGCACTTGGGACTAACGGTGATTATGTTTTAGCCATATTAGGTCCTGTTTTATGCTTATTTTTACATTATCTATAATCTATATTTATGTCGCGGTCAGTTTTTAAGGTTAGGGGTATTGTGGTAGGACAAGAGCTGTAGGAGTTCGTCATGGGTCATGGTATGGAGCAAAGTTATGCATTATTGAAGAGTTTTACTTGATCTTAGATAGTTTTTAGAAGTCAAAAATTGAATTAGTTTTCTTTTTGGAAATCGTAATCCTTGCTGGTGAAAGAAGTTCCCTAGTCTATATGAAGTCATGTAATACTTATAATTTGATAGAGATAGTTTTGAGAGAATTATTTTCAGTAAATATTCTTCTTTTGAGATTGTGTGGTGTAATCAATTGCAGGTGTGATGCCCAAGGCCTCTAGGAGTGATTCCTGGAGTTTTCTTCTTCCTCTTCTTTATACTTTCTTGCACTTCTAGCCTCTAAAGCCACAGAACCAGATCTTTATGAACCCCTATTGAACTTTCAAGCTTGATATGGTGTCTTCTTTTTTCTTCTATTATAAGTTATTTGGTTGTAGCACAATGCAGGGGTTTTGGGGGACAAATTTGAGGGCACTGATTCATTATGGTATAGTTTGTTATGTTTCCTCTTTTTGTTTCGGTTTCTAAACTTTTTAAGGGGATTCCATTATTTTTATTTCTAGGGATTGGAGAGCAGTGTGTGGTTTGTAGTTTGTAATCTTGTTGAGTTTTTTTTTTTTTTTTTTTTTCCATTTTTTTTGTTGGCTTTGGCGGACCTCTTTTTTTGTCAAAATTGGGGTTGGCAAGCCAGTTGTCCCGGGGTTCAGATCCCCACCAACATTAGCAGTAGCAGCATCATCGGTGACAGTTTCATTTCTAAAAATTACAACAGAATATCACTTTCTGTGTTTTCAGAAATTAAACTTTATACTTAGAAAATTCCACAGTTGGAAATTTAATTCAAAACTAGTCTTACCACTTAACCTAGAATTGAACATGGTCAAGAATGTTTTCAAGAAGACTGGAGAGATCACATCGGTCCCACTTAAAATCCAGTTAACCTTTTGACAAAACTTTTAAGAGCATGTTCTCCTAATATATGGGAACAATTTTTAGAATTAAGGTTTTCTAAGAGATGAACTAGGTTAAAACAAACCATAGTCCAATACTTACAAGCAATTAAAAATTGCTAACCAAATTATAAGCAATGTAAAAAATTGCTACAACAATTACAAGCAAATAAAACTTGCTTCTATATATTGGTAAAAACCCATAACAAAATCTCAAGCAAAACAATTGCTTCAATTATATAGTCCAAATAATTCCTTTCCATGCTTAGGTATTCCTGTAAAGAAAGTTAGCAAAAACCACAAGAAAATACAAACAAAATAATCTAAACAAAATGTAAATATAATAAATTAATTGAAACCATCTAACGAACTATTGAATAATAAAATTAACCAATAAATTTAAATGCTAGATGAGTTACAAAACCAAAATGAACTTTGTAACTTCACAATTAAATTAAAACTTTAAAATAAAATCTGTAACTTCAGAATTAAATTAAAACTCTAAAATATAGTTTGTAACTTTACAATTAAATGAAAACTGTAAAATAATATTTGTAACTATACAATGAAATCAAAACTTTAAATTAAAATTTGAAACTCTACAATTAAATTAAACCTTTAAATTAAAATCTGTAACTCCAAAATTAAATTAAAACTTTAAAATAAAGTTTGTAACTCCACAATTAACATGTAAATATCATACACATAACTATAGAAACAATAAGCATGTAATAAAAATTAACATCTAGAAAATTTTGAACATACAAATTATGTTATGAAATTATAAAATGAAGCATACAAATCATGGTAGGAAATAAAACCATGAGACTCATTAGCATGCAACTTGTATTTATAAAGAAATATGCAAAACATGATAGGTAATTAAAACCATACTCATAAAATAAAATTACACTAAACTAAATAAATATTCTGACCAATTAGAACATAACATTACAAATATCAATGGAACCACAAACTAAATAAAACAGTTTCATTTTTCCAATTAACACAGGTTATGTTTTGGTTTTTTTTTCTTTTTTTTCCCCCCAATCAAAGACATTCTTAATCATGAGTTCCTAGCATGCAACAATGATACTAACATAATGGTAGGCATGTAAATAAATCATGAACTCAACCGGTGATCAATTACCCTTCGAAAACAGTGGCAGTATAATATAAATCAAATTGAATATCTAATAGCTTGTAAATCATGGGAGAAGACAGCATGTAGAAATATTAAATTAATATCCTAATCAAAGAAGTTCTTGGCATAGTCTCCAAACAACCACGGAAAGGAAAACTAGGTAAATTAATTATATCACATAAATAGTAGCAGCAGGTTGTAGATGAATCTATTAATCAATTGCATGGAAAAATATCAAATCTATTTTAAGCTTGTTTTTTAAATTGTGTGATAACATAAAACAAATAGATTCATAATAGACACTTGAAATTTCAGAACAAACAAGCCATGCTGAAAATTACAACACATCATAAAATAAAATAGCAAAGGAAAGCAAACCAAAACCTGCATTAGGCAGTGTCCTTAAAACAGATTCGTCGCCTCACCGATTGGGTGCTGGAGGTTGTTCGACGTCTGTCTTCCAGGATACGACAGTTGAACCAACTAAAACAATGCATCGACTGAGTAGTTTCGGCAAACAAAACTTTGCAGCACTCTCACAGGAAGAAAATAATATAAAACTGAAAAACTTATGAAGACAAGAAGAGCAGCAATTTCTGGTATAGAAAGCTGAAGGAGAGGGCCTCCTTTTATACACATGAAGGGAGAGAGGAAGAGGCTCCAAGCATTAAGACCCATCACAAATGCAGAAATCAATTCTGTATTAAACTGCAAAACTGATGGATTAAATCCATCATGAATAGAGGAGTTACTAACTCTATTATACACCTAGGTTTTGTGTATATATTCCTACAGCCTACACATTTGACTTGGCTCAAAAAGATTAAGATGGGTGGGCCAAGCCCAACCCCCACACTCAATCCATTCCAAGTCCCACGGATCACGTACCTGGCCCGGGCGGGTGGCGGACGGAGCGCGCGTGTGGCAAATTTTTCATAACCAACTTGGACCATAGTCTTGGCCCAAGTCCATTCTTGAAGCATCCATAACTCTCTTACTTCGGAAAATTTAGATGCCCCGAAGGGTTTACACCCTTATGCAAAAAATGAGATTTAAATACCCATCAATGCTCTCCTCTACAATCACTATTGGATATAAGGTTTTACACTTTTCCCAACACCTTCTTCATGAAGCCAACTTAATAAGTCAATTTCTCATTCAAACCTTAATGATTTTTGGTCATTTCTCATTCAAACCTTAATGATTTTTTGTCATTCTTTTTGTGGTGTAAAGATTTCATTACAAAGAATCTAAACCCACTTTACTCCACCTCAATTGAGGATTTGCACCCATTTTAATATTGCACACCAAAAACCATTATTTTTCCAACAAGTGGTTATTGGAGTGCACCAACATGGAATCTTTAGTAGTGTTGTTGTTTCCACAGCATTGTTCTGGTATGGTTCTAGACCTTCTTTTTAATAATAATATGCCAGTTGACGGAGGGAAGTTTGTGGCTTATGGTTGATGTGGAGGTTCAACTGGATTGTTTTGAAAGTGGACCATGAGCCCTTCAAGATAATTTATGTGCAGTGTTCATTTAAGACTGCTGCGCATTTCATAGAGATGTCTTTAGAACATTTAAGTTCCCATATCTACTTAAATATTCAAATAAATATATAGTACCTATAGCAATTTAGGTATTTTTTATGTATTTTGATTGAATGTTGAACTTGGTGAAAAGTTTATCAATCTTATTGTCTTTTGGTATAATTTGTCTAATGCTTTGAATAATCATTTAGTGCTTCCTTCACTGTGAAACACTTTAAACTGCTTGAAAGCTTACAGTTATATTACTGTTGTTTGTTTGCTTCCTGAGAATTTGTTCATCTGGTGATCAGATTTGCAGTTAATATAATTTGGACTTGGTGTAATTTCTGTATCCTTTCCTCATATATTTTGCTCATATCAGTCTTTATTGGAAGGTCAAGTGTTGGAAGGACTTAGGTTTTGAGGCTTATACATGCCTAACTTTTCCTTTTACCCAGGCACCCAGGTAGTTGATTTTTCTAGTTGTCAATTGACAGATCTGACATTTTAGCCTGCAACGAACATGTGAAACAACAGCTTCCTGGTGTTTTTCTATTCTTTGTCTAGCTTATAAGTTAAGTGTTCTTATGGTGCATTTGTGGTAGACTTGTAGTGTTTATCATCTGGAAAATGTCTCGTTAGAATTGGTGGATGGGCACTTGATAGGAAGTTGAGAAAGTGGTATGCCTTAAATATCGAAGATGGATGAATAATCTCTTCATTTGAACATATGTTAAGTAGTCTGGCACCTGCTTATATTTAAGTTCCCATGTACTCACTTTTTTAGTCTAAAGGGTGTTTTTACACTATTTGGTTAACAGCTCCTTCACACTGTGTTTGTTTTAACCAATAGATAATTGGACATTTTTGGTTTATGGGATATCGTTTAATATGATGATAAATATATGACAGCATGGTAATAGTAACGATTTTGGGTAGTAGTTCTGTTCACTTGCTGGATCAGTTACATATTACATTGAGCTTCTGCCCATTGTGCAATGCATCAACTAGATGTTCAGCTAGATATATCTTTGGTATAGTAGTTGAGTACTGTGAAACCTGTTGCCTCTTCTTGGCAATGGGGGGTTTGTTATATGTGCTTTCATGTGAAAACTTGTATAGTTTTTGCAATTTCTTTTTGTACCCATTCACTTTGAATAGGGAGAGGATGTGCTTCTGCGGAAGTAACTCGATATTACAACCGACCAGTACGGTATGTAGGCGCCGAAACCCCTCTTGATATACAAATATGCTTATGCATTGTGTATTCTTCAATTGTGGTATTAATCTCTATCATATATGTGTTGTTTTTGTTAATTTCTAGGCATGTTCCTTTCCTGTTGTCCATAAATATGCATATTTAATTTTTCCACCTGTCTAAATTTTTGGGCATACATTGTGTCAGGTTTCCATTGTTCATATGAAATAACGATTTTGTGCAGAATCGACTTAGAAATCCGTCAATGACTGGAGGATATTCTCAGCAAGGTTACCAAGCACGTCCACCGACTAGCTGGGCTCCTCCCGCTTCTCCAATGCAGCAACAACCTGGTTATGGTTACATGCAGCCTGGAGCATATCCTAGCCCGACCCCACAGTACAACATGTCTCAGCCATAATACCCTGGTTATCCTTCTCAAGCAGCATCAGGTGGTTATGCTACAGGTTGGGACCAGACGACCGGTGCACCTAATCAGCAGACGGCTCAGGGAGGCACTTACGATTACTATAGCCAGCAGACTCAGCAGCAGCAAGCCCCCACTGGCAGCGCAGCACCTACAGATAATACCAGTTATGGTTATGGCCAGCCACCAGCTTCTGGCTATAGTCAACAAGGTTATACTCTGGGTGGCTACGATGGATATGCACCCGCACCACAAACTGGTTATGGTCAGCCCAAGTCAACTCCTGTTCAAGGGTATGATCAACAGCAAGGTTATACTTCAACTCCTGGTTATGGATATGGTAATGTGACCAACACAACCTCAGGGGCAAACACCTTCTTATGGAGGAGCTCGGGCTGATACCACCCAAGCCCCTCCACCTGTCCAGTCACAGCAACTCAGCCGCCCAGCACTAACCCAGCTAGTTATCCAACTTGAGGATCTACCCAGCCAGGTTATGGAGTCCCCACTTCCCAGCCTGGTTACGGGACTCAACCAGCTTCTGGATATGGGCCGAACTATGGTCCACCTCAGGCTCAAAAACCTCCAGCTGGTCAGGCAGCTTATGGGCAACAGCCCCAACAGTCACCCAGTGCCCAAGGTGGCTATGTTCAGCCTGGATATCCTCAGTCTCAGCCCCCACCAGCCGCTCAAGCAGGTGGTTATGCTCAGCCAGATTCTGGTGCCCAGCGGGCTCCACCCTCTGGTTATGTTGCTTCAGCAGCTCAGCCAGGGTATGGCGCCCCGCCTTATGGTGCACCTCCAGTGACTCAACCAGGGTATGGGCAGCAGCAGCTGCCATACAACAGCTCTTACGGTGGTGGTTATTCTCAGCCACCGGCATATTCTGCTTGTGGAGCACCAACTTCTCAGGCTGTTCAGCCTGGTGGGGTTGCCAAAGCTTCACCCAAGAGTTGAGATGTGTGGTGAGTGGATGGATTGTGGTTAAAACAACATATGCTCTCATTTTGGTGCTTAATTGGGGTTTGTGTAATAGGATTTTACTTAGTTTCAGTCAGGTTTTGTAGTTGTATTAGACCTAAATACAATTTCAGGATGAATTTGAGTTGTCTGTTATGGATGGTTAATTGTTGGTCTGGTTTGGACAAATGCTTTTAGGTGTTTTTTATTATGTTATCTTTCTACTTTGCTACACTGTTTAGATTGTGTGGTCTTAACTTTCTTTTTCATGGTCATTATCAGCTGTTGCTTTCCTTTGTCAGAACGAAAATCGGGTTTTCAAAATATAATTTCAATCAAAGTCATAAAAACATGGGTTTTAAAATATATTTGAAAATGCACGAGTTTGAAATATGTTTTCAAATATGTCTAGGAGGTGACAATAAGGGATGTTATCCAACTTGGAGACCAGGAAAATGTACAGGGTATGGAGAAGCCTCACATCCATCATCGAGGACACTAGCCTTTTTTCTAGAATTTTTTTTTTTATCTTCAAAAAATCACTAGCTTTAATCAGTCTTGATGGTGGAATCTCTCTCTCGAGCATGGAATGGTTTTTGAATAGAGTGTTGAATTGAGTTTTGAATTGTATGTGAAATTGAGTTTTGAAAGTTTGATTTAACATGTGAAGTAAGAAAATTTGTTTGGTTATGAGTTTTGGAAAGAGTTTTCAAAACTTAATTCAAATTGTTATAACTCATAACAAAACACAATGCTTTCACACTATTAAAAATTCTGATCAACACTCACAACCAAACTCTTTTTAAAATTCAATTAAAAAAATTTATTATTAACAGAAAATAACATTAATCAATTTTTAATTGAAAATACTACGAAGGAAATAATTTTTTTTCAAAATAAATATTCAAAAAATTTAAATCATAAGTATTTAAGTAATTTAAATAATCTAAAAAATTTAATAAGTAAAAAATTAAAATAAATATTCAAAAAATTTATATAATTTAAAATGTTAATATTTTAAATTTAAAAACAACTCTATACTCAAATCGTAACCAAACACATAAAACAAAACTCAATTAAGAAATTATTTTTAAAACTCATAACCAAACACATAACTCGAAATTCTATACTACTTTTACAACTCTACACTCAAATCGTAACCAAATACATAACAAAAAAATTCAAATATTTAAAAATATTTTTATAAAATAGAATTTGAATTTATTTTTATAAAATATTTAAAATTTTAAAAAATCAAAATCGTAATATTTTGAAATTAAAATATTTAAAAATATTCAAAAAATTAAAAAATTAAAAAAAATCGTAATATATTTAAATATTAAAATATTTAAAATCTTAACAAAATTAAAATATTGATTTGAATTGAGTTTTGAAAAGAATTTTGAATTATGTGTTTGGTTATGAGTTTTGAAAAGTAATGATTATGTTTTGAATTGAGTTTAGAGAAATGGGTGTAGAATTATGATTTGAAAGCTCCAAACAAACAACACACTCAAATCAATGGGTAGAATTATATTTTAAGAGGCTTACCAAACGGAGCCTAACTTTTTTTTGTAGTACAATTATTGTATTTTAAAAATATTAATTTTTCAAAATTATCCTTTGATAGTACATTTTTTTGGAAATATCAATTGTCATAATTGTACCTTTTGAATTGTTAATGAATTTAAAAACGGCAAAATAGGAAATTCATATTATTTTAATCGTTAATTTGTGAAAAGTGACTAATATTTTGGGACAATGAAAATGCTATAAGGGACTAATATTTTAGGACGGAAAGAGTACACAACAAATAGTCTTCATTAATCAATTGAAGAATATTGTGGTAGTGTAGAGAAATAGATTTGGTGGCGGTGAATGAAAATAAAGGTAGTATGATAATTTTATTTTGGCAATAGAAGGTATTTGGATAATTTTATTTTTTTTGTTGGTTAGTTGCTAAATTATTTTGACTAGGAAGTATTTGTAATTTCCGTGAGGAGAGAATATGTATTCTAGATAAATTTCATGAGGTGCAATGATAATTTAACCTTAAAAAATTTAAATGTATTTGTTTTTAAATAGTTCAAATAATCAAACCGAATAATCAACTATATAAAGAAATTCCTCAAAAAAAATATATATATATATATATAGAAATTTAACCATACATATTGGAAAGGGAACTCCAAATAATTCCTCAGTACGAGTAAAAACCCTATATTTTACAAGTCAATCTCGTTTTGTGTATGAGCTATTTTGAATTTCTTAAATCGTTTTTCATGGATTAACATCACAGGGTTCTTTAATGGGCATAAACAAATCAGCTTGGTAGCAACCACCAAATTAATAAAACAAGGTTTAGCTCTAACTTATCTACAAACAAGGTAAGTAAGTTCATTACTGATTGATTTTGAACTAAAAAGACCTAATGGAGTCATTATAAAATGGTACAAGATAGCTAAAAACATTAGCGAAACCAATCTTGTATTCAATAAAAGTCCAATAAAAATAAATAACTACATTATGACAAATAAATAAATTCGCAATAGAAAAGAAATAATTAATTTTAACTTTGGCAAACACTTGCTATTTGAGCTCTTATTTGAGAATGTACAAAAAATGGTCAATTGAACTAACTAAGTTGATTAAACATAATCACACATGGAGATTAATAAATTATTAAAAATAAGGATAATTTATTGAAGAAAAAAAGAAGAAGATATTTGTATTTATTTTAGGGAAAAAAAAAATTGACAATAAAAATGTGTAAAAAAAATAAAATTATAAGCTCTCATTTACAAGAATTATTCAAAAATCAAAAAATGTGTAAAATTAATAGTAATATTCAAAATTATAAATAAAAAAAATTCAATAAATATTTACATAAATTGGATTCATTCTTATGATTAAAAAAATGTAAAGAAAAATTTGGAAATATTTTTAGAAAATTGGAGAATTTTGTTATAGTGATAATTGTTGAAACCGGAGAGAACAATTTGAGAGATAGCCAAACCCCGGTGCAAAAGTATAGAGCTTGCAAAACCCTACTCTGTCTCATCTCTCTCTCTCTCTCTCTCTCTCTCTCTTATATATACGTATACACTTCTATGTGTATGCATAGTGTGTAAGCATTTCATTTGTGATCTCTGTATGTTTAATTTTTGTGTGCATCTTTGTTGGTTCTGCAAGAATTTTATTGTATTGATTGTGTTATAAGAGTATTTGATCTTTGAATTCACTATCGTTATGGTTGAAATTGAATGATGTTATTCATAGTTGTTGAAGATTTGAAGTTCACAAACAGTTGTTTGGTGTTTGAAATTTGTTGGGTATGCTATGGAGGACCAAAATTCTGTAATTAAATCTCATTTCAAAGCAACCTACAAAATGGATTGTGCACTGGATTTCAATAACCATTTCAAAATGTAAAAGCCTTGATGGGTCTAAAGGGTTATTCTGGCTTCTAATGCTTGATTTGGTTCAGTGGAATGAGTTGCAATGGAATGGAATGGAATAGAATGGAATGACTATTCCCTTCAAAATTGGTTTCACCTATCCCTTTTTACACAAGCACAAAGTTGACTTGATCAATCTTAGTCGGCTGAGTGAGAGACAAAATTGGTTTCACTTATCCCATTTTACACAAGTTCATTGGCCAAGAGTATCACGTACACATATCAAAGTAGTGTTTCCCAACTACTAAACAATTTTCCACTATGATATCCAACAATGATGCAGAAGCCAAATCTAACAATGATATATCCATGTGACAATGCTCAAACAAAGAATCAATAGGGGATTGCCATTATGTGGTAACCTGTGAAATAGTTTGGGTTGAAATTTCCAACAATTAAAAAGAAAAAGAAAAAAGGCCATAGAAAGTAATCTCACTAGGAGAGCAATGTGATTTGAAGGAAGCAAAGAAAAAGTTAAAAAATGCGCATTGATGGCGAAATGATCAAATATAACCTAAAAGGATCTTCAATACCATACAAGTTTTTGACATGAAGGCCAATATTAATCAATGGTATTACCCAAGTAGGGCTAATCTCTCTATTAACATGATATTTTTGACCAAAAAAACAGAAAAAGAAGTGGCATGAAGATATGGGGGCTATGAAAATTTGTGTCAAGAAAAATGAAAACTACATGATGTTCGGCGTAAAAGAATTCCCAAAGAAGAGAGACAGAAATGACTCCTTACATGAAAGGAAAGCACAAATCATGAAAGTGTTCTGGTCCCAAACATGAACAATATCTTAGGCAAGTGAAATCCAAAGCTAAGGCATAGTGTCACAATGAGAGTTTCTAGCATTAGAATTCCATAACTAACGTGTGGTGACGCAAGGAGATTTCCTAGCACCAAAGCATCACCCATTTGCAATTGATTAGCATTTAGATTCAAGACCTAAACATTCTCACCTACACAAGTAATGCAAAGGAATCCCAAGCTCTGCATAAATTAAATGTTTTTTTTATTCATCTCATTAAAGTATATACAGAAAGTTTCCTCTAGTCGATAAGATAAGCCATCTCCTACCATCATCAACCCTTTGTTGTTGGTGATATTGTAATTAATGATTTTCAATATACTAAAAAGAAGAAGAAACCATTCAGTAAGAATGCCTATTGCTTACCAAGAGATAGATCACACACCTTCCTTACTAGGAATGAAAAAGAAGGAATTCCTCTCAAAGCCCCAACTGAAACGAAACTAGGATGAAATAGAAAGAATTCTTCTCAAAGCCCCAAGAGAAATGAAAATGGGCACCATATACTGAGCTTCTCACTATACCTTCAAAAGAATTCATCCACGGCAATGTGGCTGTTTCTCTAATTCCAGGCAAACTAATAAACAATAGAGTACAGTGCCAGCATATTCAGGGAAACAAAAAGCCAAGATAAAAATTTTCTATAGAAGACTGATTAATCCCACCAACAAGAGAGAGAGAGAGAGAGAGAGAGAGAGAGAGAGATTCTTTTGATTAATCTTCTTGTCAAATGGCAACTACCATCGAAGTGAGTTTGCTCATTTTTTTTATTAATCTTCTTGTCAAATCCCTACAGATCTGGAAAAAGGAGGGGAGGGGGGGGAATGAAGAAAAAGAAAAAGAAAGATTTAAGTGTATTTTTGTCTAAAAGAAAATGATAAAAACTGATAAATGAGAGAATAGGAGAACATGGTAAGAGGCTAAGTAAAAGCTTTCTTACACCACTGTACTTCCGTAATCTTATCTCCACTTCCAACAGTCAAACTATCATAAGAGGCAAAAACCTTGCTCTTGAAGGGCCTTCATGAGCATCTGACTTTGAATCCCATGCACCAATACCCATATATGCTACATATCACCTTAAACTACAGGGTTCATCCGAAAATCTATATCCTCCAGTAAAGGCTATATTCATAAAAGCAACATCTACACAGAACATAATCCAAAATCCACAAAGTAATACAAATTCAACCACATTTATTGGTTGTTATAACATCCCCAAAATGAATTTATGGCTTTCAAACACAAATTTTTTGGTGCATACACAGTTTACAGGATCCTGATTGCTCTAGGAAACATATTGCTAATTGAAAGAATCATCATTTCATCAAGATGAAGTGGTGAGACCATTGTTGTCAAATCGCGAATCGAATCATGAATTGTTTTGCGAAAATAGAAAATCATGAATCATAAGATTCACTTTATTTTAGCATTATATATAATTTTTTATATGCATATACATATAAAAATAAGCATATTGTGTTTAAAATTAAATAAATATCAATATAACCAACTTCGATATTTCTGATGCTATCGCTTCATGCTTTAAGACATTTAGTTGAAATTAAAAACTAGTATTAATCAAATAAGATCAAATAGTATACTCTGATCCTAATGTACATCTAAGAAATAGAAAGCAACACTTCTCATATTGAAAGACCAAAACTACAATGGAGGATTACAAAATCCATAATCTCCATTAAGCTCAAAAAATATCCAATGAAGCAACTTTACTCAAAAGAGTAAGTGGTGTATGATCAGAAACAACAAGAACAATCAAAAGGACACAGTGGGGTACCTCCAGCATCTGCATTCGCAATCCCCAACTCCTCTTCGGTGTAAACGGTGAGTCCATCATTGGTTCTCTTCCTCGGCTGTGAAGGTGGGTCAACAAACACACACTCTTCAGAATCTTTCTTCACCTTCTTCTTCTTCTTCTTTTCCTTCAACTTATCCGGCTTAGCAGCCTCATTTTCCTTCCGTTTGTCAGGCTTTTCTCGTTCAGGTTTCTTCCTCTTCTTCCTAGCAAATATCTCATCAATCTCGTTACTGGGTTTTTTCGTGGTGGAAGAGATTTTTCTCTCCTCTACAACTAGGTCCTCTGGCTTTGGTGTGGTTGGCTTGGAAGAACTCTTTTTGAGCATTGTACTGACTTGAACAAAAAAATTCTACAAACCCAATTGTTTTATTTTGCAATTAGAGGGAGATATACAATTGAACCCTTCCTTGTTCTTGTATTGAGCAAGCAATCAATATAAACAAACAATTCAAGAAAGAAAAAAATTTGCTACAATCATTCGAATTGACATGAGATTCGCGTTAAAATTTAGAAAACAAACATAAACAATGGTAAATCAGAAGCTAATCAGGAAGAACAAAAAGAAAAGAAAACGTTTTTGAAAATAAAAATCGCTTTCAAAATCAGAAGATTATTTTTGTGGTATGATTTGAGAGAGAGCAGTTAGCTAAAATTTTGAAATCACAAAATCACTTGCGAAATCAACGTCTAAGTCCATTCATCTGAGCAGTTATCTAATATGTTCACCAAATCCGTTGGTCCAACCTTGTAGCAGTCATCCATTATCAATATGGGTTTAGCGAATATCTTTGAATCAGCTTGAGGGGTGACCATTGGTTCAATGGTAAAACCTTAGCTTAATAACTTTGAGGTTATGGGTTCAAGTCACAGGGCAACCACTTTGTGCATTATGCCAAAGGTTCGGTGTGTTCCCAAGCTTTCCCCTCCCAAACACATATTAATTTGTACTAATTGGGCGGCATTGTTTTTTTTACCTAGAGGGGGAGTGTTGGAATATGAGAATAATTTAGGATCCCGTAACTTTTGCATTACAAAATATTAGGCAATAGTTTGGGATAGAATGTGTAATAAACCCTTTAAATTAAGATAGCAATTTAATATGTAAGGGAAATTGCTTTGCTATGCTAGTATATCAAATAAATTAAACTCATTAACTAGTTTAGATGTGTCTCAGTAGCACACCCACTCAGGCAGGTGGAGTCCTCCTAAATTTGCCAAGCATCATTGAAAAGTGAAGATTGTGAAATTCACAACCTTTTTAAGTTGTACTCACTGTCCTAACCTACTCTCTCCCATTGCAGGACCACCCAATATGATTAAAATATGATTCATTTGATGCCCCCTACTAAAATTTCTTCTCAATGCTTGGAATTTATGTTGCATTGCATTCAGTGTCACTACTGTATTGAATCATTCTAAAGGGAGTGATTTTAAAGCAAAACAAAATCATACAGACACCATTATTGAGTCCAAGATTGAGCATTGTGAATACAATTATGTTGTTAATACAAAAATCAATTACATAAAATATAAAAATACATATGTATAAACAAGATTTAATAGAATTTATTAGCAAAATCTTTTTAAAAAATCTTATATATCGATATAAATTTCGTGTCAGATTGGAACCAATTTATGTTTTTACCAGAATATATTGACTCCCAAGCCTTTTAGTGTATGATACTATATTATTTCTTTATTTTTTTATTTTAGACAAATTTACAATGGCAAATTGTATTTTATATAAATCCTGATTAATAAGCCTATTCCTCTACTTTCTGGCAATTTTGGTCTCAATTCTAACAGGAGAAAAATGCACAGAAGGAACCAAATTTTAAACAGATGTGTTCACTAGCAAGATGCTTCTTTATCTAAACAAGACTCCCTTTTTCCTTCATTTTCCTATCAAGTCGCATTTCTTTATCTTTTAAGAAATATTTTTGTATTTAATTTAACGAAGTATGATAGTTAAGCCTGTTAATGTCATGGTTTTACTATTTGATTTGCAGCTGCTCTTTAACATTTCTTGTGGAAAATGCCAATCAGTTTTCCAATCAGCTTAAGAAGTTCCATGGGCCATACAATACAATACTTTCTAGCATTGGATCACAATCGAGTGAAAATTCAACATAACAGTGATACTATATTATCACTATCACATGATATTACTAATTAATAATAAATTTATAAAGTGATAATTTGCAATTGCCACTCACCAACATAATATATTATCCACCAATAGTAAACGAATGTAGAAATGGTGTGAACATCAACAAAAGAGACAAAACCAGAAGGAAAAAAAAAAAGTAGCAGAGAGGGCTTTCAGTAAAGAATAGAAGTATTACCTAATTTGTTTGCAAGACGAAAATACTCCTCAAAGTTTGTATGGAAAGAAATTGTGAAACCAAATCGAGCAACAAAAATAAACAGCACAAGTTGCATAAAACCCCTACAATCTTCAACTGTTACTTTTAGCGATTTGCAAAGAACTCCAACCAAAACCCTAACAGACTGGAATCGATGGGACTTGCATTTCGTAGAAAATGATTGAAGATTAGTGAAATCGACAGAGGAAATCATAGATGAGAGTCAACGATCTCCTGAGATTCAATTATCCTCTTTTCCCTCTCAATCAATAAATCGCAATAACCAACTTGAGAGAGAGAGAGAGAGAGAGAGATTCAAAACGCTGGAGTTCTTCAAACGATCATGGCGAGCGAGAAAGCGACAGAGAGTAATGTCCAGCGTGAAAGGGCAGCTATGGTGCTCGAGTATGGGCATTTTCTTCAGCTATGGGGGTTCGATGGGTGATTGATATAGAAGCGGTAATGAAGGAAGGGGAGACGTGGTCTTCAAAGGCGGTTTCAAATCAATGTGGGACACTAGTTTCGCCAGTGTTTGGGTGCTATAGGAGCAGCGGGATTGATTGACGATGGAGCACGGTGTTTGGTGATGGCTTGTTCGGCTAAGTAGTAGGGTGTTCGGTGTTGGGTGCTCGCGGTGGGTGTTCGGCAGGTGGGTGTTGTTTGGGTGCTCTCTTAGGTGTTGGTTGTTGCAGAGGTGGTCTCAGGTTGGGTGTTGGTTCGAGTTCCCTACGGGTGTTAGTTGGATTGGGTGGGTGAATGGTGGACGGTGGTCGGAGTGAATGGAGTTGTTTGGGATGATTGGGTGTTGTTTTGGGAGTTGGTTGAAGCACGTAAGTGGACTACAGATGGTGGCTGTGCAATGCTAGAAGGAGTGATACAAGGAGCGAAGATGGAGTTTCAGCAATCGGAAAACGGGAGCAGCGTGGTCTTCTCTGGCATGGACGCATGCGGCATGGTTTGGTCGTGGATTAGTGCTTGGGAACGAACAAGCGTGGGATACAGGCGTGTAGAGTTGTTTGAGATGTATGCAAGCCTAGGAAATGTTTCAGTGTGGCATGGATGTTGTCGAGTGTGGAGTTCAAGTGTTTGGTTTGTAATTTAGATTTTTTTAATCTTCTTTTTTTTTCTCCTCTTATTTAAAAAAAATATATATATATATATATTTAAAAAAAAAAAAGTTGAGTCTGAGGGGTTAGTTGTAAAAATGATACGAGTTACAATAGTAGGAGAGTTTACACTCTTTGAATCCCTCTCAATGCATTTTTTTTCCTTGTACCTTTAATTTTATGTTTTCAATCAAATTTTTACTTTGCCGATCAAAAAACTAATATGGGAAATTCTATGATACACAACCCCCATATACCCCAATTATGAATTTTCTGGTCTTTGATTACGACTTATTGTAGTGTTAGTTATGACTCATTGTAATGTTGATTATGACATTTTTTTTATTGGCACTGGGGTGTTCGAATAAAAACCCGACTAATCTCCAAGCGTGCACAAGCCCTTGGCAAAGAGCTTTTTGCAAGTGCACCACAATTAATTCAAAGGTTTTCCCCCAATCCGGTGACTCCAAGAAATTATTAGCACCTAAAGGTTTTGATCCCTAAACCTTGAGGGAGCACACCCCCTGACCTAAGGCCGTGCCACCAGGTCAACCCCTTGAGGTTTATGATATTATTTTAGTTATGATTCAAAAAGTCTTTGATTGTACCTTATGTGATGTTCAGTTACGACTTCTTTTTTTCTCAAGTTACGACTTCTTTTTTTCTCAAGTTACAACTGAAAAGGATCTAATTATGACATTTATGGTAATCCACACCACAAATATTTTTTTTTTGATTGGCATTGGGGCGTCTAGATCAAAACCCAACTAATCCCCACGATACACAAGCCTTTTGCCTGCAAGTGCACCATGATTAATTCAAGGATTTTCTCCAATCCAATGACCCCAAGGAATTTTTAGCACTTAAGAGGGATCAATCCTAAACTTTGGAGGGCCCGAAGACCAAAGACCTTGCCACCAGGTCAACCCCTTAGAGTTAACACCACAAATGTTGTCACACTCCGAATTTACAAAATCCGACCCACAAGAAATAATAATAAATGATAAAGAAAAGACAATATTAAATACAATCAAAAGGCCTCTTATATATATATATATATATGTATGTATGTATATATGTATATATATGTCAATGTCATTCAATACACGAGGTTCTCTAATTACATACATCTTATATTCAACATCGAAGTCCATTCATCTGAGCAGTTAGCTAATATGTTCACGATATCTGTTGGTCCAACTTTGTCGCAGTCATCCATTATCAATATAGGTTTAGCGAATATCTTTAAATCAGCTTGAGGGGTGACCATTAGTTCAATGGTAAAACCTTAGACTAATAACCTTGAGGTTATGGGTTCAACTTTCAACTTTCAACTTTCAAGTCATGAGGCCACCACTTTGTGCACTATGCCAAAGGTTTGGTGTTTTCCCAATCTTTCTCCTCCCAAACACACACTAATTTGTACTAATTGAGTGCTATTTTTTTTTACCTTGAGGGGAAATGTTGAAATATGAGAATAATTTAGGATCCCTTAACTTTTGTATTACAAAATATTAGGCGACAGTTTAGGGGTAGAATGTGTAATAAACCCTTTAAATTAAGATAGCAATTTAATAATGTTTATTCTACTGAGGGAAATTGCTTTGCTATGCTAGTATATCAAATAAATTGAACGCATTAACTAGTTTAGATGTGTCTCAGTAGCACACCCACTTAAGCAAGGGGAGTCCTAAATTTGCCAAGCATCACTGAAAATTAAATATTGTGAAATTCACAACCTTTTTAAGTTGTACTCACTGTACCTACTCTCTCCCATTGCAGGACCACCCAATATGATTAAAATATGATTCGTTTGATGCCCTCTACTAAAATCTCTTCTCAATGCATGGAATTTATGTTGCATTGCATTCAGTGTCACTACTGTATTGAATCATTCTAAAGGGAGCGATTTTAAAGCAAAACAAAATCATACAAACAAAGTTATTGAGTCCAAGATTGAGCATTGTGAATACAATTATGTTATTAATACAGAAATCGATTACATAAAAAAAATACATATGTATAAACAAGATTTAATAGAATTTATTAGCAAAATCTTTTTAAAAAATCTTATTTATCGATATAAATTTCGTGTCAGATTGGAACCAATTTATGTTTTTACCAGATTATATTGACTCCCAAGCCTTTTAGTGTACGATACTATATTATTTCTTTATTTTTTATTTTAGACAAATTTACAATGGCAAATTGTATTTTATAATGGAATCTGGATTGGCTACCATAAATCCTGATTAATAAGCCTATTCCTCTACTTTCTGGCAATTTTGGTCTCATTCTAACAGGAGCAAAATGCACAAAAGGAACCAAATTTTAAACAGATGTGTTCAATAGCAAGATGCTTCTTTATCTAAACAAGACACCCTTTTTCCCTCATTTTCCTATCAAGTCACATTTCTTTATCTTTTAAGAAATACTTTTGTATTTAATTTAACGGAGTATGATAGTTAAGCCTGTTAATGTCATGGGTTTACTATTTGATTTGCAGCTGCTCTTCAACAATTCTTGTGGAAAATGCTAATCAGTTTTCCAATCAGCTTAAGAAGTTCCATGGGCCATACAACACAATACTCTCTAGCATTGGATCGCAATCGAGTGAAAATTCAACATAACAGTGATACTATATTATCACTATCACATGATATTACTAATTATTAATAAAATTATGAAGGGATAACTTGCAATTGCCACTCACCGACATACTATATTATCCATCAATACTAAACGAATGTAGAAATGGTGTGAACATCAACAAAAGAGACAACCAGAAGAAGAAGAAAGAAAGAAAGAAAGAAAGAAAGAAAAAAAGAAAGTAGCAGAGAGAGCTTTCAGTAAAGAACAGACGTATTACCTGATTTGTTTGCGAGCTGAAAACACTCCTCGAAGTTTGTATGGAAAGAAACTGTGAAACCAAATCGAGCAACAAAAATAAACAGCAAAAGTTGCAGAAAACCCCTACAATCTTCAACCGTTACTTTTAGCTATTTGCAAAGGACTCCAACCAAAACCCTAACAGGTTGGAATCGATGGGACCTGCATTTCGCAGAAATGATTGAAGATTAGTGAAATCGACAGAGAAAATCATAGATGAGAGTCGGCAATCTCTTGAGATTCAATTATCCTCTTTTCCCTCTCAATTGATAAAATCGCAATAAGCAACCTAAGAGAGAGAGAGAGAGAGAGAGAGAGAGAGAGATTCAAACCACTGGAGTTCTTCAGACGATCATGGCGAGCGAGAAAGCGACAGAGAGAGCAATGTCCAGAGTGAAAGGGAGCTAGGTCATGGGTTTAACGAAAATAAATTAGGCTAGGAACACTAGGAAAAAGGGGTAGTTTTGTTAACATGTATCGAAGGCCGTGTTTGTTTGGACTGGGTAGATATGTTAGATATATATTCTCAACTATTGGAAATGATGTGTTTTATGTTTATTTTTTTGAAAAATTATTTATAAGTTTTATTAGGGAGCCTTATATGTTATATATGGTCCTACAAAAAAATTTATGTACCCATAGGTTCTGTGGGTAGTTTGTTGACACATTTACCCTCAATATTAGTCGTTAATATCATAAATAATAGTAAAACCATATATAGGAAATTGAATGTTAGTATAGATCATATCTATATAAATGTAGCATGACACCTATACGTAACGTGACACCTATATAAACGTAACGCGACACCTATGATTTATGGTAACATGCAATTTCCTATATAAGAAATTGTATGTTGCCATAGATCATATTTACATAAACGTAACGTAACGTGACACCTATAATCTATGTAGGAAATTGAATGTTGCCATAGATTATATTTACATAAACGTAACACCAATATAAACGTAACGTGACACCTATGGTTTATGGCAACATTCAATTTATAGATCATATTATATAAAACATAACGTGACACCAACATAAACCAGCAACATTTTCACATTCAATTTAAAAAAATAAAAATTCATTAAGTTTGCGAAACGTAACGTGACACGTTACGTTACGTTTATGT
>NW_021026516.1:1737599-1892975 GCF_004153795.1 Camellia sinensis
ACTAATTTATTTCCCAAACTAAGCCTAGTTTGGCCGAATTTCCCAAATCAAACTGAAGCGTGTTTACAAAACACGCTTTCAGCATGTTTCTGGCCCAGACAATGGAATTATGAAAGCACGATTAGAAAACATGCCTTTACTTAAGAAAGCGCTGTTACTATTAGCACTTTTAGCATGTTTCTAGCCCAGGCAATGGAATTATAAAATCGTGGTTAGAAAACATGTCTTTACTTAAGAAAGCGATGTTACTATTAGTGCTTTCAGGCAATGATCACGTGATTTGGAAACACGTTTTTAACAGAAACCCGCTATGAAATGGCCCACCCCCCTCATTTGCAACCACGCTTTCTACCTCCTCTTTTTCTTTTCCCCCAAAACCCCAACCAGAGGCAACCTTCCTCCCTCCCTCTCTCTCTCTCTCTCTCTCTCTCTGGGTCATTCACAGTCACTCTCCTTTTCTATGTCGCTCTCTGCTCTCTCTTTAGGTCGCTCACAATCACTCTCCCTCTCCCTCTCTTTGTCGTTCCTACACCTTCCTCCCTCTCTCTGAGCTTGTCTCTCTCATAGGTATGTGGCACTCTCTCTCTCTCTCTCTCACTCTCTTAGTTTGAATTTTATTTATGTTGATTTTGTTTGTGAAAATGCGAATGTGGGTAGAATAGTGAGGGAGGAAGTTTGGAAGATACCAATGTGGGTTAGGGCTAGGGTTTTGTGAATTCAATCCAATGGTACATAGCTTTTGCCAAAGTGATAATTATTTTTTTCCAAAGGAATGTGAATTCAATCCAGTGGTACCCTATTTTTTTGAGATGTATTATAGAACTTTTCTAAGTTATTTATATATTATACTTTCATCATGCAAATCTTTCATAACAACTAAATAATGATGGTGAGATTTAAATGAGGAGGAAGAACCCAATCTAAGGTAATGAGAGGATTTGATAATGAATTGGAAAATATGAGCACCTTTGTAAGGTGACAATGTAAACAAAAGTAGGGTGATAATGGATTGAAAAAAAATACATTTGAAGGCCAAACATTTTATGAATGCTAAAGCATGGTGGGCCATTTCATAACGGGTTTTTATTAAAAGCGTGTTTCCAAATTGCGCGATCATTACCTGAAAGCGCTAATAGTAATAGCGCTTTCTTAAGTAAAGGCGTGTTTTCAAACCACGCTTTCATAATTCCACTGCCTAGGCCAGAAACATGCTGAAAGAGCTAATAGTAATAGCGCTTTCTTAAGTAAATGCGTGTTTTTTAACCACGCTTTCATAATTCCACTGCCTGGGCTAGAAGCATGCTAAAAGCATGTTTTGTAAACACGCTTTAGGTTAGTTTGGGAATTTGGCCAAACTAGGCTTAGTTTGGGAAATAAATTAGTCGGCTTAGTTTGGAAAAAGCCCCCAAATTGTAAACATAGGTCAAGTTAATCCACCCATTAATCTATGATGGATTGATCTTACAAAGATAAACACTAGTGTTGTTTTATTATGCAGATATAAAAATAAAACTAAAAATATATATACAATCACACTTATTTGGAAGGTCAAATTAAAAATAAATACTATCTCACTTAATTAGATTAATTGTGATTAAAATATTATTCTAATTTTTTTAATCACATTTCTAATAAAAGTGAGATGTTTATAATTCCTCATGTGTGATCTTTAAGCATAGAATAGTCCATTGTTTAGTTCAAAAATTTTGGACCGGACTATTAATCCCAAATATATTGGATTGTTCTGTCCCATAGGGTTGTGAGACACAAAACGTAAGATAACTCATCCCATGGGGATTACATAGTAAAATTACATTTTTGACCCTCTACTATTTAATATCTTTTTCCTCAACCTTTTCCACCTTCATTCTTTCACAGCAACAGAACCCTAGAGGCGATTTCTACTGAACCTTAGCATGAAGTCTAGAACTTCAATCTCCAATCTTCATTCAAGTTTGAAACTTATTCTACATCTTTATTTTTGTTTGCTATTTATTTCTTATTTCGATTTTGATTTTTCAATATAAGGGATTTAGAGATTTTCTTGTATGATATTATTTATCTTTCCCTCTGATTATTTTTTCATTTTGATATGAGGAATTATTTTTTCATTTCAGTTTTTATTTTTCATTCTTTTTTTTTTAATATTTCCATCGATGTTCTGTAGCCATTGGGTGATCTTGGTTTAGTACTCTATTGTATGTTGTTGATCTCTGTGCTCAGTGCTCTTCGTTTAGTACTTTGTGTGGATTTAGATATCTTCGTTAGTACTCTGTATGTTTTTTATATTTTTCATTCATTTTTTTATACTAGTGGTTGGATATGTGCGTTGTACGTAATACGTGATTTTTCATTAACTATTAGTACTATAATTATGTGTGTCTCTTAAATTGATATGAGATATATATATAGATTATAGAGACTTATATGGGTAAATTGATCTGTATCCAAATACAACTAAGTAAGAAATAAATATATACTCAGTTAAAGAATTTAAATGATAAATGAAAATTTTTATAAACATAGCTTAATTTATATTTACAATCTTATCTTAAACAATAAATAATAAACATGCCCTTTAAATATATAGTATTACACAAATTTTTTTCTATCAACTTCCATTTCAATTTTTCTTAATCTGTACCTGTAATATAATTGAAGGTATGAAATTAATTGCACAATTATACAATTTTGTTTAATAGTTCATCTCATAATACAAATTTATTGAACCCACTATTGCATATTATTTGCATATTATTAGTGTAAGAATGCATTAATATCAATATGTAATATATTTTTATACCTCAAAAGTTACTGAGTCTTCTAAAGAAGATTAAATGAGAAAAATAATGAACGGAGAATAAAATTTTGTATATATTTTATCAACGATACAGTACATCTTTATATACTAAATACAATGAGGAAATCAAGCCTCTTTCTAAGCCTAAATCACCATGATAGAGAAAGCCTGCCTAGTTTAGATATACACCTTCCTAGTTTAGATATACACAATCTTTACATTAGGTACAAAGATATCCTTAATACTCTCCCCTCAAGTTGAGAGGTGAAGATTATGAACACCACACTTGTTTCGCAGCTTTTTGAATTGATCCTTTCCTAGAGCTTTCATGAATATATCTGCTATTTGAAGAAGCGTAGGCACATAAGAAGGTTGGATCATACCAGCTTGCAATTTTTCATGAACTATATGGCAGTCTATTTCAATATGTTTGGTTTGTTCGTGATAAACAGAATTTGCAGTGATATAGCTTGGTTATCATAGAATAATGAAGCATGAACTCTTTGAGGAACTCGTAGGTCTTGTAATATATAGTGTATCCAAGTTAGTTCCAGGCAAGTGTTTGCCATTGCACGGTATTCTGCTTCAAAAGACAATCTAGACACATTAGCTTGCTTCTTAGACTTCCATGAGACAAGTGAATTTCCCAAAAAAATGCAATATCCTGTAACTGATCTTTTTGTAGTATGACATCAACCCCAATTTGAGTCATAGAAAGCTCTCAAATCAAGATTGTTGTTGGCCGAGAATAGCAGACCTTGACCAGGGGTGCCTTTAATATACCTAAGAATTCGCATAGCTGCATCCCAGTGTGGTACTCGTGGTTCATACATGTAGCGATCCTAGTTTCGATCCTTCTTTCATGTTTTGCCACTTCGACTGGGCCGGTCGGGGATCGAGTTACCCGGTCAGCTCGTGGAGGTCCAGGGGGCAACGCCCTGGCGGGGTCCAGAGGCAATGCCCCCGAAGCAAAAATGTAAATGCATTCGAAGTTACTTGTCCGCTCGAGCGGCCGTTTGTGCGCTCGAGCGGAGAATGTTTGGTTTCAGAAGTTTGACCTGTTTGCAAAAGTACTAGGTTAGTGTATTTGACGCTCGAGCGGGGCTTTCCACGCTTGAGCGGACCATATTATATCAATTCGTGAATCTAATATTTCAGATCACTTTTTCAGTCCTCTCTCTCTAAAACTCTCCAGAATTCCAGATCGGGAGCTTCTCTCTCTAGAAGTCATCTTCTCTCTTTGATTTCTCCAAATCCATTGGGATTTAAATATAAGTTCTTCACCAAAGTTGGTTATCATCTCGAGGGCGTCATTGTGTGCAGTGAATATCGAGTTTCGACACCGTTGATTTTGGGGGTTTCATCTCATTTCTTCTTCAAAACTTGAGGTAGAAATTTTCTTAGAGTCATATATATATTTTTGTAAGATTTATATGATTTTCGAAATCATCTTTCGATAGCTTTGAAAATTGATTGTTGATTCAAGAAGTTGAGCGATTTTGAAAGTGGGTTTGTCTCTTGTTCTTTTAAAATGATCTTATGGGTTTTGATCTTCGTTGATTGAAAAAAAGATGATTTTGAAAAGTTTTCTTTCAAAGGATTTGAGTTGTATAGTTTTGGTGAGAAAACCTAGAATTTGGAGATTTTTTAAAAAAGACTGAAAATCCATGAATGTCATTGTTGTATTTATTTGTGTGTCAAAATAAATGGATGTTTGAAAATTTTCTTATTTATATTTATATAAATGATGAATTTCAGGAAATACGAGAATTGTTGTTCATTTTGGAAATTATTATTCAAAACGTTGAAATAGTCTTAAAATGACTAATTGTTGAGGATACTTGAGAAGGGGGAATTGTGTTATTCCTTGGATGGTGAATTGGAATAAAAGTATTTATATTCATCTTGTGTTATTGGCATAACAATTCATTTGATTACATTAAATTTTGAAAGTTGATTTGAAATTTGCATTGAGAAAAGAATGTTGAGAAACAAGTTTTCATGAAATGGTTTTGAGGTAAATACGTTGGTAAGTCTTGATAGGTGGTGTAGATGATATTGAATAAGTTGGCCCGAGAGTCCGGGGTGAAAGACCGAAAACCCGCGCGGATAGGTGTCGAGCCTTCCGGTAAATACCGGTAAAAATAACAATTTGGTAGTACTTGTATAGTCTACTTGCAGACACCGACTTACGGATTACTAGAGTCGTATTTACCGCCCTTGAAATAAATTGTTAAGTTTTGAACAATTGAAATTGCATGACATCATTGAACATGATGGTTTTCAAAAGATGAAAATGTGATTTATCTTTAAAAAGGGCATAGCATGGCATATGCATTTCATCTCTTGAGACTTGTATAAAATGTATATACTTTGTTAAGGATTTCCTACTAGGCTTTATGCTCACCTTACAAGATTTTTGTGTAAGAAAAGATGTGGTGATGCCGCCTAACTAAAGGCGAGGAAATGTGTGTTAAGAGTACGAGACTCTCATTTTGCTGTGACTCTGTGTGTAAGCCAAGGGCTGTATATGTGTGGGTTTGAATAACTGTTTTGTGTAACCAGGCTCAAGCCTTGGAAACTTGTAAACCCTTAGGGGTATTTATTTGTTTATTTACTTGTTGTTAGATTAATGTATTGTTGCATGAAGAACTATTGTATCATGTAATGTAAGTTTGGAGATTTATATTCGGTTTTCCTTAAAAGAGCCATGATTGTTGTATTATCATTTGGGTTAGAAATTTGGGGCGTTACAACTTAGTATTAGAGCTACCGGGTTTGAATACTTGGAGCTCGTGGGAAGTGGTTGTTTAACCACAATGGGTTCATTTAGCATGTTTAAGAAGTGTTATGCATTTTGTGACTATGTGATAACATGCTTATGTGACTAAATGGGTATGGGATCAGACTTTTGGGATGTTGTTTGCGCCTGTCAAATTCCATGAGGTCTCATTAGAAGGGTACTTGATCAATACTCGTTCTACTAAGAATTCTTGATTTTTCGTGGGACGGATTTCATCAAAAAGAATAGTCCGTATGTGTTTACATGACTAAGTGCTTATGTGGAATGAAATTGAATTGTGTATATGGTTGAGAAATATATAGAATTGTTGTAGTCGAACGTATGAGTCAAGTTACGAGCACATATGAGTTAATGTGCTAAATTATTTCTCTTGTGTCTTTTATTAGGATGTCAGGAAGGGGTCAAGTCCATGGTGGTAGAGGCGGGAGGCGTGGTAAGGCTCGCCGAGGTGTGCATGAGGTAGCGGTCCATAGGGTTCCGGTGCAAGAAGAAGGGTTCAGCCAAGCTAATATGGCCGAGCAAGCAGGTCAAGCTAATGTGGCCGAGCAGGTGGGACAAGCGGGTCAAACCGCAATGGGGGCCCTAGCTCGAGAAATGGCAAGGGCTTTAAGAGCGTTTATGAACTTGTTGAGGGTGAGGAATCAAGCCTGAGAGAACGCCACGGAGTTAAGGGCGAGTTTTCTTACTAGAG
This sequence comes from Camellia sinensis, assembly GCF_004153795.1. NCBI lineage: Eukaryota > Viridiplantae > Streptophyta > Magnoliopsida > Ericales > Theaceae > Camellia > Camellia sinensis. Next base: position 1,743,894 of record NW_021026516.1, read on the forward strand.
AGTTCTTGCGGGCCAAACCGGATGAGTTCCATGGTGACCCCGAGCCCAAGAAAGCGGATGAGTGGCTCGAACAAACTGTGAAGACATTTGAGATGCTTCACATCGAAGATAGTGAACTAAGAGTGACTCTAACGAGTTACTACCTTAAGGGAGACGCGGGTCAATGGTGGAAATATGCCAAGGGTAGAGTGAAGCCGACTTGGGAAGCCTTTGCGGTTGCTTTCCAAGATAAGTGCATACTCCCACTGCTTGGGAGAGACTGAGTGTACTACACTCTTACAAGGTTGAAAAGAAGGTGTTTTTGCTTTCACAGAAAGCTACAAGAATTATCTCTCAAAGATAGATATAAAAATGAAGCTCTGGTTTTTCTATAAACCTCACACAAGAAAGATGGGCTTAAAGCTATACGTTTCAGTGTATAATTTTTGAAAGAAGATGTAAACAAAAATTGAAGAACACTTCTCAGAAAAAATTTCAAAGAATAAATAAGAGTGATTTTAGATCAAAGAATATTTTCTGATTTCTGTAACTTGTTTGTAGTTGCTGTCACTTGTTCACATCAGAGGCTTTGGTATATATAATGGAACTTATAGCCGTTGTATTCATTTGAATATCTTCCACTCCATCATTACTAATTTGAATATCTTCTACTCCATCATTACTAATTTGAATATCTTCCACTTGAACCTTTTGGCCTGCTACTGGGTTGGGTTGGGCTGTTTGAACCTTTGTTTTGGGCTGTTTGAACCTCTGGTTTGAGCATTATTTTTGGGTTAAAATGAACTCCTGATTTAAGCAAATATTAAATACATTCAAACAATATTTAGGATAAAATTTTAGGTGAGAAATAATGGGACAAAATAAATTTTGATTCTATTTTTCTTTTTCAAATAAATTAAATCATAATTAAATAAATCATCAAAATAAATTTTGGATTCTATTAAAACATAATTAAATAAATCATCAAAATAAATTATGGATTCTATTTTTCTTTTTCAAATAAATTAAAATATAATTAAATAAGTCATCAAAATAAATTTTGGATTCTAGTTTTCTCTTCCAAATAAATTAAAACATAATTAAATAAATCATCAAAATAAATAAGTTTAACAATCTCCCCCTTTTTGATGATGGCACACAATGATGTTTTGATTTGATTTGGGAGTAAGAAAGGCTCCCCCTCAAGTCATGCTCCCTGAATTCATTTCTAAATACATAGGTTAGCAAATGTGTAATAAATAAGATTTAATCAACAACATGATATAAGATTAAGATATCAAACTATAAATACATAACATCAGATTAGTTTGAAAATAATACCATAATACATAACATCATAATATATAACATCATAATACGTAACATCATAATTTTCTCCCCTTGTGACATCATCAAAAGGAAATCACGGCTCAAAATCGGGAGGAGGAGGAAGAGGAGGAGGAAAATGATAGTGATAAATGGCATCAAAAATAGATAATCAAAACAGATATATATATACATATATATATATATGATTCGCCTGCCTCTCTCTTTTCCGTCGAAAATTGTATCGGACACGCGGCCTCGATTTTGCATCAGCCGACCGACAAAAGAGAGACGGGTCAATCAACTGCCTTGGCTCTCTCTCTCTCTCTCTTGTCTTCTTTTTCTTAATCACTCGCTTCTCCTTTTTCTTCCTCATTCGCTTGCATCCCTTTCTACGTCGTCTTGAGAGAGATAAAGCAGATAGACTGAACAGAGCAGAAAGTTTGCAAAAAATGACCCTCCTTTCGATTACATCTCTCTTGTCGACCACATGGCCTCGCCCCGTCCCCTCACTTTCTTTCCGGACCTGAATGACCTCAAGCGCTGTTGGGCCGAGTGCCCCGGCGCTTACTCTTCCAACCTTCCTATGATGTCAATTGAGCAAATAATGGCAGCGCAATTAGATATTGAAGCCAATCATTTCACACTGACGTCCTGTATAGAGATGGTGACTGCAGTCACAAAATTGGCTCATCGACTGCAGAACAGAACGAGTGAGCTCCACCAGGTCAATGCCCAACTCTCTGTGCTCCAGCGCATGTATAAGGATGCATGAGCAGAAATTTGCGCACTGAAGGCCAAAAATAAAGAGCTTAAACGGAAGACCACCTCCATGGCCTGATTTGGAGTAACGTCGTTCTTGGCTTTTGATAGTCGGCAGGGAGTGCTCGCTCTCGACGAAAGCACGGGGGCAGGAACGTCAAGGGGTGTCCAAGGTGATAAAAAGAAAAAGAAAGCGGTGGAAGAGGCCAGTAAGTGAGGTCGGCCAATGGCCGGAAAAATGAAGGATTTTTTTTTTTTTAATGTAAATATGTATATTGTGATTTGTGTTTGTTTTTATGTTTAATGTAATCACTTGAAAATGAAATTAAAGTGCAGAAAATAATAAATAAAAATTAAGCCTCAGGGCAAAATAACAAAAAAATAAAAAATAATGAAAAGAAAAGAAGAAAAAAAATAATAAAGGAAATGAAGCCTATTAGTAAAATAAAAAAATAAATAAAAAATAAAAGATATTAAGCCTAATAGTAATAAAAATAAATTAATTAAAATAAAATAATACCAGCAGAAATTATACTTAATGGGATGTCGGTGTTGTTGGAAGGGTAATGCAAAAAAAATACCATGAGGGTTTTGAAAGAAAATCAATGTATGCAAAGTTAATTTTACTTCAAGATGCAGAATCAAAAAAAAAAATTACATAGTTGAGAATAGCAAATTGTTAAGGATAATAAATGTATGAAGAACTTGAGAGCATGCAACTGATATAAATGTTTCCATATCAATGTAGCAATACATATATATCATTTTAACAAAAATTCAAATTTCACTGTCATAACAAAATTTTTTAAGTAGAAATCAACATTCCAAGCTCGTCACGAAAAAATTGAAGCGATCCTCGCTTAGGGGTTTTGTGAAAATATCTGCCAATTACTTGTCGATATTTACAAATTCAAGTACAATATCCCATTTTTGAACATGATCTCTAAAAAAATGATGTCGAATTTCAATATGTTTTGTTCGTGAGTGTTGAACCGGATTTTTGCTTAAATTGATGGCACTAGTATTATCACATTTAATAGGGATATGATCATAATGCAAATCAAAGTCCTCCAATTGTTGTTTCATCCAAAGTATTTGGGCACAACAACTTCCGGAAGCTATATATTCAGCTTTAGCCGTTGATAAAGCAACAAAATTTTACTTTTTGCTAAATCAAGCTACTAATGAGTTACCAAGAAAGTAACAAGTACCACTGGTGCTTTTTCTATCAAGTGTGCATCCGGCAAAGTCGGCATCCGAATAACTAATTAAATCAAATGCAACACCTCTAGGATAAAACAGTCCCAAATTTTGAGTGCCAACAAGATATCTAAAAATTCTTTTAACAGCACTAAGATGTGATTCCTTAGGATTTGATTGATATCTAGCACACATACAAACATTAAACATAATATTAGGTCTACTTGTAGTTAAATAACGAAGTGAGCCGATCATACCTCGATATTTTGTTTGATCAATATACTTACCTTTTTCATCATTGTCTAGCTTAATGGATGTGCTCATAAGTGTTCCAACTATTTTTGAGTCATACATACCAAAATTTTTGAGTAGTTCTTTTTTGTACTTAGCTTGGTTGATAAAAATTCCTTCCTTACATTGTTTGATTTGAAGCCCAAGGAAATAGTTTAGCTCCCCCATCGTGCTCATCTCAAACTCACCTTGCATACACTTAGCAAATTCCTTACACAAAGTTTCATTAGTAGCACCAAATATAATGTCATTAACATATATTTGCACAATAAGTAAATCATCATTTTTAGTTTTAACAAAAAGTGTCGTGTTAATCGTTCCTCTAGAAAAATTATTTTCAATCAAAAATTTACTTAATCGTTCATACCATGCACGAGGTGCTTGTTTCAAACCATATAAAGCTTTCGATAGTTTAAAAACATGATTTAGAAAAGCATGATCTTCAAAACTTGAGGGTTGTTTAACATAAACTTCCTCATTTATAAAACCATTAAGAAAGGCACTTTTTACATCAATTTGATAAAGTTTGAAATCTCTAAAACATGCAAATGCAAGTAACATGCGAATGGCTTCTAATCTAGCAACCGGAGCAAAAGTTTCATCAAAATCAATACCTTCTTCTTGATTATATTCTTGCGCAACAAGTCTAACCTTGTTTCTTATAATTGTGCTGGATTCATCAAGCTTGTTTCGAAAGATCCATTTGGTACCGATAATGATATGATCTTTAGGTTTTGGCACAAGTTCCTACACTTTGTTTCTCTCAAATTAGTTAAGCTCTTCATGCATAGCTATCATCCAATGTTCATCAAATTCGGCTTCTTGAAAGTTTTTAGGCTCAATCTGTGAGAGAAAAGCCAAGTTACTACAAATGTTTCTAAGTGAAGAGCGAGTTTCAATACCTTTTGTAGGGTCACCTAAGATTAAATCCTTAGGGTGATTATGAACAAACTTCCATTCTCTTGGCAAATCATCATTGTTTCCTCCTTCTTCTTGAGGTGGGAGAATAAGTTGTTCAATCTCTTTGTTCAACTTACATGGTTGGTTCTCTTCTTTGTAGATACTTGAATCTTCCACATTTGATTCCAAATCTATATTATCACTAACAATTTGCTTTTGAGTAGAGATGTTAGTTTCATCAAATGCCACATGTATAAATTCTTCCACAACAAGAGTTCTTTTATTAAAAACACGATAAGCTTTGCTAGTTAAGAAATAGCCAAGAAAAATTGCTTCATCGGATTTTGAATCAAATTTGCCTAAGTTATCCTTACCATTATTATGTACAAAACATTTACAACCAAAAACATGCAAGTAACTAATGTTGGGGTTTCTATCATGCCAAAGTTTATAAGGAGACTTTTTGAGAGTAGGTCTAATTAATGCACAATTTAAAATATAACATGCGGTGTGAACGACTTCGACCCAAAAATATTTAGGAAGATTATTTTCGCATAGCATTGTTCTACTCATTTTTTCTAAGGTTCTATTCTTCCTTTCTACTACACCATTTTGTTGAGGGGTTCTAGGTGTTGAAAAATTATGTCTAATACCATGCTTATCACAAAACAATTCAAATTTCTCATTTTCAAGTTCTCTACCATGGTCGGTTCGAATATTAGTAATAAGAAAGTCTTTTTTCATTTTGAATTCTACGACAGAGTTTTGTGAAAGAAGAAAATATTTCATCTTTGTGTGCTAAAAACATAACCCATGTAAATCTTGAATAATCATCAATAATAACAAGATAATAATGTTTACCACCTAGACTAGATGTCCTTAAGGGACCAAATAAATCCATATGCTGTAGTTGTAAAGGTCTAGTTGTGGAAATGTGAGATTTTGATTTAAACGATGTTTTAGTTTGTTTTCCTTGTTGACAAGCACTACAAAGATGATCTTTTTCAAATTTAATTTTTGGAAGTCCAATGACCAAATTCTTTCTCAAAAGTTTAGGAATTAAATCCATATGAGCATGACCAAGTCTTCCATGCCATAACCAACTATTTTCATTATTAACATATAGACATTTAACATTAGTAGCATAGAGATCATTGAGATGAAAAACATAAACATTATCATGACGATTACCAACGAATAAAGCTTTATGATCATTTATGCTTTCAATTGTGCAATGTGATTTATCAAAAATAACTCGATTACCTTTATCACATAATTGACTAATACTAAGTAGATTATGCTTAAGTCTATCAACAAGTAAAACATTTTCAATAGAAGGGTTAGGAGAAATACCGATGCTACCAATACCGATGATTTTTCCGTTCTTATTGTCTCCAAAAGTAACAAAGCCTCCATCTTTGGATGGCAGTGTAGTAAAGAAGGATTTATCTCCGGTCATGTGTCTGGAACATCCACTATCAAGGTACCACTTCCCTTCTTTAGCTTTGGACTTAAAGTAAACCTACAAGATGACAATCAAGTGTTGGTTTTTAGTACCCATAGTTTCTTGAGTCATTCTTGGTTAGTTTTGTTAGATCTCTTAACAATCCAAATCGTTTTAACTCCCATGTTTATATTATCTTTGAATGGACAAGAAGATATATAATGGCTTTTCTTTCTATAATAATAACAAGTAATATGAGGGTTAGTCATGAGAGGTGCCTTTTCAAAAATTATATTGAGATTTTTTTGTTTTTTAATAGGGTCATATCCAATGACTGCTTTATCGAAAACACATCTTTGATTTCCAAAAAGCATGTTGAGATTATTTCTATATTTTACAAAATTTTTAAGTGTTTTTGTTAAATCATCAATATTGTTTTTTAAAGTAGTTTTCTCATTAGAGATAGTATCAAAATCATTTTTTAAAATAATTTTTTCTTTCTTTAATTCTTCTGCATTAATAGATAAAGATGCAACAGATTTCTTTAACACATTATTTTTGGCACAAACTTTTCTAATTTCATCTTGTAGTTCATGGAATCCATTTTCAAGTTCTTCATAAAGAGTAGTTACCTCATCTTGAGTAGAGTCTTCATCTTCAAGTGCCATGAGATACAAGTTGGCTACTTCATTTTCAATTTCATCACTTGAGCTTTCATTTTCGCTTTCTCCCCAAGCTGCTACTATGGCTTTTTTGTTTTTTTTGTTTCTTTTGTAGTCTTTTCCATAATTCTTCAATTTTGGACAATCCATCTTCATATGTCCAGGATTTTTGCACTCATAGCAAATAATAGGCTCTTTCTTGAAAGGTCTTATTCCTCCATAATTGTTTTTCTTAAAGTGTTTTTTGAGATTTCTACTAAACATGGCATAGCTTTCATCCTCACTGGAGTTTTCATGTTCTTCTTCATTTGATAAGGCTTTGAATGCAATTCCACTTTTCTTTTTGTTTTCAACATCCTCATGTCCTTTCATGGTGATCTTATGAGTCATAAGGGAACCCATAAGCTCATCCAATCCAAGTGTGAAGAGATTTTTGGCTTCTATAATGGTCGTGACCTTTGCTTCCTAATTCTTTGGTAAATACCTAAGAATTTTTCTTACCAACTCACTGTTAGTAAAAGTTTTGCCAAGAGATTTCAAAGTGTTTACAATTTTAGTAAATCTAGTAAACATACTTGAAATAGATTCATCAGAGTTCATTTTAAACAATTCATACCTATGAACAAGCATATCAATACGAGATTCCTTCACTTGGTTTGTACCTTCATACGTTACCTCAAGTTTGTCCCAGATTTCTTTTGCCGAATCACAACTTGAAATTCTATTATACTCCTTAGAGTCTAATCTACAAACAATGGTGAGTTTGGCTTTAGCATTGGCTTGCAATAATTTATGATCTCTCTCATCGCATTCATCTTCAGTTTTAGGTACACTAATATTGTCTACTAATTTGGTAGGAATTTTTGGACCTTTGGTGACAACAATCCATATGACATAATTAGTGGCTTGTAGGTATAGGGTCATCTTATCCTTCCAATAACTATAGTTGTTTCCGTCAAACAATGGTGGCCTATTTGTGGCTTGTTCTTCAGCTAAGGTTGCCATGGATCGAAACTCCTAGATGGTTAAATCTAAAACAAGAGTCTAGGCTCTGATACCAATTGTTACCCAAAAGACAACCTAAGAAGGGGGTGAATTAGATTTTTACAAATAAAAATAATAATATCCTAATAAAAAATTATGACTGGCACAGTAGATAAATATAGTTAATGAAATAAAAATAATTAAAACAAGTGTTCTAACAACTATGTCAGTTAATGATTTTAGCACAATGAAAATGTGAAATATAGCTATGGCAATATAAACAAAATAAAGAGATAATTTCAATTTAAATAAAATAAAGAGATAGCTACATAGCTATGGCATTAGAATAGTTTCAATTTCAATTCCACCACACAATGCTCCATTGTGATCAAATTTCATATCTCTATCAATTTAATATCATAATACAATTCCAAGAGATAATCCAACAATATCCACACGCATATAGTCTCCACAAGTTAATCAACATTTCCAATTTAGTCATTTCAAGACAATTCTATAACAAACTATGTATCAAGCTCCTTATTATTTGGACTCACACAAAACCTTCAATCAATTTTTGTTTCACCTCAACCAAGATAACCAAAATGATTTTCGCCAAATCCCATACTTATTGAATATTACCATTTTCATCCTACTATATTAAAAGTTATGGTATAATCTCAATAACACACTTTTAATCATAAAGGATACAAAATATTAACCAAACTAATTTAATCCATCAAATTAGTAAGTTCATTATATTCACAATTTTTCAAAATAAATTATATCAAACCTAACTTAACATGTCTCATCTTTTAAACATAATTATATTTCATGCCAAGTTACTTAAATAGTTCATTTTTCTCTCAAATCTCTATAAATAACAATTTTCACAACTTTTTTAAAATTAACTAATTAACATGATATTTACATCAAAAATTATGAAATATGCCCAAGAGTAATATTTTCAAGGTTATGAGTTCAAAAGTCCATATTTCACATTTTTCATTTTCACAAAAAAAAAAAAAAATAAATACAACTTAATCATCAACATATCATCTTCCATAAAGTTTCATTAATATAATACTTTTAAAGTTTTTAATCCCAAAACAACTCTATAATCCCAACTTAACAATCTACATAATATTCCTCAACATCAATTTTTTTTTCTCAAAAATAAATTCCAAATCAAAGATAAAAAATAGATTTCAACTTTATATTTCTCAAAATAAATCATCTAATCATAATATGATGTAAATACAATCAAATAAACTTTAAATTTTATTTTTGGATTTTTTTTACAAAATTAACAAAACAAAATGATTTTCCCAAAATCAATCTCAAAATGCCAACATTCTTAACATTTCATCATAATTTTTTTCCCAAAAATTATTAAACAAAAATCTAAAAATTATATATATATATATATGTGCAATACCTCTTAAAATGACATATTCTCTCAAAATAACCCTAACATAACTTTAATGTAAAAATATAAAGAAAGTCTATACCTCAAATAATGAAGAAGAGCAGATTTGGAAGGCAAATCTTGTTCGATCATGAATCCGAGACTACCATTGTGAAGATCATGACGAACTCTCCGACTTTCATTTATAAAATTTTTACAAAATCTCACTCTAAGGACTCTCACTCAAAGCTCAAAGGTTGAGCATCCATGATGAGAAAGAGACGAAGGAGAGAGAGTTGAGCTCTCTGCCACAAGAAATGAAAATGAAAGGAAATGAGAGGAATCAAAGGAGGAAAATGATGGCAAGGACAAAAATGGGGGCCACCCACATGAGTTCGTTCCCCAAAACTTGATTTTTCTCAAAAAATATAATTTTTGTAATAATACCTCAAAATTTTACAATATAAATTATAAAATGATATAATTTTTCTCACCACAAAATATAATATTTTTGTACACCATAAAATATAATATTTTGATCACTACGAAATATACACATTTTCATTCTTTATAAAATATATAATTTTTTCGCCATATGGTACACACCATAAAATCAACTATTAAATATTTATTATAACTCCTGTATAATAAATAATAACAACTCCCAAGGTGGTTACTACCAATCACATAATTAAAAAGGACCAAACAGTTAAACATGAGTCACTAAACAAACTCAAATTAAATTAAATTTAAGTCATATGTCTCACCCATAAGCCAAACATGGTCTAATTATATACCAAAATAGACCCAACAAATTTATCCAAATCATGATCTAAACATTCAAAATTAAATAACAAAATTCTGCTATAAATTAAACTGAACACCAATTAGTCCGTGAATTTTCATAAAATAAATACTCCTCATTTAATTCTGAAATTTTTATCCAACGTGCTAGACTCATATGGGAACAACATATAAAAATTTCATAATTTTCTGAGATCAGGAACTATTTTTAAAAAATACAAAACTGAACTGTTTTCGCACAGAATTTACACAGCAATCAAATTAAAAAATTTGCTCAATTAAATTATGCACTGGCTATTTAAAATAAATAAAAAATTCTGGGTCATTACAAAGCATTCCCTACCATACACATCAAATCATGACCAAAAAAGAAATTCTCTCATCAAATGGAACAAGTTTGTTATGGCGCATGCCTACTTAGCAACCTCATCACCCACCCTAGCCTATCATCATGTGTTAAGCTAAAGAACATGTCAAGCTTTTGGACATCGTGGGATATGATTTCACAAGCATCTAACCTTTCATTTACAATAATTGGCAACTTCGTAAATTCATCATTTAGTGATGCCCGTTTAGATGCAAGATCATATGAATATCCCATTCTTTTTCTAATAAATTCTAGCTTATCATTGGTTGTATCCAAGACAGCCACTAACTTGTCAGCAAACATGTTCAGCCCTTCAACTAATTCATCACTGGCTCTAGGTCTTTTCTTGTCTTTCTTTTTGGTAGAACTATCAGAAGGCTGTTGAGTTGCTGAGTTTGAATAGTCCATTGCCTCACCGGTCAGACTATTTAATCATATTTGTTCAAGAAAAGTGTCATTATCTGCAAGACCATGCAACAACACATCTTCCTCAACATTCATAGCCTCAATTGCATCAACCTTTAGCAAACTCTCCTACAGCTCGATCTTTGCCAAATATTTGAATCCATTCATCGAAATATGGAAAAGTATTGTTCCTCGGGTGTTTTGCTTCATTGTCCCTCTACAATGACCAACTAATCCCAATTAATATATTCAACATAAGGTTAAAGTACATACACAATAATATGTAAAGATGTAGCAAAATTTTGTTATGATTTGACAAATTGGTTCATAAGAGAATAACAACTATACAAATGCAGTAGATGTGACCTTCTAACATTCATAAGATGTAGCAAATTTTTGTTATTATCTTACAATAGTAGTTATGTAAACATGTAGCAATATAAACAGGTAACTAAAAGGAGATAACTGTTGGAAAATTTGGTTTATTAGGCTTATTTTGGGCTGACTTTGAGCCCAAAATTGAGTGGGCCCCAAACGTCTTTTGAGATGGGTCCGAAGAGGTGAAGTGTTCCTTGTCGCGTGGCAAGTCACACGGTGAATACAGTTCGTCAAAACCATTTATGAGTGAATGGGAAGTTGACGTCATTTTTTGGATCAAGGAATGGACATTTAAAGATTTACATGTGAGTTTCCTTTTAATGGGTTGTCCCGCATTGAAACTTTAAGAGAGTTTATTTGTGTATATAAACTCTAGCCTACAACACTTGGGTTGGGCCCCAAGGGGCACCCCAAGTTTGTAGAAGGGAAGAGTTATGAATAAAGTGAACCTTAGCCCAAACCACTACACACGCGCGTGCGCCGCCGCTGTCCGTCCGGGAGCAGTTGTGGGTCGGTTCTAATATTAAATTTTCCTGGAAGAATTTATTTTAATTTTTATTTGGTTCAACAAAATAATTTTTGTAAGTTTTATTTTATTTTGTTTGGCTTTGTTTGATTATTGGAACAATCTTCTGTGTAAATAAAATAAATTGAAACAAAGTCAAACAAATAAATAAATAACGTACCGAATTTATTTATCGAACCGAATTAAAATCAAAAGACCAAGTCGAGTGTGTGATACTCTGTTCTTAAGACAGATTCGCCCCACTACAGTGCTTACGGTTGAGTGGCGTCTATCTCCCAGGATACAATGATCTTCACAAATTGTAGTAGTACTCCAATCAATTTGTTCGGCAAACCAAACCTGTGTTCTAACTCTCTGAATATTTATTCTAAAATTAATATAGAGAATAATGAACCAAAGATGATAATAGACAGCAAAAGGTATTTTGCAGACTGATATTTTTTGGATGTTTCGGACTGTAGGAAATGGATCTATATATAGGCACAAAAGGTGACCAAAAATATGTCTGAACAGGTGTAGACACTGCCGAACAGATGTGACACTGTTTTGAACAGGTTTAGTTCAAATTTTGAACAAATCTGCAACCTGTTTGAATCTGTTATAACTGCTGGCAGTTCCAGCAGTTTTATACCTGTCAAAACAGTTGAAATCTGTCCGAAAAATTGAACTGAAGAAGTAACAAATGGACAGAAAAATTAAATTTTCCCGGAAGAATTTTTGAAAAAATTCAAATGAATTTTGTCCAAAAAATTAATATTAGAACCGACCCACAACCCACACTCGTGCCTGGCACGGCTCGGCCGGACCGCGGCGGCGGGCGCGTGTGGTGGTTTGGGCTAAGGTTCACTTTGTCTATAACTCCTCTCTTCTACAAACTTGGGATGCCCCTTGGGGCCCAACCCAAGTGTTGTAGGCTAAAGCTTATATACACAAATAAACTCTTTTAAAGTTTCAATGTGAGACAACCCATTAAAAGGAAACCCACATGTAAATCTTTAAATGTTCATTCCTCGAACCCGAAAATGACGTCAACTTCCCATTTACTCATAAATGGTTTAGACGAACCGTCTTCACTGTGTGGCTTGCCACGCGGCAAGGAACACTTCACCTCTTCGGACACTTCACCTCTACGGACCCACCCCAAAAGACGTTTGAGGCCCACTCAATTTTGGGCTCAAAATCGGCCCAAAATAAGCCTAATAAACCAAAATTTCCAACAATAACTTTACCGGAACATATGCCTCCCATACACTATCACTCTCCACGTCAATTCTTTTTTCAATGTCATTTCATCCAAACCCACTAGTAGCAAGCATACCGGATATAGAATTGTATTGCTTTTTCCATAGTTTAATCTTTGATTTGACATAGGAAGAGCTACGTAAGTCTATCCTGGGTAACAACTCTGCCAGTTTATTCTCCAGTTTCATAAGATAGCCTGCCTTGAAAGAATTCTCAACTTTTATTCCATCATTGACAATGAACAACAGGGCTGAAATTAGATAGTCCTCTTCATGTGGGCTTCATATTTGCCTTGGTTTTGATGAATCAACCTTGTTATTCTTTTTCTTACGAGAACTAGATACCTCATGATCCATACCTGAAGTAATAATTCAACATTTCATATGCATTGCAATAAAGTATAAATAACTCACAAAACATACATATCATAATACCAAGCATTGCAAATATAATTCAACATCCATAATGTCAATTATTCATAAAAGTACATAGCAATGTTACATCACAAATTTAAATGGTTTAACAACAAATCAAAGTAGAACACAATCGTGATGCAAAGAAACACAAAGCTATCTTTATCCAATCCCTCTATTAGCCAACCAACTGTTGTGCAATTGCATTGCAATTGTATCTCGCCACTTAGTCCACTTGTTAGATGTCTCAACAGTCTCAATAAAATCATCTCCCATTGGGGGTTGATTTTCTAAGGCATCCTTTAAGTCTGAATCATCGAATGAAGTTGTGTAACATGCAACATGCTATGATAATTCGATTTTGGGTTCTAATAGGGTAGTATGATGCATTGCAAAGTATATCCCATCTCATTTTCAACATTCCAAAACACTTTTCTATGATATTCCTGGCTGATGCATGTTTCATGTTGAAATATTCTTGGTAATTATTTGGAGTTGCCCCTTCTCTCCAAACAGACAAATGGTATCGCTGACCACAGTAAGGTGCTAGGAATCCTTCCCCATTCGTATACCCCCTATCTACTAGGTAATAGTAACCTGTGCGTGGAATGTTATGCATTAGATTCAATTATTATTCATGAATTTAAGAAAAAGTAAGTATTTTTCTATTACCATTTGGGATCCTTAAGCCATTGGGTCAATTGATTGCATCTCTCAAAACCCTAGAGTCGGCCACTGACCCTTCCCCTCCCGGTAACACATATATGAAATTCATGTCTTGGAAGCAAACTCCCAAAACATTAGTAGCAATCTCTAATGAATCGAAGGTACACGAACATTAATATAGGTGCCATCAAGTGCTACAAGATAATTCTAAACAAACCAATTCAATAGACATTATGATAGTTATGATTTTTTTTTTTTGGTAAAAAAAATTTAATAAAAGAAATAAAAAAAATAATGCAATTTTACCAAATTTTTACAAAATCCATTACCTGGAAGCAATTCCACCTGGGATCGATGCTTGCTTCAGTTATAGGATATGGTCTGACGAATAAGTTGGTTTGTAGGCACAACACAACCTTTAAGACATCATTGAAATATCGACTAACAGTCTCTCCAGACCTATAGAAATTGAACTTAACATTTCGTATTTTCAAGTGTTGTGCCAAGATAAAGAGGAAGAAGGCCACCTTCTCTTCTAAATTGACGTGTTTTGAATGCCCTAACCCGCCTATTGTATGAACCATATTGCACAAGGTCACAAAAGAACGCCGATCGATACGGAGTTGTTCAACACATTTCATGTCACTTTCTCTCACTAAACGATTAATATGGTCCATTTGTTTTTGCAACTGATTGGGCCCTCTAATAAGATTATGGCGATACTTACATAAATACTTCTTCAAGACAACCTCAATGACAACAAAAGCTACCGTGTATAAGGCATGTAGTTCTTGCATTACAGCTTATAAGGCTACGTATAATTCAATCTCATCATTATTCTCATCGTCAAAATCATTGGTATTTTGAACCATCTCTATATACAATAAACCATTTAGAATTACAAATAAATTAAAGAAGGGAGAAAACATAAAAGCAAATCATAAACAATTATAGTAAACATGCATACGGTTATTCAACCTACCAAATATTGGTTATTAGTTATTGTTGTTGCATATATGGTCGTTCTCAAATAATTTCAATGCCATTACATGATCTATCTCTTAGTTAATCATGAACTTCCTTATCTTTCTGGATCTACCTTCCCTCCCCATTCTCTTATTCTTTCTTGGATTTGGGGATGGAATATGCCTACAATTTTCATTAGAGTAATTATACTCAAACAAATGCTTACAATCCGCAAAAATTAAAAAAATCATGAACAACAAAATTATGACTTTCAATTTCATATCTTTTTACTCTCAGCATACAGCTACTACTATAACAGTTTATACTCAATTTAACCCATCTTCTTACTCGGGAACAATTATGTAAATTTTACTTAGAGATATTACGACATCAGGCAATTAATCCCTCATAAAAAAAATTTACTATAGAAGTTGTTCATAATATATAAAAGATTTCATGTGATAAGAGCTGTTTTGTATGAGATATTGCCTAATATTTTACTTTCAATATTCAGCCACTGCTACCAAAAAAAAAAAAAACACACACACACACATACACACATACACACACAACAAAGATTTTTCTTTTTGTAAATAAAAAGTAGAGCAAAAAAAAGGTTGTAAGAATTTTAAATAATATAATAGTTCTTTCTTTCCATGTACCATAGATCTAAGGTACATAAAAAAATAATAAATAAATAAATAAAAACAAAGCAATAAAGAATGTAAATATATCTACTACTATTATAAAAGTGTGAAGAGCATGCAAGTTTTCTATTCTTTTTTTTTTAAATTTCAATTTTACCCTATCAAATTTACTATATTTCCTAAAAATCATGAAGAGTCTTATATAAACAAACTGTCTCTTTAATTTTGGAGTTGAACACTAAAAAATGATATATTTGCTTCCAAAAATTCTATATAAATATAAACAATAACCACTTTCGTTAGTTTTATTTTTTAAATTTGTTTTTTAGTTTTTGACTTTTAATATTTTCTCTGTTTTGGTGATTAGAGATATTGAAATTTCCTCATATTTTATATTTAAATTATACCTTTACATGAAAAATCTAATATCTAATAATCTAAATAGAATTTAAAAATAAAATACTAGTAAAAAAAAATTATAAATTCAAACATGTGCTGATTTTTTTTATTATATATATTTTTGTTATTATTATTATTATTAACAATTTTTTTTCCAGAAAGAATACACAACAAATTATTTTTTAAGTGTATTTAGAATAACTGAATCTAAATCTAAATCTAGAAATAAAAAATTAAATTAAATTAAGTGAGTCTAAAAAAAATATAAAAGGGTTATTAAAATAAAAAAGTATTAAACACACACCAAAAAAAAAAAAACATGAAAACTAAAAAATTCAAAATAAGAGTTTAAAAAAAAAAAAAAAACCAAACACTATAAACTTCGTTTAAAAAAAAAATCTTTCTTCACTAATCCCTAATTTTACACAAATTCTTTTCAATTTTTATGTAAATTTAATAATCTAATTAAAAATGGTGTATACACACAAAAATATAACACTAAATATCTACATTATGACCAACTATTTATGAATAATTAACTTCTGATTGTTACCTGTATTATATTGTTACAAAAGATTTTATATATTACTTTTGTGATACCTTATATATGTCAATGTCTACATATATATATATATATATAAATATAAATTTAAATTTATATATGTTACTGTATTCATATATTGTCAATCTATAATGTTATATTATCATCACATACTTTAATTTTCTAACATGTATTGCTTTAATAATATAATTATATTTGCTAGGGAAAACTGCGGAATTCTGTATTGTTCACCTATCAACTTATGTTCAATACATATATACATACATGTCATACAAATAAATGTCCACAATCAACACTTTCAATAACAAACCAAGACTTTGCAAAACACTTCCATCACAACAATAATTGTATTTTTTTTTCCTTATAGAAAAAATCACATTATTGAGGGAAAATGGATTTTAAAATTCATAACAATATGATATCACCTCAAACTCTTACTCATCAAAATATTTTTATTACAATGGGTTATAATGGTGAGTAACAAGAAAAACAAGAAGGTGGTGAAACAAAAATTATAGAAGATCTATTGCAATATACTCTCCAAGCAAAGTTGGACGAGCTGAAGCGAGAACTATCCTATCTGTTGTGAAGTTCAAGAAAAACAATGTACCTTATGCACACATTTTAGTCAAATTACAAGGAAAAATTCAAATAATGCCAAGCATTATCGCAGTAACTCAATGATGCATAAAGTAAGTATATCAAATAAAAAGTTTCAATCAAGTTTATCATATGCTGATTACTTACAGATGACATAATAAATTATGTAAATTGACAGTTTCATGAAAATGACTCTGCAAACACTTATAAGCATAGATCTATAAACATTGTGAAAACAGTTATGAAATTCCTATATCAATTGAAATATTAAGTTACAATATCATTCCATTTTCTTAAAAAAACTATTCCGCATTTTCTACATAAATGAAAATATACTAATAACTATATTATATTTTTCATTAAGTAAGATATTCATGACACAAGAAATGAGACTCAATGTAAAGATTGTGTATATTTAAACTAGGAAGGTGTATATCTAAACTAGGTATGTCTTCTCTATCACGGTGATTTAGGCTTAGAAAGAGGCTTGATTTCCTCATTGTATTTAGTATATAAAGATGTATAGTATCGTTTATAAAATATATACAACATTCTCTTCTCCTTTCATTATTTTTCTCATTCAATCTTTTTTAGAAGACTCAATAACTTTTGAGGTATAAATTTTTATTACATATTGATATTAATGCATTCTTACACCAATAGTATGCAAATAATATGCAATAGTGGGTTCAATGAATTTGTATTATGAGATGAACTATTAAACCAAATTGTGTAATTGTTTAATTAATTTCATACCTTCAATTATATTACAAGTATAGATTATGAAAAATTGAAGTGAGAAGTTGATAAATTTTTTTTGTGTAATACTATATATTTAAAGGGCCTGTTTATTATTTATTGTTTAAAATAAGATTGTAAATATAAATTAAGTTATGCTTATAAAATTTTTCATTTATCATTTAAATTCTTCAGCTGAGTATATATTCATTTCTTACTTAGTTGTATTTGGATAGAGATCAATTTACCCATACAAGTCTCCATATTCTATATACATATTGCATGTAAATTTAAGATACACGCATGATATAGTACTAACAATTAATGAAAAATCACGTGTCACGTGCCACATGCAATGCACGTGCCCAACCACTAGTATAAAAAAAATGAATGAAAAATATAAAAAACATACAGAGTTCTAACGAAGATATCTAAATCCACACATAGTACTAAACGAAGAGCACTGAACATAGAGAGCAACAACATACAACAGAGCACTAAACCAAGATCACCCAACGGTTACAAAACATTGATGTAAATAATAATAAAAAAAAAATGAAAAATAAAAACTGAAATGAAAAAATAATCCCTCATATCAAAATGA
Source organism: Camellia sinensis (assembly GCF_004153795.1). NCBI lineage: Eukaryota > Viridiplantae > Streptophyta > Magnoliopsida > Ericales > Theaceae > Camellia > Camellia sinensis. Next base: position 1,762,167 of record NW_021026516.1, read on the forward strand.
AAAAATAATAAGAGGGAAAGATAAACAATATCATACAAGAAAATCTCTAAATCTCTCACATTGAACAATCAAAATCGAAATAAGAAATAAATAGCAAACAAAAATAGAGATGTAGAATAAGTTTCAAACTTGAATGAAGATTGGAGATCGAAGATCTAAACTTGATGCGAAGGTTCAACAGAAATTGCCTCTAGGGTTCTACTGCTGTGAAATAATGAATGTGGAAAAGATTGAGGAAAAAGATATTAAATAGTAGAGGGTCAAAAATATAATTTTACTATGTAATCCCATATGATGAGTTATCTTAGGTTTTGTGTCTCACAACCCCATGGGACAGAACAATTCAATATATTTGAGATTAATAATTCGGTCCAAAATTTTTGATCCAAACAACGGACTATTCCATGCTTAAAGATCACTTATGAGGAATTAAAAATATCTCACTTTTATTAGAAGTGTGATTACAAAAATTAGAATAATATTTTAATCACAATTAATCTAATTGAGTGAGATAGTATTTATTTTTAATTTTACCTTCCAAATAAGTGTGATTGTATATATATTTTGAGTTTTATTTTTATATCTCCATAATTAAACAACATTAGTGTGTATCTTTGTAAGATGAGCAATGCTTGGTAGCCCGAAAAGGAGGTTGGCTCGAATGACTCGAAATTCACTTTGCTGGTCGTCTGGGCGGACGTTTGGCCGGTCGTCTGGGTGGACGTCTGGCGAGGAGGCTGACAGCCGTGGTTGACAAAGGTGACATCCGCGGAAGACAAGTTTTCACCCGGTCTTCGAGCTCCTCTTTTTCGAGCTACCAAGCATTAATCTTGTAAGATCAATCCATCATAGATTAATGGGTGGATTAACTTGACCTATGTTTACAATTTGTGCCCCACCTCATATCTCTCTCTCTCTCACTTCTCCACCACAACCATAGTAGCAACTTTGCCTCTTCCTTAGCGACCCTTCGTCTACATCTCGATCGCAACAACTGCGGTAACCCCACGCCCCATCTCGAACGTTGATTGCGAAGGGTGAACACATTTATTTATTTGTTATCTATGATTTTACCGAATTTGTCATCTATGATTGAATCTCCAAATTTAGAATGAGAACCGCATGATTTTACCTAATTTGTCATCTATGATTGAATCTTCAAATTCATAGAAAAACTATTGTTCTCATAGAGATAATTCTAGCCATGTTGTTTCAAGAGATTATGTTGATTAGGTTATACTGCTCTTTCTCTTTTGGTCTACAAAAGATGCTGATGCTGATGTGTTTTTATCTTTATTAATTAATCTTTTGTGATTACATCATTATTGTTGAATAATTCATCACATCATTATTGCAACACATTGGTTATGATGAGCAAAGGCCTAAACTGCTATAGTGATAATGAAAGTTACTAAAAAGTTCATTGTGATTTTTAGTTGGGAATGCACATTTTGAAACATCGTAGATTTGTATTCTAATTCCTTAAATTTAGTGATTAAAAAAAAAAAAAAATTGCCCCATTTCTTTCCTCACTCAATTCTTTTTAAAAAAGGATTTATGCAAGTAATTGATTGATAATAAAATTCAATTGACTACTCATATAAAATTCATAACGAGCAGATTGAGGGAAGGCCTATAACATATCAAATATTAAACTTTCTCAGGGAAAATTTTGGGATTCATCCATTAAACTTACTCGGGAAACATATTGGGATTCAAACACAACTTATTCAGGAAAGGCTCGTATCATTTCAAAGAGTGAACTTGAATCCCAATATGTGCTCTATATTGCTGCTTCCTAGCTATTTTTCATGTAGTGTAGCTGCAGTAATATTAAATGTTTCAGTAGTCTTTACTGAGCGTATAGTTCATTAACTTTTTTTCATTATTTTTTACCGTTGTAGGAAGATAAGGCTGATGCTATTTCCCATATGAACACCATTGTCAATTCAACCAAAGGAGATCCTATTTTGGTTAGTTTTCTCTTTTGCCTTGTCATGAGTGCTATCTATTGATATTTTGCTTATAACTTAATCTATTTAACTGCCACTAATGTGAATAATGCTGATGTTCGAGCATTAACATCTTAAACTAAGTTTGGCTTAGTATTTATTTTGTAGGGTATTGTTGATTTTGAGTTGTGATAGCCTTAACACATTATTGTCTTGTTCTTCATATGGTTAAGAATTAGTAGCTATTGATTTAACTGTCATTTTTTTTCTTTGTTTTGGAATCATCCAGGAAATTGATCTTCAGGAGCCCTCTTTACTTTTCTCCTTGCGGGATTCCTCTTTTTGTTTCTTTGTCAAAGGGATTTTTTTTTTTTTTTGTATCCATTTATTTTTTTGGGGTAGGTGGGATATAATGGTGTTGATTTTGGAGTTCTTTATCTAATTAGGCTTATATGATTGCCACATCTATATTTTTCATTTGTCCACAGCTTCTAAGTTGAATGTATAATGTATCATTAAATTTTTTTCCTGTTAACCGGCTTATTCTTTTTTTCTTTTTCTTTTTTTTTTTGGTTTTGGTATTATACCATATTGCATTTATATATGTTTTCCTTGAGTTGCTTACAATTTCTGCTAATTATTTTTTGTGCTTGTTATAAGAATTTCAAGTTCTGTTCCCTACTCTTTGTATTATACCATATTGCATCTATATATGTTTCTTTTTCCCCTATTAAGTGGCCTATTCTTAATTAAGTATTTTCATTTTTTTAATGAGATTTTTATTGTGTAATCACATTTAAAAACCTTTTTTTCCTGAACTTTCTTTGTATATATTTTTCCAATATTAGGCTTTCATTTATGAAATATATGATGTTATTAGCTATTCATATGTGGTCCATGTTGTGATTCAAATGAAGTTTTTGTACAAATAATATTGATTATATTTTAGATATTAGTTTTGTTTAGATTTTAATCACTATTGATATGTTGTGATTGGTAGTCACATTTTGTGGTTGAACATTTTTTTTTAATCACATGCATTAATCGTGATGAGAAATGTATATAACTGTGGTCCTATCTCATTATTAATCATGGATTCTTTAAATTCAATCTCAAGCTTTATTAGTTATTGATCATATTTAAAGTTCGTGATCTAAATGTTTATTATCACGGTCAAAACACGTGATGAAATTATCTTTTTAATGACGGTCAAGAAGTATGATCGAAAATGACCCTGAACAATCACACTATCAAAGATCACACTTTAACAAAATAAAAAATCCGTGATTAAATAATATGCATCACACTTAAAATCAACGATCTATTTATGATTTTGTAGTAGTAATCCATTGGACATGAATCTTATCCCATGGTTGAATCCCTCCAAACAAACATGTTCTAAACGGATGTGAGACAGAAATTGTGGAATTATAATCCCATGGGATTAAGCTGTAAAATAATACATTTTCCCTCCAAGTATTTGATTTAATTATATATTGTATTTAGTAAAATAAAATAAAATAAAATATAAAAATCTCAATTAAAAAAAAAAAATTTATTTAATTTTTATTGATGTTTATTTATTTAATTTATTTAATAAATTTGTATAGATGTTTTATTTTAAATTTTTGTTGATATTTTATTTAATTTAATTATTTAATTTTATTCATTTTCTTATATTTAATTTCATTATTTAATATTTATTTTTTTAAAAATAAATTTATTTAAAATTGTATTTTAAAAATAACATTAAAAAAATAAATTTATTTAATTTTTAAAAAATAAAATAAATAAAATTTCATATAATCTAGCCAAAAAAAAAAAAAAATATTAAAGACATATTTAGTATTTCTATTACTTAATAAACCATTAAAAAAATAAAATAATTTATTAAACATTTATCTTTATTCATAATATTTCAATCAAACTTTGAATTTAATAAGATAATCTTTTTCTAGACATCTAATTTCATAAAAAAATAAGGGAGACTTATTTATAAGTCATTTTTCAGACACTTATGGTAGGATAAGTCTTGTTTAGTTTCTTATAGAGTTTCAAGTCCTGTTTAGATATGAATGTATTCTATAAGATCTTACATAAATATAACGTGACGTGACACTTACATAAGCATAACGTAACGTGTCACCTACATAAACGTAACGTAACGTGTCACGTTACGTTTCGCAAACTTAATGAATTTTTATTTTTTTAAATTGAATGTGAAAATGTTGCTGGTTTATGTTGGTGTCACGTTATGTTTTATATAATATGATCTATAAATTGAATGTTGCCATAAACCATAGGTGTCACGTTACGTTTATATTGGTGTTACGTTTATGTAAATATAATCTATGGCAACATTCAATTTCCTACATAGATTATAGGTGTCACGTTACGTTACGTTTATGTAAATATGATCTATGGCAACATACAATTTCTTATATAGGAAATTGCATGTTACCATAAATCATAGGTGTCGCGTTACGTTTATATAGGTGTCACGTTACGTATAGGTGTCATGCTACATTTATATAGATATGATCTATACTAACATTCAATTTCCTATATATGGTTTTACTATTATTTATGATATTAACGACTAATATTGAGGGTAAATGTGTCAACAAACTACCCACAGAACCTATGGGTACATAAATTTTTTTGTAGGACCATATATAACATATAAGGCTCCCTAATAAAACTTATAAATAATTTTTCAAAAAAATAAACATAAAACACATCATTTCCAATAGTTGAGAATATATATCTAACATATCTACCCAGTCCAAACAAACACGGCCTTCGATACATGTTAACAAAACTACCCCTTTTTCCTAGTGTTCCTAGCCTAATTTATTTTCGTTACACCCATGACCTAGCTCCCTTTCACTCTGGACATTGCTCTCTCTGTCGCTTTCTCGCTCGCCATGATCGTCTGAAGAACTCCAGTGGTTTGAACCTCTCTCTTCTCTCTCTCTCTCTCTCAGGTTGCTTACTGCGATTTTATCAATTGAGAGGGAAAAGAGGATAATTGAATCTCAAGAGATTGCCGACTCTCATCTATGATTTTCTCTGTCGATTTCACTAATCTTCAATCATTTTCTGCAAAATGCAGGTCCCATCGATTCCAACCTGTTAGGGTTTTGGTTGGAGTTCTTTGAAAATCGCTAAAAGTAACGGTTGAGGATTGTAGGGGTTTTGTACAACTTGTGCTGTTTATTTTTGTTGCTCGATTTGGTTTCACAGTTTCTTTCCATACAAACTTCAGGGAGTATTTTCAGCTTGCAAACAAATCAGGTAATACTTCTGTTCTTTACTGAAAGCTCTCTCTGCTACTTTTTTTTTCTTTCTTCCTTCTTCTTTTGGTTGTCTCTTTGGTTGATGTTCACACCATTTCTACATTCGTTTAGTATTGATGGATAATATAGTATGTCGGTGAGTGGCAATTGCAAGTTATCCCTTCATAATTTTATTAATAATTAGTAATATCATGTGATAGTGATAATATAGTATCACTGTTATGTTGAATTTTCACTCGATTGCGATCCAATGCTAGAGAGTATTGTGTTGTATGGCCCATGGAACTTCTTAAGCTGATTGGAAAACTGATTAGCATTTTCCACAAGAATTGTTGAAGAGCAGCTGCAAATCAAATAGTAAAACCATGACATTAACAGGCTTAATTATCATACTCCGTTAAATTAAATACAAAAATATTTCGTAAAAGATAAAGAAATGTGACTTGATAGGAAAATGAGGGAAAAAGGGTGTCTTGTTTAGATAAAGAAGCATCTTGCTATTGAACACATCTGTTTAAAATTTGGTTCCTTTTGTGCATTTTGCTCCTGTTAGAATCAGACCTAAATTGCCAGAAAGTAGAGGAATAGGCTTATTAATCAGGATTTATGGTAGCCCGTCCAGATTCCACTATAAAATACAATTTGCCATTGTAAATTTGTCTAAAATAAAAAATAAAGAGATAATATAGGATCGTACACTAAAAGGCTTGGGAGTCAATATAATCTGGTAAAAACATAAATTGGTTCCAATCTGACACGAAATTTATATCGATAAATAAGATATTTTAAAAAGATTTTGCTAATAAATTCTATTAAATCTTGTTTATACATATGTATTTTTTTTATGTAATCGATTTCTGTATTAATAACATAATTGTATTCACAATGCTCAATCTTGGACTCAATAACTTTGTTTGTATGATTTTGTTTTGCTTTAAATCGCTCCCTTTAGAATGATTCAATACAGTAGTGACACTGAATGCAATGCAACATAAATTCCATGCATTGAGAAGAAATTTTAGTAGAGGGCATCAAACGAATCATATTTTAATCATATTGGGTGGTCCTGCAATGGGAGAGAGTAGGTTAGGACAGTGAGTACAACTTAAAAAGGTTGTGAATTTCACAATATTTAATTTTCAGTGATGCTTGGCAAATTTAGGACTCCCCTTGCCTAAGTGGGTGTGCTACTGAGACACATCTAAACTAGTTAATGCGTTCAATTTATTTGATATACTAGCATAGCAAAGCAATTTCCCTTAGTAGAATAAACATTATTAAATTGCTATCTTAATTTAAAGGGTTTATTACACATTCTACCCCTAAACTATTGCCTAATATTTTGTAATACAAAAGTTATGGGATCCTAAATTATTCTCATATTTCAACACTTCCCCTCAAGGTAAAAAAAAATAGCACCCAATTAGTACAAATTAGTGTGTGTTTGGGAGGAGAAAGATTGGGAAAACACCAAACCTTTGGCATAGTGCACAAAGTGGTGGCCTCATGATGGACCAACGGATTTGGTGAACATATTAGCTAACTACTCAGATGAATGGACTTAGATGTTGAATATAAGATGTATGTAATTAGACAACCTCATGTATTGAATGGCATTGACACATATATACACATACACACACACACACATATATATATATATATATATATAAGAGGCCTTTTGATTGTATTTAATATTGTCTTTTCTTTATCATTTATTATTATTTCTTGTGGGTCGGATTTTGTAAATTCGGAGTGTGACAACATTTGTGGTGTTAACTCTAAGGGGTTGACCTGGTGGCAAGGTCTTGGGTCTTCGGGGTGTGCTCCCTCCAAAGTTTAGGATTGAAACCTCTTAGGTGCTAAAAATTCCTTAGGGTCATTGGATTGGAGAAAATCCTTGAATTAACCATGGTGCACTTACAGGCAAGGCTTGTGTACCATGGGGATTAGTTGCGTTTTGATCTAGACGCCCCAGTGCCAATCAAAAAAAAAATATTTGTGGTGTGGATTACCATAAATGTCATAATTAGATCATTTTCAGTTGTAACTTGAGAAAAAAAGAAGTCATAACTAAACATCACATAAGGCACAATCAAAGACTTTTTGAATCATAACCAAAATAATATCATAAACCCCAAGGGGTTGGCCTGGTGGCACGGCCTTAGGTCAGGGGGTGTGCTCCCTCCAAGGTTTAGGGATCAAAACCTTTAGGTGCTAATAATTTCTTGGAGACATCGGATTGGGGGAAAGCCTTTGAATTAATTGTGGTGCACTTGCAAAAAGCTCTTTGCCAAGGGCTTGTGCACGCTTGGGGATTAGTCGGGTTTTGATTCGAACACCCCAGTGCCAATAAAAAAAATGTCATAATTGACATTACAATGAGTCATAACTAACATTACAATGAGTCATAACTAACACCACAATAAGTCGTAATCAAAGACCAGAAAATTCATAATTGGGGTATATGGGAGTTGTGTATCATAGAATTTCCCATACTATTTTTTTGATCGGCAAAGTAAAAATTTGATTGAAAATATAAAATTAAAGGTACAAGGAAAAAAAATGCGTTGAGAGAGATTTAAAGGGTGCAAACTCTCCTACTATTGCAACTTGCATCATTTTTACAACTGACCCCTCAGACTCACTTTTTTTTTTTTAAATATTTTTTTTATTCTTTTTTAAATAAGAGGCGAAAAAAAAAAAAAGATTAAAAAGGTCTAAACTACAAACCAAACACTTGAACCCCACACTCGACAACATCCATGCCACACTGAAACATTTCCTAGGCCTGCACACATCTCAAACAACTCTACACGCCTGTATCCCACGCTTGTTCGTTCCCAAGCACTAATCCACGACCAAACCATGCCGCATGCGTCCATGCAAGAGAAGACCACGCTGCTCCCGTTTTCCGACTGCTGAAGCTCCATATTTGCCCCTTGTGTCACTCCTCCTAGCATTGCACAACCACCATCTGCAGTCCACTTACGTGCTCCAACCAACTCCATTCACTCTGAACAACTCCATTCACTCCGACCACCGTCCACCATTCACCCACCCAATCCAACTAACACCCGTAGGGAACTCGAACCAACACCCAACCTGAGACCACCTCTGCAACAACCAACACCTAAGAGAGCACCCAAACAACACCCACCTGCCGAACACCCACCGCGAGCACCCAACACCGAACACCCTACTACTTATTCATTGCCGAACAAGCCGTCACCGAACACCGTGCTCCATCGTCAATCAATCCCGCTGCTCCTATAGCACCCAAACAGTGGCGAAACTAGTGTCCCACATTGATTTGAAACCGCCTTTGAAGACCACATCTCCCCTTCCTTCATTACCACTTCTATATCGATCATCACCCATCGAACCCCCATAGCTGAAGAAAATGCCCATACTCGAGCACCAAACACCTCCAAATGGACACCCAACATGCTTTGAGACCACCGGAAATGATAGATCTGATACCACCCAAGAAACGCCCAACCAAAAACCCGTAAGAATGCCCATAAATGAGCACCGAACACTAAAACTAAAGAAGTAAATTAACCTAAGCAAACTAGAGATTAGATCTGAAAAGGAGGGGGTGGAAAATTGTGGGGGGTTCTAGTTTATTAAGAGGGAAAAGCACTCACACACAAAAGAGGTAGCTAGGCCAGCTGACCGCCATGGCCATTGGCGGCAGCTGGCTGGCCAGCGGTGAGGCCCGAGGTGGAGGTTTTTAGAGAGAGAATTTAGAGAGAGGATGGAAAGTGCAGTCCCATATTAGTTTTGGTTATGAATTTTTGTATTATTTGATTATAAAAGAAAGTAACTTTAATTAAAAGATTAGGTGATATTTTCTTGTGAATCAAAGTAATTTTGGTGATAACATTTTTGTGATGCTTTACTTTCTTTTCTTTATTCATGTGTATTTATCGATTTCTCGCATGCATACATGTATATTTTGATTAACTCACATAAGTTAATTGAAATATAAGCATATATCCTTAGATCCCCCTTTCAAAAATCATCGCCTTAATTGAAATATAAAACGATGATTCTTGAATTGTCCAATTTTGGACAGTTTGGGAGTGCATAATCTATATCGTAGTTAGAGGCTCACCGCTTTATATTGTTTTCTCTGAGGAAGATTTCGTGCGGCAAATCCGCTTGTTCTCCAGGTGCATACATGATGTGGTGTATTGCTAGCGATAAATATACACCATATTTATGTCGTGTACTTGGAGAATTATGTGGATATGTTGCTGAAATTTCCTTAGGGTTGGACATAGTGGAATGAGTTGTTTTATGCAATATACATTGTGTTTTCCTGAATGAGATAGGACCACCTACTTATTCAAGTGAAGTTGGATGGATAGGTATCACTACGCATGAACATTTAGGAATTATTTAGAGTTGTTGTGATGGTTAATTAATATGCATATTAATGTGTACAAAAGATATATTTGAGAGAAGTAGAGAGAATGGATAAGAGTTGGATTGATTTGTCAAATAGGATTTCGAAGGAATATGTGAATGGGATCAATCAATTTCTTGTATGTGCATACACTAGTAGGGCTGAAGGTTCAACAATTAGTTGTTCGTGTAGGCCATAACAATTAATGGATTCGAAGGCTGAGAACATGTCAAGTCGTGAAGAAAAGTTGAGAATAAGTGTAACGATGCCATTTTAGTTGTTTAAAGTATTTCTATTCTAAAACGACGTCATTTTATGGTTAACGATGTCTAACAATAGGTTTCTCTTCATTTTTCTCTTTTCTCTTGACCGACCTTGTCACGACCCCATCCACCCCAAACAAAGATAGGGTAGTGACTTGCCAGTAGCCGTAGGCTACCAAAGGCCCAACTATACAATTCTATAGTACTCCTAAAGATGATTGGGTTAAAATCATTATAAATAGCGGGAAGTCTTTAAAATTCTTTAACCTGTTTAATTTCACAACATCCATTCAGAGCAAGTGTGTAGATAGATGAAATGAACACAAACTGTTGCTTTATTTATTATTACAACCTTCACAACGGAGTACAACTTAAAATAAAGTTACTGTACATCTCAGTTGCCAAACTACCTATACACAGAGTCATCACAAAACGTTTCTCCTAAAGAGAAGGCAAGGCATGTAAGTCCTTCACGTCGTATACACAAATATACAAAGCTGGCACAATCTTTATTCACTTTTGTCACCTACATATATATATAGGGAGGAGGGGTGATGTTTTGATTAACTCACATAAGTTAATTGAAATATAAGCATATATCCTTAGATCCCCCTTTCAAAAATCATCGTCTTAATTGAAATATAAGACGATGATTCTTGAATTGTTCAATTTCGGACAATTTGGGAATGCATAATCTATATCGTTGTTAGTGGCTCACCGCTTTTTATTGTTCTCTCCGAAGAAGATTTTGTGTAGCAGATCCTCTTGTTCTCCAGGTGCATACATGATGTGGTGTATTGCTAGCGATACACCATATTTATGTCGTGTACTTGGAGAACTATGCGGATATGTTTTCAGAATTTCCTTAGGGTTGGACAAAGTGGAATGAGTTGTTTTCTGCGATATAGATTGTGTTTTTTTGAATGAGATAGGACCACCTACCTATTAGAGTAATGGATAGGTATCACTATGCATGAACATTTAGGAATTATTTAGAGTTGTTGTGATGGTTAATTAATATGCATATTAATGTGTACAAAAGATATATTTGAGAGAAGTAGAGAGAATGGATAAGAGTTGGATTGATTTGTCAAATAGGATGTCGAAGGAATATGTGAATGGGATCAATCAATTTCTTGTATTTGCATACACTAGTAGGGCTGGAGGTTCAATAATTAGTTGTTCGTGTAGGCCATAACAATTAATGGATTCGAAGGCTGAGAACATGTCATGTCGTGAAGAAAAGTTGAGAATAAGTGTAACGATGCCATTTTAGTTGTTTAAAGTATTTCTATTCTAAAACGACGTCATTTTATGGTTAACGATGTCTAACAATAGGTTTCTCTTCATTTTTCTCTTTTCTCTTGACCGACCTTGTCACGACCCCATCCACCCCAAACAAAGATAGGGTAGTGACTTGCCAGTAGCCGTAGGCTACCAAAGGCCCAACTATACAATTCTATAGTACTCCTAAAGATTATTGGGGTAAAATCATTATAAATAGCGGGAAGTCTTTAAAATTCTTTAACCTGTTTAATTTCACAACATCCATTCAGAGCAAGTGCATAGATAGATGAAATGAACACAAACTGTTGCTTTATTTATTGTTACAACCTTCACTTAGCCACAACGGAGTACAACTTAAAATAAAGTTACTGTACATCTCAGTTGCCAAACTACCTATACACAGAGTCATCACAAAACGTTTCTCCTAAAGAGAAGGCAAGACATGTAAGTCCTTCACGTCGTATGCACAAATATACAAAGATGGCACAATCTTTATTCACTTTTGTCACCTACATATATATATAGGGAGGAGGGGTGATGAAGATCATGGAAAGAAGAAAAAAAGCAAATCTGAAATTTCACATAAAGCATATTTAGGGCATCAAGAATTAAAGATTTAGAATCATTTTAAGTCTTCATGTCATTATAGTAGGTTTTAGTAATTAAGGGTATAATGGTAATTCCAATAATTGTTGGACATGGGTTGTAGGGGTCACCCATGGGTTTTATTTTGGGTCAAGTTATTAAATGGGTTATTATATATGGGTTTTATTGTGTCTAAAATAATCTTAGTGGTCAAAAGTCCAAGTTTTCTATTTTGATATTGAAGTAGAATTTTAAGTCATTAAAGTTTCTTATTATGATTGAAGTGGAATCGGAAGTCATAGTTGATCTAGAACATTAGTAGTTGCTAAATATTTTTGGTTTCTAAATTTGAGAAATAGTCCTTATAGAATTAGGAGAGTCTTTAGCCTATAAATATATGTGTAATCTCAATGATTCAAGAGTAGAGCTAATATTATGAAAATTTGAGATTGTGTTTGTGTAATTGGCCTATCCCTTGCGAGGGTGAAACACCTATCTCTCTCTCTTTTTCTTCTTCTTCTATCCCGCAAGGTTACTGTTCACGTCACTGTTCACAGTGCTTAGAACAACCACCCAATTGTCTCTAAACACTTGTGTTTTCATTCCCCAAATCCTACCTTTTTACAAATCCTTAAACTCCTATTTTTAAATACTTTTGCAGCCACAAAATCCCACAAAATCTAGCCCTATAAGTCTATTGTTGCTGGTGCCAGTATATTTAAACTGGGCTCACTACTTGTAGGAAAGTAATCCCTATTCGTCCTACATCAAGGGGTGAACCAAAGCCCAATCAATAACATTTAATCAAAGGTGTAAAATAACAGATATCAACATTTGTACGATAAAAAGCATAGTTGAACTGAGAGTTAAACAGTTTGAGAAAAAAATAGTCATATGCATTTTATTTCAAAACAATGATAATGAACATCCGAGTCGGTACTAACAAATGGAATAATCGGGTCGACTCTGGTTTTCAAGCCCACCCATGGGTGGCATTGGAGATCTCAAACAGCTGCTACTTGTATATTTTCTGTCCCCTAATAGGTAGGACTAACCGAGGACGCCATGTATGTATTCTCTTCAATGTAATCATAGGATATCCATTAGTTTGAGACATTTCAATACAATTTGGATCAAATAAGGTTTAAGCATTAAAAATAGACGGTCAAATTAATTTTGAAGAGTTATACTTCTCAAATAATTAAGGGTTTCCTAACTCAAGCCTAAATTCAAATAAAATAACTTTCTAAACCTAAGTTCTTTGATTCTTTCCAAAAAATCATATCCAAACAAAATCAACCAATTAAAAAATAATGAATAGGGTAGAAAAATGAATTTTACCTCAATTCAAGCTTAAGAACAATTCTAAGTCAAGAATTCCCCCTTTCTCCCTCTTCTTCTCTTCTCTTTTTTCCTTGCTTTTCCAGCAGATTTTCTCTCTTCTTTTGTTTTTGAAGCAGAGACACTTGTCTTTACAATAGTTATATATATATATCTAATATAAAGTGGAGGTGGCAATACCAATTGAGGTGTGTCACACTTGTCTCTACTAATTGCACCACTAGATTAATTTAGATTAACACTAATTAAGCTATGTTAGTACTAATTAATCAAGTTTAGGCCACTAATCACGTGTAACTTAATCAATCATGTCTAAGATTAATTGCACTAATCACGCTTAATTACCACTAATCCCAATTAAATTTTCACATAATATACGAAAGTATCTAATACATTAGACCAATACAATTAAGCACCTTGATTAAGGATTCAAGAGTACATGAGCATACTATGTTCAAAAAGGAAACTTTCTAGATTTCATACCCTTAAACTTCAATTTATTTCCTATCAAAGCATATTTCAAAGTACTTCAAAATATCAAAGGTGCTAACTAATGCAACTCAAGCACTTAAACATAGAATAAATTATGCATATGTCACGCAAGAACATTAGAGGTGTTACAGACCTCATCTGCCTCATCTCTCAAAATTCTCTATTGAAGTAGAAGAAAACCCAATACTCACTCTGTCTAGCAGTGTTTCAAAATGTAGTGTTATGTAATGGTTGCGGCTGTTATGTAACGGTTGTGGCGGTAGGCACGACGTGTTACCTTCGCTTTTGCATTGTAATTGAGATTCATAGGTGTGTCGGCCGTAGAGGTTGCAATGGTGCCGTAACGGCCTGTTACACAATGTTCTGAGCTGATTCTTAAAGAAAAACAAATCAAAAAGCTGAAGAAATATATATTAAACAAATTTTGTACATACCTTTATGATTGATTGGATGGTAGTCTACAAAACTTGAGTTCTTTTCAAATTGTAAACCCGTGAACTACTTTGAAGTGAGATTTTTCAGACCCATAATCTTCAGATCAGATCCACAGCCTTTAGAGCCTTTAAAAACTCTCCAATTGAGATTCAGATCTTTAGATCCACTGATTTTGAACCATCTTCAACTGAGTTTCTGATTAAAAAAAAAATAAAATTGGTTCACAGGAAGAGGGATAGAGAGAGAAAAGGGAAGATGGAGGAGTGAGAGATAGAGAAAGAGAAGAGGGAAGGTGAAGAACCTATGTTGAAGAAGATGTTGTCTTTGAATCTTGCAGAGGGAAGATGATGTTGTCAATCTAATCTACTGAGAGTAAGACCCAAGTTCTATTTGGCTGCCTCTTGAAAAGTTCTTTATTATTGTTTTGTTTTGTTTGCTTGCCAAATATATAGCAACTTTTGATTTAAAAAAAATAAATATATTTAGGCTCTTATTTCTAGTATCTTATATATAAATAGTTAGTGATTGATTTTTTTTTATTTTTAAAATATCTAAAAAACATAACACCTATAATTATATTAATACATTTTATACATGTCAGTTTTTATTGATTAATTTATTTTGTTTTTATTTATAGGTTATTCAAAAAGATAACGAATATTCAAGTGATTCAAGTTCCAAAAAAAACCATGTATGGATTTTTTTTCTTTATAATTTTTTTTTTTAATTTTTATATGATTACATTAGCATGTAAAATAAAAATGTATAAATAGTGGTTGCATTTTTTTTTTTATAATCATTTCATTTAATATTTAATTGTAAATGTTTTTTATTTTGTTATTGTAATGTGTTGTGACAATAATTTTTATGGGTATTTTTTTTTTAAAAAAATCAACAGCTCAAATTTTTTTTTTCTTTATAATTTATTTTTTAATTTTTATATGATTGCATTAGCATGTAAAATCCAAATGTATAAATAGTGGTTACATTAGAATTTTTTTTCCACAAGTGTAATATGGATTTATGACATATAAAGTCATTAATTATTGAAATAAAATGTAAAAAAACTCATTTTATAGTGATTTAAAAATATGAAATATATTGGATCATATTTTGAAATTGACAAAAATTTATTTTAAAACCCAATGAATATGATTCTGGAAAAAAAATGTGTATCGGTAAGTTTTTTTCAAATTGTGCGAAAAATAAAAAAATTCACGGTTTTGGTTACCCCAACTGTTATGCTATGCCCTTTACACCCGGCAACCGCAACCACGCCACTGCCACCGTTACTGTAACTGCTCTTCAGAACCTTGCTATCTAGTCTCCCGCTGTTTCTTGGACAGGGATTTCTCTAAGATCCCAGAACACCCCTCATCATCGTAGATTGCCTATGGTTGATTCGATTATGGTTTTGTTTGTCCGAATCCATATATTTACAATCTACAAAACCGTGGTGGGTCTGAAAAATATTGTTTTAATTATTCAAAAATAAAAATAAAAATTAGGGTTATGATTTTCCAAAAAAAGGGTATGCTTTGATTGACAGCATGGAAATTAATTAATTAATTTTTTGTTCGATTAATTATTATCAGTCCTTTTTGTTTAGTTCATGTTGTGATTTATTTGTATGTTTTTATTTAAAAAATTATTAAATCAGAGTACAATTTGCTTAACATCTCTAGGATAAAATTTTTGGTGATCCCTGTGATGTTTTTTTACTTTGTAGGTTGTCTTTTGCTTTGTGTAATTGTGATGATCTTCATTCAAACGGGGGGTTTGATGATAACGTTTGTGAAACCTGATAGTAAGGGAAATGATATTTCATGACATAATTTACGATTGATTTATTAGCAATTTTTGAAAATTAATTGTTTTGTGGAATTTCATGTTTGATGGGTTTCCTTCATTGCAAGGGGAGCAGGGAGACAATGATGATAAAGAAAAGAAACCATTGTAGGTAATAATATATTATTATAGATGAAGTTGACAAGCAAAGGTTTGTTCTCAATACTAAGATACAAGTCCCCAGTGTATGAGCCAACCAATCTTCTCTATAAGCAGCAATGTCGAACCATAGTGAAAGTCCGTTTGAAATGGGTGAAGAACCGAACCCTAGACCATATCATTGACACCCACACCGACCTCAAGGCTGCTTTCCTCATCAGGGATGCCATCAATCGCTCCTCCACATCCTACATCACCTCCAAGTCCATCTCCGAATGGCAAAAGCTCCTTGGCCTCACTGTCCCCACCCTTCGCTTCATTCGCCGTTACCCAACTCTATTTGAAGAGTTCCCTCACCCCAAGTACCCTAGCTTACCCTGTTTTCGCCTCACTCATATTGCTACAACTTTGCACAATCAAGAGCTGATTCTTTACCAGACCCATGAATCTGATATTGTCCAACGCCTTTGTCGGCTTCTCATGATGACCAAGAACAAAATGATTCCTCTTCAATCACTTCATCCTTTGAAATGGGACCTGGGTTTGCCTGATGATTTTGATAGAAACCTAGTTAACAAGTATCCGGATCAATTTCAAGTTGTTAAAGGGTCGAATGGGTTGCTGTCTCTTAAACTCGAGCAATGGCACGAAGATTTTGCCGTTTCTGAGTTGCAGAAGAGTAATGAGAATGGTGGTAAATTGGGCAGCAGTAGCAGTAGTGGTGAGTATAGGCAATTTAAGAGGGGGCAAACTGCATTGGTGTTCCCAATGAGTTTTCCGAGGGGTTATGGAGCACAAAAAAAAGTGAGGGCATGGATGGAGGAGTTTCAGAAGTTGCCATACATTTCTCCATACGATGACTCTAGTAGAATTGACCCCAATAGCGAGCTTATGGAGAAGAGGGTTGTTGGGGTTTTACATGAGTTTTTGAGCTTGACCATGTATAAGAAGACTAAGAGGAACTACTTGAGAAGCTTGAGAGAGGAGTTGAATCTTCCTCACAAGTTTACACGAATCTTTACAAGGTATCCAGGGATATTCTACCTCTCGTTGAAGTGCAAGACAACCACTGTGGCACTAAAAGAAGGTTACCGGCGTGGAAGATTAGTGGACCCTCATCCGCTTGTACGTTCAAGAGAGAAGTTTTATTATGTAATGAGGACTGGGTTGATTTATCGGAATAAAGGTTTCGATTTGATACCTCAGCTTGACAATTTGGCTAATGATGGGGTGGATGGGATGGAACAAGAAGAGTCCGAGGAAGAAGAGTTTGAAACCGTGGATGAATGCTATGAAGAGGAAACTTCAGGGGTTGAAGTGGATTCTGATGAAGATTAGTGTTCTATCCAACAAAGAATGGCTGTCCTGAAAAATGGAATAGAGTTTCACCTTTGGAGGTAAGGAAATATTTTTAAATAGAAGTGAACTTTACGGATTGTTTTCCTATCTAAAAATCAGAGTGAGTATACATATCTTATTTTCCAGAGCTATGCAAAGGCTAAGTATGTTTTTTATTTGTTACTGTTGATTCTATAGAATTCAATGTTAAGCCTTAAGGAGTTGAGGTATAAGCATTTCAGATTTTTATTTTTTTATATTTAGTAAATAAATTATATATTTCAAAATAAAAAAAAAAATATTAAAAATTAAACATAAATGTGAATACTTTTATCGTCAAGGTGTCGAACATTTCACTGTAGAGAAGGAAGCTTCTCCTCATCAAAAGTGAAATCAACATTCTTAGCTTCAATTATCAAGCTTCTCACTTAAGCCTTAACTTTGTGTTTTTTCTTGATTGATCATTTATTTGATTTTTCTTATGGAATATAGTTGCAAAAAAGGTTTTTTTTTTTTATGTTTAAATCTTATATTGGACTAAGTTTGACAAGAGCCCAAGATAAGCTCTATATATTCGTACTTCTCATATGTTTATGTGCAAAGGTGTACAAGGTTCATCTGAAGTGCACATCTCAAACTGTGATTTGTTTATTTGACCGTTTGCTTTCAATTGTTAGTTGCAATTGTTGATTCCATATATGTTAGCAATTTGATAGAATTGAGTGAAATAAAGAGCCTTCCTCTGAAGTTTTTTGGAATTTTGAGCAAGCAATTTGGAACAATTTAAACTAAAAATTAGGCATTGTTGGTTCTATGGAGTGTTTCTTGAATTGGGTTTGAGGATGATTGCTTTGTTTGAAGGTTTTGGTATTGTATTAGATTCATAAGTTGTTTAATATGCATGATGCTCGATTGTTGTTATCCATTTTAGACTACCCTTTGATGTATTAGGCGCTATACAATACTTGAATGGCAAACTGTTTACATGTCATGTTCCGGGTCTCGGACTTGACGTGAGCATGTCTTCGGACTTGTTGTTTTCCTTTTCGGAGCCTTGAGTGCCTTGTGTTACGTCGGTGTTTGAGAATTGAACCTGGTTTAACCTTCTAGATGTTTGTGCGATTTAAAATTGAGTTTCGGATGTAAGAACAAAACCAGGGAGTGGAAACACCTTAAGAAAATTTTTGGCATAACAAGTGTTCCTGCACATGCAGCCAGGAGGGCCTGCACGTGTGGATTAGTGCAGCGGAAGAAGTGGGTTGCTGGGCATGGGCTTGGTCCCACACATGCGGGGGCTGGGGCCATACGTGCAGAATGAGGACCACATGTGTGGGGAAGTTGGGCCGCACACGCGGCTTGGGTGAGAAGCTGAGTTTTGGGACTGCAGTTGATTGCATGTGTGGAGGGGGTTCCAGCACTTGCGGAAGGGGGCCCACACGTGCGTCCAGACGTGTGAACTTCTCAATTCTTGGGCCCTTTAGCCTATTTCTTGACCCTTTCTTCCCCGTTTCTCTCATTTCTCTCAAACCTCTCTCTCTACACTCTCTCTGTTTATCTTTCATCTCTCTAGAAAACTTCCACAAAACTCACTTCAAATCCAAGCAAATTTATCAAGCTTTTTAATACTAGTTCTTTATACCAAAGCGATGAGCATTCAGAGAGCTACATTTTGAGATCAAATTCCGGCAAAGTTGAATTTTTTGAGCTTTTCTTCTCTTTTTTCCTTGAGGTAAGGATTTCTTTAATTTTTCTTAATATAGTCTGGATAGGTGGTATTTTATATTGTATGAAAACAAGATTTGATTGGAGTTTTTTTGAAATTCATGTAGAAGAGATTTAGGGCTTTGAGTTGTAGTAATGGATATTGTGATTTCTTGTTTAAAATGATAAAATGATGCTTTACTAGAACACTTCATGATGTATAAAAATAGAAAACCCTAATTATTTGTGGTAAAACCCTAATCTTTATGAGTTTATGAAATTGTGAAATTAAATGTGTATATGTGAAATTAATAGTGGGTGTTATTGTTTGAAATCCTTGAAATTGTTGGACATTAATAAAACGTTTATGAAATGCATGAATTAGTACATTTTGGAGAAATTAGAATTGAATAGTTATTCTGAGGAACATTTGGATTTGGAGTTGTAATTTAATGGGATGTTAAGAATTCGAGTAATGATTTGGATTGATGATAAGTCGGGAATTGTCACCTAATGCTTGATGGAATTCGTTGAGAATGTAATATTTATATTGTAATTAGCTATGCCCTATGTTGTCTAGTTTGATCATTGAAATATGGAAAATTGTGGTTGGTATAATGGAATTAAAACTAGGGTTGGCATTATTAATGATATGGTTGAATTGTGAAACTCGGGTGTGTTGTGAGCAATGAAGATAACGGGTGATTTTGGGAAATTGCGAATCCACTATTGATATTGTAATATATAGTTGATTAGAGATATTTGTTTTGGCAATCGATGGAGGATTGCATTACTTGTAGAATGGCTATGGAATTAGGTGAATTGAACCCTTGCGTGTTTTACAATTTTGTTGACTAGTAGGTGATGAAAGTGCTATATAGAGGTCTCAAATTCCTTCTGGTTAGCAGCTGGTAAATTGGTTTACGCTTCAAATGAGAGGTACTAATTTCCTTCTAGTTAGCGCCTGACAAAGTGGGGTGCGCTTCAAATGATGGGTTCCAAGTTCTCTCTAGCTAGCGCTTGGTAAAGTGGTTGTGCTTCAAATGATGAGTTCTAAGCTCCCTCTAACTAGTGCTTGGTAAAGTGGAAGGTTGTGGCTTTGCGAAGTCAGGTTGCCTTATGTGATAGTATTATTTTGTTGAACTACCTATATGTGTCGTGATATGAGGGGTGCACCAT
The DNA here is from genome assembly GCF_004153795.1 of Camellia sinensis. Taxonomy (NCBI): domain Eukaryota; kingdom Viridiplantae; phylum Streptophyta; class Magnoliopsida; order Ericales; family Theaceae; genus Camellia; species Camellia sinensis. The sequence goes on from NW_021026516.1 coordinate 1,782,400, forward strand.
TTGCCTTATGTACTAGTGGCCAGTAAAACATGGGAGTACGTGTTGATATTACCATTATGTACTTAGTATAAATGGTGATGGGTGCTTCATTTGCCCTTGTGCTTATGGTTATAAAATATGGTAGATACTTTGAGAATATAGAGATTCTAGTGATTTGCATGATGTGTTGGTTGTTGAGGGTTACTTAATTTACGTGGTTGTATTATTTCTAAGTTGTATAACCGTGAGTTGCTTTGGTTGGAACGTCTTAAAGAGTTGAGAACATTTTGGAAATGATTTTTAAATATCGAAAGTGATGAATTTCTTAAAGCTACTAAGAAACAAATGGAAGGCTAAGGATTTTGATTGTTCCTTGAAATGATAAATAATAGTTTTTGAGAAAAGAGTACCTATGTATATGTTTATTTTGGATATTAAAAAGGGGAACACTATTGATATATGTATTATGTGGAGCATTCATGATCATATACTCATATTGTACTATATTAATTAGAATTATTGGGATTTCTATGGATCATATGCTCATCTCACGTTGTTGATAACTTTTCAGGTGCAGAGTCGAAGATTGTACTTGGAGTTGGAAAGCTCCATTTGTCTTCAGTCTCGGGGCCATTTTATGTATAGGCGGAACGCCATTGTATTTGTCAAGGGTCAAACCCTTTTTGTTTATGTAATTGCAAGCCTAAGAGCATTTTTACCAATTGAAATCCATTGTTACGTCATATGTATAACCGTGAGGGAACTTCTATTGTTTATTTACGATCATGATTGTAGCTTCCACATGTTTATTTATTAAATTAATCGTAATAATGATTGAGGTAATGATAACTGGGTTCTTAAGATACGGGGCGTTACATTACATGTGTCCCCAAATGTGATGACTAATGAATGCAAAAATTTACTTGGTAATCATGGTTTAATCATTGTTTGCTAAACCATATACAAGCACAAGAACTTGGATGGTTCCTTAGTATGCTTACGGATATTGATAATTCAAAGGTATAATTATTACATGGTTTCATAAATCTTTGATTTCATTTGAGTCTAAAAGATTATGATATTGATTGTGGATATAAGTTTTATGTAAAACTATTATTCTACAGAACAATTAGGAATTTTTCCAGTAAAGGTCTCACTGGTTTTCTCACGAGACAATCACTATTTTTTATATTGTTTCTCACAGAAAGTGTGTAACTAAGCACTTGAAAGTGAAGGAAAACATTAACACGTTCAAGCTTTCATGTAAATAATTTTACATGAAATATATTTTTGGGTGCAAACATTTTATATTGAAACTGTGGATGATTGTGTACGGTATGCCAAACAAGTTGATCTGGGAAGATGGTAGGCACTTAGATGGCTGAAGGTGGATGAAGAGAGAGCTAAAGCAATCTTAGAAGAGAGACGGCGGCAATGGAGGTCTTCTATACCATAGAGAGAGAGAGAGAGAGGAAAGGATCTCCTGACAATATCAAGGGAAGTCAACGGATCTTGACAATCTCAAGGGACCAGCGGATCTCTTATGTAATGGATCCTACATGTGGATCTTGGCGATAGTGAGATCCATGAAGATCTTAAGCACACTTGTGATGGCATGTCAATGCCATGTAATGGAGATGAGGTGGAAGAGTTGTAGTTTAGGGTTTGCAGGTATAAGTTAGGGCTGTTAAGGCTTTAGTGGAGAAGATGACAAGGGTATAAATGTCTTTCTATTTTAATTTTACGTTAATTTTTTATTTGAAGAAAAGGTCTACTCGTGAATTTGGTGTGTGTATTGCGAATTCCGTTAGTTTGGACAAATCAATTAATCTTTGTACCACATTCATTTGTTTTAGTGTGTTTCTAATATTTGAATTTTGAAGAAAGAAAACCAGATGGGAAGATAAGGAGCTCTTATTGTCTTTAGTTGGGTGAAAGGGACCACGCTCCCCCTCTGGATATATTTTTGGATTCTTTTAAAGAACTTGGGTTTTTTTTTTGTTTTTTGTTTTATACCCAGCATTAACTATTAAAGAGTGTTAATAGGTATCTGAATCATGTAATGCAGAAGCATGGTCCCATACAATACAGGCCTTTCAAATGTAAGACTCTTATGTTGTGTTTGGTTGGGGGATTTGGGATGGGATTTGGAAAGGGAAAGGGAAAAGTGTGTAAAATTATGTGAAATATAGGCATGATTTATTCACATTTCACCTACCTTTTCCATTTCCCTTTCCAAATCCCTTCCTAAATCTCCCAGCCAAACACAGCATTAGTTTTGTTCGTTTTATACCCAGCATTAACTATTAAAGAGTGTTAATAGGTATCTGAATCATGTAATGCAGAAGCATGGTCCCATACAATACAGGCCTTTCAAATGTAAGACTCTTATGTTGTGTTTGGTTGGGGGATTTGGGATGGGATTTGGAAAGGGAAAGGGAAAAGTGTGTGAAATTATGTGAAATATAGGCATGATTTATTCACATTTCACCTACTTTTTTCATTTCCCTTTCCAAATCCCTTCATAAATCTCCCAACCAAACACAGCATTAGTTTTGTTCTCATATGCATCAGATATCTTGTGGTACAAGTGGTGCCAGGTCAATTCTCTTCTTTCTTTGTGTGTTTGTGCGCACGCACACAATTATAGTAAAATATGGTGCTAATGTAGTTTGGATTTATCTCAAGGAGAGGGAAAGAACTCTGTAGCTTATCTGTTTTGTTTGATCCAAATGCTTATATATATATATATATATATATCTGTGTGTGTGAGCGTGGGCGCATGATATGGATTGTTTTGTTTGACATTTTTCACTTAAAATAGATGTTGAAGTACAAATGAATTTGCTTATGATCTGTTAATTATGTTTAGGCTAAGTTTGGGTACTTTCAAAAAAGTTAAAAAGTCAAAAAGTTACTCAAAAAGTTAAAAAGTTACTCAAAAAGTTAAAAAGTTAACACTATTCACCAAAAGTCAACAATTACGGCTGCACAACTCCCAATTCAAATTTTTCCCTACAAATCAATTTTTACAATTTTTATTACACATTTTTCAATTAAAAAGTCAAAAGTTATACCCAAACAGTCTTTTTCAACCTCAATTTTAGGTCCAATAAAAAAAGTAAAAAAGGGAAAAGTGCCACTTTTTTTAGTCTTCCCAAACTTGGCTAGTGTTGCTGAACACAAGTTTATGAGGATAGTCCAGTGGTGTGGGCCTTGACTCCCTGCTCATCTGCTTGGGTTCGAACCTCAACCTCTCCTCCCGCTCTTCCTCAGGATAATATAATATCTGATTATTTGAATGTATCGGGAAAAAAAAAAATGTTGAGCCATGGTTGAGTAAAAAATAGGTTTGGTACTAAGATTGTCTCTGCTATTCCAGAATTTGTTTTAACAAGGCTATAATTTTGACAGAATTATGAAGTGTTCTATCTTAAGATCTGCTGGGTGAAAAGGGTGGATTCTCTGCCAAGGATTGTTTTAGTGAGGTTTCGTGCACCAACAGTTCCCAAGTTTTTGAATGAAGATATGTCAATTCCAGTGATGGGAGTTTGGCAACTCTGTAATTGCAAATGATGTGTTCAAAGTTAAAAGGGATATTCTACTTGGGGTGTGCATTATATGCCCCTAATTACATTCTTGGTAGTATTTGGTTATGACTTATTAGCTTGTTAGTTATGACTTGATTATGATTTGATCATATATATTCTGATATTAGTTACGACTCATTGTTATGTTAGTTATGACATTATTTTAGTAATGGTTCAAGGGCTCTTTGATTTTACATTATGTGATGTTTGGTTATTTGTTAAGATTCCTATAGAATTGAGTTATAACATCTGTGATAACCAACTCCCCACTAATATCATAACTTGCGTATAGTATATACCCTTTTGAGGACTTGTACCACATCATTACCAAGTCACACTAAAAATATTTGAACTTTGATCCTACCTAGTTGCTAGGTAACCATGGGATCATGATTGGTTGAGCCATCTCAATTTTTTATTTTTATTTTTATTTTTATTTGTTTTGAGAACAATCTATCTCATAAATGAAAAATGATGGGAAGCTCTAATTGTTCACCCCTAATCCTCCACATCAAAGCTCTAATTAAGCACTTCTAATCCATCCCTAATGATGTAGAATGGATCCCATTACCCACTCCTCACTTCTCATCCTTCCTCTCTCTATCTCTCTCTATTATCTCTTTCTTCCACCTCATTAGAGGTCAAAATAGGGGTGACATATTACGGGATGTAGTACCACTTCTCATTAATGGTCTTCTTTCTTATTTTTGATTTGTGAAAACTTTTTTTTAAGGGTAAATTACAAATACATCACTGAGGTTTGTTTAAAATTTGAATCGACACTTGTGGTTTGGAAAATTACAAATATCCCCATTTTATAATATTTTATTTAATAGAACTATTAAAAAAATGAAATTCCTAATTACTCTACTATACAAGAATAAAATTACATAAATTATTAATTAAAATAAATATTTGATATCATTGAAAGCTGTTAATTGACTTGATGATTTATTAATAAAATGGGCCATTCACTATGAAATTAGATACTTCAAGGAGCGTGATATAATTTTTAGAATCACAGGGAGCAATTCGTATTTTAAGCAAACTTCAGGAAGTGTATTTGTAATTTATCATTTTTTTAAGAGAGTAAAAGAAACTGCGGACAATTACAAACAAAAAAAATTTAGGATTTGAGTTTTCTAATAAAATAAACTCTAAGCTTTTCAATTTCAATATTAATCTTTTGATTTATTTTCAATTTAAATCATTTGCCTATTTTTGTTAAGTAAAATCGATAGAAAAAGAGTATTATAATTATTAAACTCAATGTAGATACACATAAATTGTCTCAAATATCATTTTTTATTGAGTTTAATTACTAAAATTTTCATTTTTCTATCGATTTTACTTAATAAAAACAAGCAAATGGTTTAAATTAAAAATAAATTAAAAGTTTAAGATTTAAATTGATAAAATTAAAATTTAGAGTTTATTTTGTTACAAGAGTCAAATCTGGGGTTTTGGGTAACTTCTCCAAGAAACTAATATTATTTTTTTTATAGATAAATTATTAAGCAGTTATATTAACATAAAAGTAAACAATATACACAAAAAAAAAGACCATAAAGGGCCAAACAACTTAACAATAACTACAAACAACAAATTACAAAGCCATAGAAGAAAAAAAAAAATCTACGATTCAGGAGCATCACTAATCTTCTTACAAATGTGGTTTGGAAAAGAAGATCTAGATCAATATAAAGCCCAAACTTGTTATCGTTGTTGACGTCGTCTCTATCGTCACTGCCCAATTCCGCCACTATTGTCATTGTAGTTCAATCACCGTTAGAAACCAAGTTGAAGAAGAAGAACATCCCACAACAATAAGGAAGGAAAATTGAGAGAAGAGGAATGTAGGCGTCAAAAATCTACGCCAAAAATCAGTAGAGAAACTTTTAAACCCCTCTTCTTAGGCATAAAAAAAACCTAATATAGACACCCCATGCCTTTAAGACTTGGGCACCTCATGGTGAACACTTAATGATGAATTAGTACGCTGTACAAACCGTTTAATTTCTTCAGTAAAGAGCTTCGATTTTGAGTTTCAAAGCCTAAAACCTTGCACCTTCTTTGGACCAAAACCTATTTTTTCTAGCCTGACCACTCAGAGATCTGCTGGCCAACAAGTGGTCGGCAGGCCAATTTTATTGGCCGGTCGTCCCCTTTCATGGTCGGCCGGCCAGCCATATTTCTCGGCAGGCAGATATTTGTTGCCAACTGTCCCCCCCATGTGCATGCCTTGCACCAGTTGGCTCCATACAAATATTTCTGTCTAAGGAACTTGTTTTTCTATAAATAGATGACCACCCCTTTTGATTTTAGGTTAGAAAATTTTGTGAAGAGCCAAAAACTTGTAAAACACACTCTCTTTATCTTGCAATATATATACACTATACATACAGTTCCTAAACCAAAAATTTGAGGCTTTTTGCTGAGATTATTGAGCCAAAATTTTAGCTCTTGAGAGTGAACATTTTGTGGTTTGTGAACCAAAGAGTTTTCTCTGTAAAGGTATAACTTTGGCCTTGTTTAAACTACTCTTCTCTCATCTTTTTCTTGCTATTTTTATACTATTTTTGGACTGTTTTTGCGGGCTGAAACTTGTTGATTTAAAAGCCACCAAAGGTGGAGGGGTTAACCACCCTTCCTTGAACCTTATTCCATAGCTTATATCCTTGTGTTTCTCACTTGTTTCTCAACTTTTGGCTATTGATTTTCAGAGTTTTCAGAGGCTAAAACATGTGATTTTAAGGTCTAAAAAGTGGAGGGGTCAGCCACCCTTCCTTTGGCTTGCTTACTAGCTTTAATTTTCTCACATTTTTGCTCACTTTTTCTAGCTTTTCATACTAACTTATTTAGTTTAAGCTTTGAATATTATGCTTGTGTTGTTGTAAGTCCTCATAGATTTGGTGGTTTAGGCCTTAGATATCAATCTATTTGAGTTGATAGCTTTTTTATTCCATAGTTTCTGTACATATACTCACACTTGTAATAATCATCTTTACAACCTCTTTTCTTTCTTGATTTTCTTTGTTTAAGAGTTGTTTCAAACAATTGATTGTTGTTTAAGGCATGAGAAAGAGACCTTCCATGCTTAATGGTTTAATCTCTTCAGAGGTTCATTAACAGAGCATTACATCTCTCTTATGCTAAACACAACTTCTTGTTTGACACTTCTCTTCATTAATGGACGTAGTTATCACTTTTGGACAAAAATGAATAAAGAATGATAAGGTAATATAAAATAGGCTAATAAAATTGGAATAAAAGTGATAACAAGTTGTCACGACCCCAAACCGCCCCTAGTAGTTTGGTGCCGTGAGATTACCGAAAGCCAACCTTCAAAAGTTTAACACAAACAGAGTATAGTAAACGGGGCTCACAAATGCGGAAGCAATAAATCAACATACAAGGGGTCCATAAAAGCAGTGCATAAGTCAAATGAAATGGCATTCATCTATACATAACTTTACAAAACGAATACAACGAAATAAAATACATATTACATCTTGATCAAAAGGCTTCTTGAGCCGACATATACAAAATACAGTGAATACAAGCCAAGAAGCATGATTTTCAAGATTCGCCGACATAAAAGAAATGACATCGCCGACGTGAATACAAAACAAAGCCGACACAATCATGGATCCAAAACAAGCTTTTAAAAACACAGTCTAGGCGTCGCCGACGTCCTGCTCATCACCTACATATATATAGAGAGGGTGAGCTTGGATACTCAGTGAATGGTACTAGGAATAAAGGTTTTGCATGAATATAGCCGAAGTCTTTTCCAAACAAAACATGCCAAGATTATACGAATATTAGCCGAGATCCTTTCAGAGCAAAACACATCAAAACTTTATCAAAACAAGGGATGAACCGTATTCATCTATCAAAGTTTTACAAGTCTCAAGGGATGCTTACTGACATCGGTAAAACACAAATCAAGCTTTCCAAATCAACAAACCCACGCGGTAAACCGTCAGTGGCAAGACAAGGACTGCACGATCTGTAATCGATTAGTCAAGGGCACTGCGAAAGTTTATAGTCCTCCAGCACAAGGGACTTGTGTTACTTAAGCCCGTAGCTCTTTTTAACACGATGGTCTTGTGTTACTTAGGCCCGTAGCCCGCTTTAACATGATGGAACTTGTGTTACTTAGGCCCGTAGCCCGCTTTAACACAGTAGTTTTTCCAAGAAAGGACCGTATCCTTTTATACTTAGTGCTGCGAAAGTTTAGAGTCCTCCAGCACAAGGGACTTTTCGAGGATGACATCAAAACAAAGATTATTCTTGATACATCAAAATAGAGCTATTCATTCATGCTTAACAAATACTTTCGTCAAAACAAAGCAAAGCAAGATTTATCAAAACAATATAACATAGCTTTATTAGAAATACCACTCACTTAGATCTTCTCGGGTGTAGGCTCAAAGCAAGATCAAGGACCTACAATCACATGGCAATCACATTCTCAAAACAAGCTTTATATGCATGTAAATGATCCCGGCATTCTCACCATATCCAAGTCAATAACAAAGCAAAACATACTGGGAGTTTAAACACTGCTTCCGTCCCATGAAAAAACACTGGGTACCAACCAGGTCTTTGCCGAGGTCCCACACCTCCTTGTCGAGGTGTGGTCCCGATGGCCTCATTCAAAAACAAAGTCGGGAAAACCTGGGTTTCCCTTTGAAGAACATGAAGAACATGATCATGAGGAAAAAAAAAATGAATGCAAGATCATAACTTGTTGCAAAAATCTGAGATTTCATGCCATGAGTTCAAAACATGGACCTGGGTACCCATACAAGAAGGTCATGCAAGAACGAACACAAAACATGGTTCTTGTTCCAAACTTTCAGATCAAAACGAGACTCTTCTTCAAGAACACATGAATACTATTTTTCTCTTCCAAACCAACTTCAAATCGATGCATGACATGCAAAACAAATCCGATCATGCAATGCAGCTAGATGATCAATGACAACAGCCAGAGTAGATTAAGATTCTAACCTCAAAACTCGAACTTAATGGTTCAACCCTCGAAGATCAAGCTTGGAAGATTTATTCTCACTCAAGAACTTCTCATCCTTTCTCTAGAGCTTCTCTCTCTAAAGGCAAAGATTTGAGACAAAATGATTTGTTTCTAGGTCTGCCGGCTGTCTTAACAATAAGCTCGGACACGTGGCGCTACCGGGTTGGTTCAACTCAAAAGGTGATTGATTGATAAGACAAGTCTATGACAAAGCGTATTCAACAAGCTAGATGGCAAGACACATCGACAAGTAATGACATCGGCTAAAGGTAAAGCTTCGGCAACAGGGTAACAAAGACATCGGCTAGGGAGGACGACACTTGACTAAACTGTGCCACACCTTGGCCTAGATGTGCCACACCTCGGTCTAGGTCATACCTGCCCAAGGACAAGGATCACTAAGTGCAAAACATCTCGGCAACCATGCCCGAGGTGAAGATGGGAGTCGACCAAGTGGTTCCAAAACAGTTCTAAGTACAAAGGTTCAGAGGTGAACTAAGCTCAAGATGACCTCGGCTACACACCAAGCAAGAAACAAAATCATGCAAGCAACACTTAATCAAAACAAGGCAAGGCAAATCTTGCAAAACAACATAACAAGACAAGATTATGCAAGAATGTATGCAAGTATGACAAGAGTAAGGTGAGGGTTGCCACACAAGTAATAAAATTGAGTTGAGTTCAATCGGATGTTATATTGAACCCATTGAATCTTGAAATCATTACATACTCTTTAGCGATATTAATGATTCAAGAATCAATGTCTACCACTTCCCTTGAGGTAACTCTATGATAGAGAAGAGATTTTGTTGGTCTTTTATTTCCATTTATTGAGCCTTTGTCTTATCGGTTCAAAGATCATCACGCAACAAACATGCAAGTATTGATGGTTTGTGAACAAAATCTACTCCTCCCTTGATTAGTTTCATGATAGGGAGAGACAGAAAGGACAAACATCTCCTGGAAACACTCTGTTTATGCTCTGTTTTATTTCTGTGGTAGCAGGGCAGTACCAAAAAATAGTGGCCGACCGACCACTCTTCCATCCGGCCAACAACTTTCCAAGGCCAGCCGACCACCCTATTTTGTGCAGGCAGTGTCATTTTCATGGCAGAACAGAGCAGAAATTAGGGCAAAAACAGATTAATTTTTTGACTGCAAATAGAACAGTTTCTGCCAGCAAAACAGAGAGGTTTTCAGGAGAAATTTGTGCACGTGTGACGCTTTATTTCCCGTGGTTCTTTTATTTAATGCTTTGGTAGTAGTATGTTTAAATTAATTAGATTCGTTCGAAATTGTAATAGCTAGTTAAATTTAGTTATTTGTAATAGATAGTTTAATTAGTTAATTTGGTGTTGTAACAATTAGTTTAAATTCGGACATTCGGACCCTCTTGTATGAAGGCACACTTGTAATATTTGTGTATATATTCCAACCCTCATTTCTTTTTTCCTTTTATTTATATGCTTATAATGGTAGCATCACGTTTTACATTTTCATATCATTGCCATGACTTGTATCCATTTTTGCATGCATTAGGTTCGGTTCATCATTTTAAACTTGTTATTATTTCCTACTTAATTGAATACGTGCGCTATCGCATGCTTTGAGTTAAGCCATATGTCATGTTAATAAACCAAACCTATTAGTTGCATTTTGTATGTGTTGCGTTAGCCACTTACATATTAGAGCATGTATTTTTCTAACTATTTTCTTCTATTTTAGCTTGCCTCGGTTGAGTACTAGGTGAGCGTTTTTTGCTTTAGCATATTGCATGTATGTTTGTGTTGTCATATCAAGCATATCACCATGAGGCTACGTGCTTATTTGATATATCTCTTGAATGCCTATGGATGAAGGTTATTTGCTTAAGTTGGGATGATTTGATTAATGTACATATGAGCTCACTTTTTCAAGTGGTACATATTCAAAGCACTTTTCAAAACAAACATGAAATCAAAACATTCCAAAGTAGGCGGAATAGTCTATACTTGTGTGCCTCACATAGTAAGTTAGCATTAATAATCAGAACAAGAGCATATACTGTACATAAAAATCACATAATGATTAGTAGAGGTCGATCTTTGATCGGGTGAGTGGGGTGCTCAATTCATGACCTTCCCCTCATAAGTTCCTGAGCCGAGACACTTTGGTGATGATGAACAAGTGGCCTTTGGCACGAGTCACAGGTTTCTTAAATTTTCCAAAAATATTTGGATGGTGACTCTGAAATCTGGCAATGCAGTCCATTTTTGACATTTCTTGTGAATAAATGGATTTTTCTAAGATTTGCCGAACTTGGACTCTTACTTTTTTTCTGATTTACATTGCACTTGTGAATCCAGATTTAGAAACACAGGAGCCCGAACTGTAGGGCTATCGTATCTGAAGAGACTAAACCCCTCTGAGGAGCACGAAAAACAAGCTACAGTTTCTGGCGACTCTGCTGGGGATATTAGAGAACTTGACTTTGATTTCATGATGTGAAATTTTATCTACATATATATGTTTTTGGCATTGCATTTGCATGTTATTCATAAATCACTATGTTTTCCATATGCTATTCCTGGACGGCTTGCCTAAAAAGCTTGCCTGTTGTGGGCTTTGCCATGTTGGAAATATAACCCTTGGATCTAGATTATCGTCGTACTGCTTGATCCTCCTTTCACTTCTCAGTGTTATGTTTGAGAGGTGCATTAGGTAACCTTGCTGAGGTACCCTTTTGGACTAATCGGCTTAGTGCATGTAGTGAGCTTTAACGACCATTCATGATAGGATACTGTCCTACATTCAGGATGTTATGAAACCACTTGTGTTGGGTAGTGAAACTCTAGATCACTCCAAAGCTCGGACAGGGAAACATTAACCTCTCATAGAGGTGTTTTGACTGCTTTTGTGCAAAATGTGAAATCTTTGGCAATGTGTAATGCAATCCTTGGAGAGTCTTAATCTTGAGGCGGTTCTTTTCAACCTTGAGGGTCATATCAGAATCAAAATTTGGGTCAAAATCCAGGGGTTTGTGTTTTATATGGTGGAAAAATATCAGAACCAGAACCAGAACCAGAAATTGTATCTTACTTTGTTTTGACCAGTATACCTGGTATCCTGATCTGATGTGGCATTTGTTTTAATGTGTGGTTTGTCTGAGCCAAATAAGGAGCCGTACCCAACTCAGCAAAGGCCCAATCCCTCCAATCCTAGAAAAAAAACCCACCCAGCAAAAGCCTAGTCCATCTAATCCCCAAAAGAAAAGATCCATCCAATACCAAAAGACCCACTCTAAAAAGCCCAATCCAGTCAAACCTGCCTAGACTAATCCAGTTCAGATATATCAAGTGCAACCGGGTTAAAATCCTTGTTAGTTAGCTCTTCGGATACACCCATCCATTTCCTCAATTACTAACTCAGCAGACCCGCGATGGCACAGAGTCTAGAAGAAGTTATGGCCAAGATAACGGCCTTTCAAAAAACCATGGATACACCAAACCAGAGAATTACTGTGTAGGATGAAACCATTGCTGAAATGTAACGCCTATTTAGGGCATCTACCACACATCCAGTCTCGGGCCCCCAGCTGAACTCTGACCTACATCCGCCAACTGAAGACTTGTAGGGTCCAGATCCTTGAGGAGGGTTGGCTCAAGCTCGAGTTTTCAGATCCCTAGTCCAGCCTAATGAGGAGCTTTTTCCCCTTGATATTAATGATCTTGACCTGACCTTGTTAAAAATTGCTAACCTTGAGAAACAATTCAAAAGGGCACAGAGAATTAGCTCCATTCTCGACATTGAGAATGGGTATACCGAGGTTGCTGCAAGGCTCCTAGACAGATTCAAAATGCCACCCATTAACCGTTTTGACGGGTTTGGAGATCCTATGGTACATATTCGGCTTTTCTCGGACGTCCTGAAATCGATGGGTCTAACTAAGCCTCAGAAACTCTCTTTGTATGGAAGAACCCTGTTGGGTATAGCAGCCACTTGATATGCCAAGTTGGAGGATAAAGTGAAACAGAACTGGGAAGATTTGGCTAAGGCGTTTGTCAATCAGTATTCTTTCAATACCCAAATTAAAATGACCGCCTAAGCACTTGAAGCAACCCACCAGAATCCTAAAGAACCTTTTGTGGAATTTGTTGCATGGTGGAGAGTAAAGGTAGCACAAATGACAGATCGACCTTCTGAGAGGGACCAAGTGCGGATAATGGTGCAAAAGCTTGAGACTGATATGTTACAAAAGTTAATAGTCGTTCCACTGTTCACTTTCAAAAATTTGCATGAATTAGGGGTTCAGATTGAGAGCGCATTTAACAAGGGGATTATTCTTAGAATAAGCGAACCAACAAGGAGGGTGTTTTCCAGGAGTACCAATGCTAGCAGTAGGACTATTCCCAAATCCACTGAAATCAATACCGTCGCCATCGATCTCAAAAATGCCAACTTTTTGCCAATATCAACCCACAAATAGTCAGCCCAACCGGAGCTCAAGGCAAAATGTTTACTCCTTTCCTTATGAGCCTAACTAACGCACTAAAAGTCCTTATGGAAATAGGGTATCTCAAACCCCTTGATCCCAACCTCTTCCTAACCTACTCCCTACTAGACATAACCCCACAAAACACTGTGTGTACCATCAGCAGCACGGTCATGGCACCGATCGTTGTTACTTCCTTCATCATAAGGTTCAGAATCTCATCGACAACCAGACGATAGCTCCACCTCAAGAACCCAATGCTACCACTGACCCACTTTTCAATCATGACCAAGTACTTCATCCTCACCTTGACCTCATCCATACACTACTTTCTACCTTCGACCCCAATATATATATCTATCACTCTATCCCATCTGCCCAAGCCAGAGGTATGCATTTTCGAAATACTAATTTGTGCATGATGGATACACCCAATCTGGTTTGGATGCACCAAGGGCGCCAAATGGCCGAACCCATTACTACTGAGATGTTGGGAATGATCGAAGACCTTCAAGGAACGGTGGCAGATTTAACCTTTGGGGTTCCGACCCCATACTTTACCACACCTCATGTTGGGGATTTTGTACCAAATAATTCTCCAATCTTGGGACAAGCTAAAAGTGGAATGGGCCAATCAAAAACAAACAAGGCCGAAGCCAGTAGCAATAGGAATGGCAACAGGGCGGGGCGGGACCGAGGATCACCCTCCTCGTCCCCGATCCCCGATCGTAGAACTTCCCCCGTTCCCGGCCCCGATCCCCGACGGGGAACCTACTACCGCCCTCACCCCCGCCCCCTAACGGGGATCGGGTTTCCTTAACCCCGAAAATCCCTGGCCAAAAAAATAACATAAATAGAAAAAGAGTTATTTGAGCTTAAATACAACATCAACAACATCAAAAAAAACAACATCAACAACATCTGAGCTCAAAAAGCAACATCAACATAAAAAAAAAAAAAAAAAATCAGCTCCAGAAAATGATCTTTATCACCAACAGATTTTCATCAACATCAACATTTTCATCTCCATCATTTTCTAGATCTGAAGAACAAAAGCAAAAAACAAGAGAGGAAGAGAGAGAGAGAGAGAGAGAGAGAGAGAGAGAGAGAGAGAGAGAGAGATACAGTGAGAGGGAGATGAGGGGTCAGCGATGAGAACAAGAGAAGGAGCCGGCGGTGGGTGAGGGAGCTGCAGTGTGTGTGTGAGAGAGTGAAAGTGAGAGAGAGAGAGAGAGAGGGAGGCCAGATGTGTTATGATATTTATATATATGAACACACAACACACACACATATATTTATATATATATATATATAAACAAGGTCGGGGCTAAACGGGGCGGGGCTGGGTCCAGGGTTGGAAAATGTATCCCCGTCCCCGGCCCGAATATCATTAAGGATTTATTTTTAAATACCATCCCCAGCTCGTCGGGGGTATTTTTTGGGAAAAAACCATTCAATTCGGGGTCAGGTCCCCGTCGGGCCAGGTTCAAATTGCCATCCCTAAGTAGCAAGAAGGAGTTTGGGGTGATTATTGATCCTTGTACACATCTCCGATTGGTTGTCGAAGCTTTGAGGACTAAAGGCCTGAACAAATGGCAAGTCTTTGCAATTGTTGAAAGGCTTGTAGATGAAACTTTCATCGCTCAACACACCAATGCTCAAGTAGAGGTTACTATGGATGAATTCAATGAGAAAAGCCAGGTTGTGGGTACTTTGAATCATAGATTGGCAAACAAGGGAAGGTCAAACAATGAAAATGGATGCTTTACCAGAAACACCTATCCTGATTCCAGTCCCAAGCCCACAAATACCCAACCAACACCCGCCAACCCTTTTACCAATGTTTCTAACACTGATGATTCCCCCTCCTAAAAAAGAACCTTTGCCTATCTCCATATGAGCCTAACCCTTGCCTTGAAGGTACTACTGGAAAAAAGGTATCTCAAACCTCTCAATCATCGACCTCTCCCTAACACTCTTCCACCTAGACATGACCCTACCCAATATTGCACATTCCATCAGCAGTACGGTCACCATACTGACCGTTGCTTTCGCCTTCGCCATGAAATCCAAGACTTGATTGACAATAAGGTCATCACTCCACCTGAAAATCCCAAAGTTGTCAATAACCTTCTCCCTGATTGCAATAGATTGCCACTCCATAACATAAATCCCATCCATGGCTTGCCAATAATCAACCTTGACCTTAGCTAGCATGGTCAAAAAGATGTGTAGGGACAACTAGAGTAATTGTGTGGCTCAATCTGTGAGACTCACTTTGAAAGTCTGAAATCAATGCAACTGGGTGTGGAAATTAGTATTGCTAAATTGAAGGTAGGTCTGAAACCTCCTGTGGGCTACTTGAAGTTTTTTTTGTGAATTTGGCCCATGGACTTGGAGAGTGAAAACCTCTTTTGTCTCGCAAGAACTGATTTTGTTTTAAATCATGTCCTGTAAACAATTGAGTTGCGTATCGAGTTATCAGTTTTATTTTTTTTTGTCTTTTCTTGTGTCGTTGCGTCAGTTGAGTCTCTTTCTTTGAGTCGCTCTCGTGTACCCTCAAGTTTTCCTTTTTCTAAATAAGAAAGCAGGAGTAAAGTTTTGATCATTTTGTTGTGCCTACAGTAATGCTTGTGTCACCTTTTAAAAAATAGAAAAAGCTTTGAATTTGTTTTTTTGAATGAGATTCTGTTAATAAGCTCGAGTGTTGAGAAGGATCCCCCAAATGGTTTGAGTGGATTCTGACTTATCGGTGCAAAGTCCTTCATGATTTCAAAAAGTTTAAAGCTATTTCTTCTGCAACTTGCGAAGCTAAGTTCAGAATTGTGCGTGGTGTTCTACATTGTCCTAGGAATTTTCTTCACCGTTAGGTGATCATTTTGGCAAGCACAAGACGACTTTCAGACCTCACAATCATAGAATTTCTCCCCTTGGTGTTTTCATTAATGGATAAAAGAAACCAAAGAAAAGAAAAGAAAAGAAAATAAAGAAAAAGGAAAAAAAAAGAAGAAGAAAATGGAAGAGAAATCAACCATCAAGTCAGGGTATTCATTGGAATGAAATCTGAGTAATTGTGAGGAAAAGAACTTTTGTCTGAATTCGGGAAGGCCAATGCGAGGAAGTACCACATTACGAGAAGAACTAACTTTCAAAATTGAGCAAAAGAAAAGAAGAAGACATGCATAAGGAGTGGAGAACCAAGCTCAAATCAAGGTGAAGCCAATTCCAGTGTTTAGGGAAAGGATGACTATTGATCAAATTCACCACAAATGTTGTAACGCTATCCTTGAGAGGCTCGCTAGGCCGAAAATCCGAAACGGCGACTTAGGCAAAAGTTAGAGCATGAAAAATGAAAAATCAAACAAATAAAGCTCGCAAGGTTGAAAACCCCAAAGGGGCGACTTTGGTAAAAGGTAGAGCACAAAATGAGAGTGTCAAAACTCGAGTGAACCTTAGCCATGAACTACGTTGACCTGATTTCCATTCTTGGGATACGTAGACAACTTCATCCTGAAGTTTGGTCTCAACCATATCCATCTTATTCATCTCAACCCCGATCACCGTACCCAATTCACATTGTTAGCTTCACATCAATCCATGAACTACACCAACTGCTGCGCATATCATACTTGTGTTGGGTAAGGAAGAACTAGTTTGAATCAATAAGTGGAGAAATTTTCAATACTTGAACTTATTAGTAGAATCTCTAACTTGAGCAAAAAAAAAAAAAAAAAGGATTCGAAATTGAGTTCTAAAGGGAATATAAGTAATACTAGGGGCACTATGAATGATTAGTTACCTTGAGTCTTTTTCTACTTTTGGGTCAGTTGTGAGTTCTGTTGTGTCGTGCCTGGTGTTTGTCTCAGTTTGCGCTATTTATCTAGTCACCATAGCGTGTCTGTCGCTCAAAAGCGCTCTTTATCAGGTCACTATAGCGTGTCTGTCACTCAAAAGTGCTCTTCATCAAGTCACCCTAGCTTGTCTGTCGCTTAAAGTCTAATAGAGTGGCATCACCAAAATTTCATACACAAATGTTCGCTCCAAACTCAAAAACAAGTCCATGTGTGGAATTCATAAACAAATTGAGAGTGCCCATACAAGGGGCATCGCATTCATGATCATTGCAAAGTGTATATGAGGAATTCGTCACTACTTTGGAGAAGATTGAAGTAATACTGAGGCAGAAGAGTAGCATGAGTCTGATTGGTTGGCAGCCGTTCCAAGATCTGATGATCCCCATCACACGTGCCTATATAATGTTGAAAAGGTGGCCAGTGACTGGACACTAGGGGCCATTGATTGGGCCATCCATCGAACAAGGGGCATGAACCGTGGCCAGTGAACACTAGGGGCAATTTTCAGTACATCTGATTGGGTCATCAATTGAACAAGGGGCATAAACCCAACCTTTCTCTCAGTCCACTCAAAACCATTTGTTGGGCACTTTTCCCTAAGTTAGGGTAGCTCATCCCCATGATGATTTTGATATGATCCAGCTTTCGAAAGTTGTCTCCGGCTATTTTCAAAACTCTCTTGGGATTGCCATATTCCCTCTGATTAATACATGTGCTTTGGATTATGCATGCATGCTCATACACTCTAGTTGTTTTGAACTGCGTGATTGGTTTCTCTTGCTCTTGACTTTGTTTTGTACTTAAACAGAGTTTCGTTGAGTTATCTTTCGCAGTGTTTTTCAGTTACATTTCAATAAATTGTGGCAAGTTGCCTTACACTCATTTCATAAGGTACATGATGCACTACTATGTACTGCTCATTTCCCTTTGCATAACATACATCTTTCCCCTATATTGAACTGTCTTGTGTACATGCATCGCACTGTTTTGTACATTTATCCAGCATCACACTGTTTTGTGCACCCCCCTATAGCACTGTTTTGTGCATTCAACTTGCATCGCATTGTTTTGTGCATCCTGTATCGCACTGTCTTGTGCACCCTATATCATACTGTCTTGTGCAACTTTGTGCATTCGTTCCACAGAACACTATTTTGTGCACTTCCATAGCATTGTTTTGTGCACCTACATACCCATATAGCACTGTTTTGTGTACCCATAGGTATAAGAATCAACATTATTCCAATTTAAACGACGCAACCTCCATCCACTGGCAACCATAGAGATATATCATTTAAGTACTTAGTTGCATGGTAAGATGTTATACATAATAAAATAACATATACAACCGAGATGCTAAAACTGTAAATGCTCACCTAGTACTCCTCCGGGGCAAGCCAAAAATAACATGCTATATACATATGCATGATCCTATATGCAAATGCTTAATGCAATATATACACAAAATGCAACTAAAAACCTGGCTACTAGCATTTAATACATGAATCATCTCAAGGCATG
Organism: Camellia sinensis; assembly: GCF_004153795.1. NCBI lineage: Eukaryota > Viridiplantae > Streptophyta > Magnoliopsida > Ericales > Theaceae > Camellia > Camellia sinensis. Next base: position 1,800,856 of record NW_021026516.1, read on the forward strand.
AGTTAGCTCACAAAGGCACATAAGAATTGATAAAAAAACCCACAAATGCAAATTAGCCTAATCTTAATGCATGAAAAATGGATGCAAGTCATGGATATGATAAACAAATGAAAAATGCTTATTAACAGATATGGAAAGCATAGAAATAAAAAGGGATAGAAAGACATGGGGTTGGAGGAAATATTACAACAATGAATTGAAAAAGAAAGAAGAAAAGAGGGGGGAAGAAATTATTACAACAATTGAATGAAATAATAAAAGAAAGAAAAGACGTGGAGTTAGAGGAATTATTACAACAATGAATTGATTCAGCCAAATTATTGTTGAATCTAACAAATCACATTATATGAACAAAAGAATTTAACCAGCAGCTCCAGAAACACCCGGAAAAGCACTTTTCAAAAGGACTGATATACGCGTAGACCGTTCGAGCGATGGTGATGATTTAAGGTTTTGAAATGTTTAGAGGGAGAGAGAGATGAAAAAGTGATCTAAAAAGTCAATTTTTAGAACTGATATACGCGTAGACCGTTCGAGCGCACAACGACACCCTTCCAAAAGTTTTGCAGACTGAGACATATCGCTCGAGCAAAGAACACCCTGCTCCCAAAAGTTTTGCAGACCTGCAAAAATACTAGGAGATCTCAAAGACCACACGAGCACAAGAAAGACTGCTCGAGCGAATAAGTAAAAATCTGGGCAACAACTCTTTTGAAAAAAACTAACTCCCAACTTGTTTCAAACATAACCATAACTTCCAAACACCTAACTCAACAAGAAATAAGATGAATAAGGACTTGGACAACCATTCAATACAAGGAATCCTAGATTCAAAATAATAAATGGGTTGGGTCTAAACCAGAATCGTTATAATGTCAAAGGGGGTTGAGGGTGGAAAATGAAAGGTTGAAGAGGGTCGAAAATGGTGGTGAGGGGTAGAAAATGGGGTAGCGGTTAGGATTTGCAAATGGATTGTCCGCGCGAGAAGAAAATATGACTAAGAGTGGAGAAGGAGGTTATGAGAGGAGTTGGGAAAGGTATAGACTGACGAGAGGTGAGGTTGGTGCCAATTGGAAAGAATGAATAATGAGTGATCGGTGACGTAAGAGAATGGGAGAGGAATGATCACCCATTCATGTGAGAGAGAGTAAGAAGGGAAGAGAAAGAAAAAAAAGGGATTAGGACAAAATATGAGGGCAATTATGTAAATTACCACATAGTTTTGTAATTTTGTTTTTCCATGTCTAGTTAAATTAGTTTAGATCCACGATATTTTGCAATTACTTCTTCTTCTTTCAATATTTGTATAATTTGGGCATTTATTTTAAGAGAATTACATAGAAACAAAAGAAAATTATCAACATTGATCACAATTTTTTTTTTTTTTGGGTGACATTCTAAATACACTTGCACCTCTCCTCTATTAATATTTTTTCTCCTATGTAATCGACCTTTATTTTTTACGTTTCCGTTTTAAGTTAATTGAAAGAAACAGCTTTAGCACTGGCAGGCGATTTGGGTATTAGATTCGAAACATATCCATCACGGGGACACGTGCAACGCTGCAAGACGCCGCGTGGTAATCTCTCTATTATTCCTCAAGGAGGAGAGGGGGCATATTCGTAATCTCGTTATAGAGTGGTTTTGCGACTTGCTTCTCGTTACAGACTTTCTTTTCTCAACAACAGGAATCGTCCGAGGAAAGAAGAACCCAGAGAGAGAGAGAGAGAGAGAGAGAGAGAGAGAGAGACATGGGGCTACTGTCAAACAGGTAGGTATGGTGTTTTGATTGAGGAACCAAAATTATTTACTTTCTTCTTGAAATGTATTCTAAAATTTTTCGATCTCTACAAGATTTGATTGATTAAAATATGTATGCAAATGAAACAGAGTGCGCAAGGACAGCCTCAAACCAGGCGATCACATCTACTCCTGGAGGTCTGCGTATATCTACGCCCATCACGGTCTCTCTCTCTCTCTCTCTCTCTCTCTCTATCTATATATATATATCACATTTTGCTATCTAGAATTGTGGTTTGTAGAAATTCAAATAAGATGGTGTTGCACTGTACTGATTAATCATTATCCCATTCAAATAGAGTTGGTCCTGTTTTTATTTTTTAGAGCAAATAGCAACAAAATGGAAAATCAAACATTTGCTAGTCCATGCTTGTGACAGTCACTTTATGCTTTATCTTTGTCATTGTTATATCAACCAGGTTCTTTTCCTTCAAATCAACTTTTTTCATTACTTTTAGGAAAAATTACCACAAAAAAAAAAATCTTAGGATTTGACCCTTGTAACAAAATAAACCTTGAGCTTTTTATTTTGTCAATTCAAACTTTAAACTTTTATTTGTTTTCAATCTAAACCATTTGTCTTTTTCCGTTGAGTAAAACTAATTGGAAAGTCATTAAACTCAACAAAAAAAAGATATTTAGACATGATTAAAATATCATTTTTTAGTTGATTTTACTTAACAGAAATAGGCTAATAGTTTGGATTGAAAACAAATCAAAAGATTAGGATTTAAATAGACAATTTAAAGCGCAAAGTTTATTTTTTTATAGGGGTCAAATTTTGGAGATTTTTCTTGTAATTTTCCCTTATTTTAAGTTACGATTGCCCATTTATGCTCACACTTATTTGCAATTCAGTGTAAATGATTTTCTATCTGTTGATGCATTGCTTAAAATGGAATACTTTCCAACATGATTATTGAAAAAAGAAAAAGAGGGGTAATACTTTCCAGCAAGCTTTCTTACCAGCTGTCGCAGGCCTACCCTGCTCTCTTGCTTTTACCCTGGCACCTGCTTGTGCTTCTTTTTATTTTTATTTTATTTTATTTTTGTCAATTTAGAAAAATCTACAAACTAGGCTCAGAAATGGGCAGAGGTGAAATACCTACTTCTAAGGGTTCATGGTTAACTCTTAGTTTATCTGGCATGCATGTAGAGATGGAGTTGCCAAACACGCCTCATTGAAATGTCCTGGGGTTTGAATAGGATACTTCTAATTTTTCAAGTCAATTCCTTGCAGATTCTTTCTTTTGATTAATTCAAATCCAATGTCAATTTTTCTTCTCATCAGTTCAAGCTGTGCAAATTATTGATCCAAGAAGGCCTATATCAAATTCAAGTATTGAAATGTGTATGATTGTGAACCAAATTTGAACACTTATGACGTGCTAGTTTGCAAGTTATTCAATTATAGGTTAGTTATTTAAATATTAATTTGGTCAATCAAACCTTTGAGGTAGATGATATCAATAAAACTTCATTCATGCAATCATCTCATATATTACAAGAATTGAATGCAATAATGATACAAGATTAACTCAAGCAATTTATAGTGGGTTTGGCACATCACTATTCCAAATGGGTTTTCACTAGAATCACCCAAAACCTTTATGATCACTTCACTAGGGTTTTCACTAGGATCCACTATCAACCCCTTCCACATGCATTTTAATTAAGGAAAGTGCTAAAAACAGCCCTAAGCCCTTAGGGCTGTTGTTAGTGTTGGAAAATGTGTAAAAAAATATATTGAGATGTGTAAAAAAAAAATGTATAAAAATATGGAAGTGTTTTGGGATATGTGAAAAGTGTACTGAGAATACAAATATTTTGACGTTTTGTGTTTCTTAAAGACAACTATTGGGGTTGTCATTAGTAGGACCCTATAAATGAATTGGGTTTAGGCTTACCGAAAATCACAATCACCACAAAAAACAATCCTAACACTTAAACTTGTGAACTCATTGAAAGCTCGAAGGGTGTCTCTATATGAGACCAAAGTGTTGTCATGTGATGCTGAAAGTGTATAAAGGATACACTAGATGAGAAATATACCTTTCACAATATGAGAACTCAAAAGTCTCCAAGGACTAAGCTCTACACCAGTTGTGTAAAGGCCTCCCAAGCTAACGCTCACTCACACCAGGTGGTGAACCTCTTTGAGATGCGATTTAGATTCAATAAAAATGCCTTCTTTGGGTGAATATTCTGTAGAAATGCTAGTTCACTCAAAAGATCTGTTTCTCATCACGGAATACCAAAAGGAGGCATTTGGACATATATAGGTTTTCTACCCAATAGCTAGCTTTTAACAACCACCAAACTTTTATTGTTGGTCAGCCTGGCTAGTTGGGCATGCTTTTTGAAATCCAATTGGTTGGCCGCATTCCTTGTTTCGGTTGGCCCAACCTGTGGATATAGAGAATCCTCTTTGGATCACATTTTGGTTGGCCAAACCAGTGTTTACAGGTTTAAGTTGCACCAAGGCGCCGAAGGTCTCTTGGGGCTTAGGGCGAGGCACACGCTTCGTTGAAGCAGGCCGCACCTTTCAATAAAAAAAGTAGATAAATTAACATAAACTAATAATTTGGACATCAACATAATCAAAATAAAGAATTCACAACTTATAACCACTAAAAGAAAGTTGGACAAACAAAAAAGCAGAGAACTTTATCTTGACAGTGCAGCAAGGGGTTGAAGATAATTTGGAACATCTTTGAAATACAGCAGTAGAAGCAGAAAATCACCACAACATAGCACAAATCCAGAGAAGATGAAGGAGAAGAGAAGCAAACTGAAATCTGGAAGGGGAAGGGAAAAAAAAAAGAAAAAAAAAAACAGAGCAGAAGAGAAGAAAAAAAGAAAGAAAGAAAGAAGAAAAATAAATAAAATAAAAGCACTTAGAGAAGAAGAAGAAGAAACGAAGAAACAGTGGGGGTGGAAATCAAAATCAGCAACTGGAGAAGAAAAAGCAGAGAAAAAAATAAATAAAAGCACTTGGAGAAGAAGAAATGAAGAAACAGGGGGGTGGAAATCAAACCCAACCACTGGAGAAGAAAAACAAGAGAGGGGGAAGAAAAAGAAAGAAGAGGAGAACAAGAAAAGAAGTAGAAGAAAACATACCCGAAATCTGGAGAAGAAGCTGTCCAAAGCTGGAGATGAAGAAGTTGGCGGAATATGGAGGAGGAGCTACTGCTGTCTTCACCACTATAGGACTTTTCTTTGTTTGGGTTCTTTGATATTTGATGTATTGATATGTATATATAAATATATTTTTTGAGAGTTTTAATCCAGTGTGATGGCACATATAATTACATCATAAATCAATAATAAACCCAAAAAAAGAGAGTAAAATTGACGGTGCGTAAGGCTCGCTTTTTTTGCACCTTGCGCCTTATGCGCTTAAGGCACGCGCCTCACTGCCCCTCTTTGAATGCGCTTCAACTGGGCTTGTACAAGTCGCACAAGCTATGCCTTGAGCCTAGGTGCGCCTTTTACAATACTGGGCCAAACATGGTGGTTTCACTAGCCAAATTGTGGGTTATGACAAATGTGATGTCCCGGGTTTTTAAACCAATTTAATTACGTTTATTTTTGATTAATCGTCCTGTTTTTGAATTGTTGTTTGTTTTTGGAACTCTGAGAATCGTGTACCACCATTTACTTTTCATTCCCAACCTTACCTCATGTTCTAAATTGTATTTCCGAGATGAGATTTGAGTCTTTGGGTGTTAGAGTGAATCGGGGAAGGGTGGGAATACTCTAAGTTTGGTTTTGCTTGAGTTTAAACTTGAGTCTACTCGAGCGGTTCTTTTGTCGCTTGAGCGGTCATTGCATCCATCCAGTTCTGTGTCTTGAAGTTTGAGACACTGGGAGTGGTTTCACCGCTCGAGTGGTCTGTTCTGCAGAGGAGAGAGATTTTGTAAGCCTTCATTCACCGCTCGAGCGCAGGTTTCACCGCTCGAGTGTGGTGTTCAAATTCAGATTTGGGAATTGTGCCCATTCACTTAAAATCTGAGGGAATACTTGTTCTTATTCACTTTTTCATTTCCCTCTTTGTCTCTACACTTCACTTTTTTCTCTTCTCTCATGTCTCTCTAGAAATCCCTCACCTGCCCTCATCAATCTCTCCATCCACCAAAATCCATAAATTTCTTGACCCTTGTTCATGAGGCATTTTTGGAGAGCATTTCGAGAGGAGCATTTTGTGCGGTGGAGATCAAGTGTCGGCTTCATGGAAATTTGGGATTTTTTTCACTCTCTTTACTTCTAGAACTTGAGGTAGGGATTTTCTAAGCTTAGTGTATTTGTTTTAACTTTATTATGTGTTATTTTGATAATATAACACATGGAAAGATTAGGGTTTTTATTCAAGATATGTTTAATGTACAAAAGGGGAAGATTCTCAAATTTTTGTGAAGGTTCTTGTTAGTTGAGCATGGTTTTATGAAAAATATCTTTAAATTGAGAAATCCCCAAATTTTGATAAAACCCCAGAAGTTTAAAATGTTGAAATTGAGATTTTGGCTAAGTTATGAGGAACTAGTGTTGAAAAACATGTGTTTGTTGAACAAATGAGTCCATGGAAGTATATGCTCAAAAGAGATGAAGTTGATAAAATTGTTGTTGGGAATGTTAGAATTCCTTTTGGAAATTGTTATATGAAAGTATTGAATTCTTGAGAAAGAATGAGGAATGCCTACTATGTTGATGTTGTTGAGGATTGTTGATTATACTCATATTATATAGTGTCCAGTTTGAAATATTTATTGAATAGAGATAATTGTTTTGGCAACCGGTGGAGAGTTGTGTTGATTGTTGTAGAACTCACATGCGAATTAGGTAAATTGTAATATTTACAAATTCATGCATGGCATTGAACATTGCATAACCTCATGATTTAATTCTCACTTTGGTATTGAGAAATTGGTTTTCAAATTGATTCATTGGGAATATTTGAGATGTGATGAATTTGGGGTAAATACCTTGGTGGATCCTGTTGGGGGGTGTAAAATTGAGATTAAGTTGGCTTGAGGTCCATGGTGAAAGGCCAAAAACATGCGTGGAGTAGGTATCAAGTTCTTTCAGGTTAGGAGCCGATAAAATGGTTTTGGTAGTGCTTTGAGAACTTGCTGCAGACACCAGCTTAGGAATTACCAGTGTTGTATTTACCACCCCTTTGTTTATCAAATGGAAAAAATTGAATTGGTTATGTTTTGGAACAAGTGCATGGCATAAGGATTTCAAATGAGAAAAATATATATTTTGGGCATTGGCATTACATTTGCATTGCACCTAATGATATTGTTAAACTGTATGCACTTTGTTTAGATTATCTCTGCTGTGTTCTTTAAGCTCACCCCTTAGTAGGAACCATTTTCAAGTAAAGATATGGTCAATGTTGTGAAAGGTGCACCTAGGCGCAAGGTGCAGTGAGGTGCAAGGGTTGCGCCTGAAGGGACCCAAGGTGAGGCAAGTTGAATGAGTTGCGCGTCTTGGCCGAGTGTCACACACTGGCAATGCGGAAGCCTTGACAAAGATAAGCAAGTGTGTATGGCACTAGTTAACTCTCTTCACTAGCCAGCCAATAATGCTCAAAAGGTTTGCAAAGACAAGCAAACACAATATTAGTTAAGTTGATGAGTCACAAGATTGGAGACAAGCCACAAAATAGCAATCAACAAGCTAGAATTAAAGTAAGCAACAATTGAAAAGCTTTGCACAATTTAAAAGCGAAATGAACTTTTCATTACTCAAAAGAAGGCATTACAATAGTTAAACAATGCACTACAAGTGCTATAAAAGTTGCCTTACCATAAGTTAGGTAGGGGTACATTAAAGGCACAAGTGATCTGGTTCAACACTTAGGTACTCCCTCCTTATATATAGCTTGTTAAGCCTTTTCCTAGCTGGCAGGAGGAAACATCCACTATGTTTGAGGAGTCATAATGAATTTTTAAAAATTCTACAAAATGAGAAAAATTACAACTCTTGGTCCCAAAGCACCTTTAATACTAAGGTATTTACATAAAAATTTACAAGGCAAAAAGATTACATTTGACCCTCTAAAAGTTGGCCTAAAGTTGCTACTTGGTGGCTAGGTTGCTTCATGGCATGTCTTGCACTAACTTGCACTATGCCTTGGGCCTTTGCTTGCACTTGCACCAACAACTTCTTAGGCATGTCTTTGGTTCTCCAAAGGGCACAAATGTGTGTGTGGCATCAAGGTGTTGACCCTTGGATAGGCGCACCTTGACAATCTCCCCCACTTGAACGGTCGACGCCCTCGACGACTTGGCCCAATAAGCATCAATCTCGTAGAGCTAAAGCAAGCTTAGAAGAGAGACGGCGGCAATGGAGGTCTTCTATACCATAGAGAGAGAGAGAGAGAGAGAGAGAGAGGAAAGGATCTCCTGACAATATCAAGGAAAGTCAACGGATCTTGACAATCTCAAGGGACCAGCGGATCTCTTATGTAATGGATCCTACATGTGGATCTTGGCGATAGTGAGATCCATGAAGATCTTAAGCACACTTAACTCAAGTGGCCTCCTCTTTTCATCAGCCCATTTCTTCATTCTGCTTGCTGCTTTTTCAAGATAGGCACGAGTAATGTCATGGTTCTCTTCCACTCCTTAGCAAATCGGTAAGTCCTGGGAGACTTTCCTTCATAAGGTCCATCCACTGTGTGGGGCAACAGTGGCTGTTGTCCATTCACTATCTCAAAAGCACTCTTGCCTGTAGAGCTACTCTTTTGAGAGTTGAAACATAACTGTGCTACATCAAGAAGTTGCACCCAATTTCGTTGATTGGCATTGACAAAGTGGCGCAAATACTCCTCGAGCATACAGTTGAAGCATACAGTTTGCCCATCCATCTCCAGATGGTAGCTTGATGAAGTATTAAGTTGTAACCCAAGAAGCTTAAATAACTCTGTCCAGAAGTTGCCAACAAAACGCATGTCTCGGTCACTAACAATACTTTTTGGCACACCCCAATATTTAACAATGTGCTTGAAGAAGAGTTGGGCAGTGTCCTCTGCTGAAACATACTTTGGGGCAGCAATAAAGGCGGCATATTTGGAGAATCAGTCCACAATAGTCAAGATAGTCTCGATATCTCCTGCTTTAGGCAATCCCGTGATGAAGTCAAGTGATACACTTTCCCACAGACGTTTAGGCACGGGCAAAGGTTCAAGCAAGCCTGCTTTCTTCTTATGCTCAACCTTGTCTTGCTAGCAAGTGAGACAAGTGCGGACATATTCTTCCACATCATCACGCAATTGGGGCCAATAATATCCTTGTTTCACCAAGGCCAAAGTTTGCTCCCACCCTGGATGTCCTGCCCAAAGTGTATCATGGCACTCCCTAAGAAGTGTCTTCCTCAAATCACTATCCCTGGGTACAAATATGCGGTTGCCTGTTGTTATAAGAAGTCCATCTTGCACCCAAAATTGGCGAGTCTTGCCCATTTTGACAAGGTTCATAAGATTCTTTGCCATAGCATCCTTGTCTAGATGAGCCTTGATTTTCTCCTTGAGGCTGGTTGAAATGGAAGTTAGTGAACATACATGATGGCACACGGCAAGCTCCGCCTTCCTGCTTAGTGCATCAGCAACATGGTTGGTGTCACCGGCCTTGTAGTCTAAGGCAAAATCAAACTCTGCCAACTTTTCTTGCCACCGTACTTGTCATGCGCTTAGCTTGGGCTGTGTTAAGAAATGGCTAACTGCCGTGTTGTCAGTCTTCATAGTGCCTTCAAGTCCTCAGACAATGCACTACTACAAGCAACTCTTTCTCATGAGCTAGATATCTCCGTTCAACATCATTGAGCTTCCTACTCTCATAGGCAATTGGGTGACCATCCTGCAAAAGAACACCACCCAAAGCAAAATCAGATGCATCAATTTGTATCTCAAAAGCTTTACCTAAGTCTGGTAGAGCAAGAACAGGGTCCTTTGACATGGCTTCTTTCAAGGCTTGTTGGCACTCTACTGCCCAAACATATGGCTTGCCCTTCTTTAGCAATTCTGTCAATGGGGAAGCTAGTCTTGAGTAGCCTTCAACAAACTTGCGATAATAATTAGCTAATCCAAGGAATGATGGCAACTCTGAGACATTAGCAGGTGGCTACCACTCTTGAATAGCCTTGACCTTCTCTTGGTCCATTTTGATGCATCCATGCTTAACAATGTGCCCTAGGAACTTAATCCTTTCTTGGGCAAAAGAACACTTCTCTAGCTTGACATAAAGCTTGTGCTCTCTCAACTTGGTAAGGGCCTTCTGAATATGCTCCACGTGCTCTTCTAAAGTGGAGCTATAAATTACAATGTCATTCAAATATACTACCACGAATTGGTCCAAATACTCTTGAAAAACTTCATTCATCATGGTGCAGAATGTTGTTGGGGCATTGGTCAAGCCAAATGGCATGACGAGAAACTCATAAGAGCCATAACGAGTAACACAAGTAGTTTTAGGCTTGTCTCCCTCGACAATCCTTAGTTGGTAGTGCCCTGATCGAAGATCTAGCTTTGTGAAATACCTCGCTTTGCTCAATTGATCAAATGAATCCGCAATGAGAGGAAGGGGATATTTGTTCTTGATGGTCAGCTTGTTGAGAGCCCGATAATCCACACATAAGCGAAGACTACCATCATGCTTCTTTTGGAATAAGACAGGTGCACCAAATGGGGCCTTAGATGGCCTGATGAAGCCTACTTCCAATAACTCTGTAAGCTGCTTCACTCATTCAACTCTGGAATAGCCATTCTATGTGGTGCACGAGCTGGTGGCTTTGCCCCTGGCACCAACTCGATAGCATTATCCACACCTCGGCGTGGAGGTAATTCCTTAGGCAACTGTTCAGGCATAACATCTGCAAATTGCCTTAAGACCTTCTTGATTGCGGCTGGGACAGGAGTAGATTCAAGAGCTTCATTCAACTTCAATGCGGCAACCCAAGTTTGTTCACCATGCCTAACACCCCTCTTGAGTTGCAGAGCTGAGAAAAACCGGTCACTATTGTTGGTGGCCATAGCGGGAATGAGACATGGTTTATCCCCCATGACACACATACTATTAGAATAAGGCATGACTGCCGTCTTTGTGCTTCTTAAGAAATCCAACCCTAGGATGGCTTGGAAGTCATCCATGGGTACTACAGTGAAATCTACTCTTCCTTCCTAAGTGCTGACCTTCAAATGAATAGATTTTGCAACCCCATAGATAGGTTGCGCTGCCGAGTTAACCGCCTTGATGCGGTTGCCATCCTTCTCTAAAGATAGCCTAAGTCTTTCAACTTCAGTCCCCGCAACAAAGTTGTGGGTGGCCTTGGTGTCAATCAAAGCACGGAGGGGCTTCCCATTGAGTTTTGCATCCACAAACATCAAACCTTTGTTGGATGACTTGCTCTTGTTCAGCTTGCCTGATGATTCCCCATTATACATGGGTTTCTTCCCTTTGCCTTCATCTTTAGACTCCACAAGTTGTTTAGGATCTGAATGCTTGCCCACTTTGCCACTCTTGGCATTCTTCTTAGGCCTCCCTGTAGAAGCCTTCTTCCCCATGGCGTTCATCATATGAAAGGCTCTCACTCTAGAGCCAGCTGCCTTAGAACCCTTGCCACTTCGCTTAGACCACATGTCTTCTTCCTCGCTATCATCATCACTTGGTTGAGAGATATGGTCAGACACAGTTGCTAGAGCATTCAAGGCACGCTTTTGTGGACATTCAGATAACCGGTGTGGCCCATTGCATAAGAAACAAGAGATAGGGCCTTTTGCTTTGCTTGTAGAGAATTGTTGAGGGGCTTTTGCCTTGTCACCATAGCTCTTATGAATTTGGGGTAAATACCTTGGTGGATCCTGTTTGGGGGTGTAAAATTGAGATTAAGTTGGCTTGAGGTCCATGGTGAAAGGCCAAAAACATGCGTGGAGTAGGTATCAAGTTCTTTCCGGTTAGGAGCCGATAAAATGATTTTGGTAGTGCTTTGAGAACCTGCTGCAGACACCAGCTTAGGAATTACCAGTGTTGTATTTACCACCCCTTTGTTTATCAAATGGAAAAAATTGAATTGGTTATGTTTTGGAACAAGTGCATGGCATAAGGATTTCAAATGAGAAAAATATATATTTTGGGCATTGGCATTACATTTGCATTGCACCTAATGATATTGTTAAACTGTATGCACTTTGTTTAGATTATCTCTGTTGTGTTCTTTAAGCTCACCCCTTAGTAGGAACCATTTTCAGGTAAAGATATGGTCAGTGTTGTGAAAGGCGCACCTAGGCGCAAGGTGCAGTGAGGTGCAAGGGTTGCGCCTGAAGGGACCCAAGGTGAGGCAAGTTGAATGAGTTGCGCGTCTTGGCCGAGTGTCACACACTGGCAATGCGGAAGCCTTGACAAAGATAAGCAAATGTGTGTGGCGCTAGTTAACTCTTTTCACTAGCCCGCCAATAATGCTCAAAAGGTTTGCAAAGACAAGCAAACACAATATTAATTAAGTTGATGAGTCACAAGATTGGAGACAAGCCACAAAATAGCAATCAACAAGCTAGAATTAAAGTAAGCAACAATTGAAGGGCTTTGCACAATTTAATGGCGAAATGAACTTTTCATTACTCAAAAGAAGGCATTACAATAGTTGAACAATGCACTACAAGTGCTACAAAAGTTGCCTTACCATAAGTTAGGTTGGGGTACATTAAAGGCACAAGTGGTCTGGTTCAACACTTAGGTACTCCCTTCTTATATATAGCTTGTTAAGCCTTTTCCTAGCTGGCAGGAGGAAACATCCACTATGTTTGAGGAGTCATAATGAATTTTTAAAAATTCTACAAAATGAGAAAAATTACAACTCTTGGTCCCAAAGCACCTTTAATACTAAGGTATTTACATAAAAATTTACAAGGCAAAAAGATTACATTTGACCCTCTAAAAGTTGGCCTAAAGTTGCTACTTGGTGGCTAGGTTGCTTCATGGCATGTCTTGCACTAACTTGCACTATGCCTTGGGCCTTTGCTTGCACTTGCACCAACAACTTCTTAGGCATGTCTTTGGTTCTCCAAAGGGCACAAATGTGTGTGTGGCATCAAGGTGTTGACCCTTGGATAGGCGCACCTTGACAATCTCCCCCACTTGAACGGTCGACGCCCTCGACGACTTGGCCCAATAAGCATCAAGCTCGTCTTGAAAAGCCGACAAGTCTACCTTCCGTTCCCAGCTGATTTCTTCATCTCCAAGGCCTTTCCATTTCACCAAGTATTGCCTTTGTTTCTTTTTGGAAACCATTTTCACCCGATCGGCCAAGATAGATTTAATAGACCTTTTTCCTGCTTTGGCTGTGATGGTTTGGCGTTTCAGCTCATTTCGGGTTGGATCTTCCTTGTCTGGATAGTAAGGCTTCAAATAACTTACATGAAAAACCGGATGCACTTTCAGCCAAGATGGAGCATCTTTCTTGTAGGCACACTTGCCAATTCTCTTTAGAATGGTTACCGGTCCCTCATACTTGCGCACTAGCCTTCTGTCTCTTCCCCTTATGAACTTGCATTGCTCAGGGTTGAGTTTGACAAGAACTTGATCCCCAGCTTTAAACTCAAGTGACCTCCTCTTTTCATCAGCCCATTTTTTCATTCTACTTGCTGCTTTTTCAAGATAGGCACGAGTAATGTCATGGTTTCTCTTCCATTCCTTAGCAAATTGGTAAGCCTTGGGAGACTTTCCTTCATAAGGTCCATCCACTGTGTGGGGCAATAGTGGCTGCTGGCCATTCACTATCTCAAAAGCACTCTTGCCCGTAGAGCTACTCTTTTGAGAGTTGAAACATAACTGTGCTACATCAAGAAGTTGCACCCAATTTCGTTGATTGGCATTGACAAAGTGGCGCAAATACTTCTCAAGCATACAGTTGAAGCATTCTGTTTGCCCATCCATCTCCAAATGGTAGCTTGATGAAGTATTAAGTTGTGACCCAAGAAGCTTGAATAACTCCGTCCAAAAGTTGCCAACAAAACGCATGTCTCGGTTACTAACAATACTTTTTGGCACACCCCAATATTTAACAATGTGCTTGAAGAAGAGTTGGGCAGTGTCCTCTGCTGAAACATACTTTGGGGCAGCAATAAAGGTGGCATATTTGGAGAATCAGTCCACAATAGTCAAGATAGTCTCGATATCTCCTGCTTTAGGCAATCCCGTGATGAAGTCAAGTGATACACTTTCCCACAGACGTTTAGGCACGGGCAAAGGTTCAAGCAAGCCTGCTTTCTTCTTATGCTCAACCTTGTCTTGCTAGCAAGTGAGACAAGTGCGGACATATTCTTCCACATCATCACGCATTTGGGGCCAATAATATCCTTGTTTCACCAAGGCCAAAGTTCGCTCCCACCCTGGATGTCCTGCCCAAAGTGTATCATGGCACTCCCTAAGAAGTGTCTTCCTCAAATCACTATCCCTGGGTACAAATATGCGGTTGCTTGTTGTTATAAGAAGTCCATCTTGCACCCAAAATTGGCGAGTCTTGCCCATTTTGACAAGGTTTATAAGATTCTCTGCCATAGCATCCTTGTCTAGATGAGCCTTGATTTTCTCCTGGAGGCTGGTTGAAATGGAAGCTAGTGAACATATATGATGGCACACGGCAAGCTCCGCCTTCCTGCTTAGTGCATCAGCAACATGGTTGGTGGCACCGGCCTTGTAGTCTAAGGCAAAATCAAACTCTGCCAACTTCTCTTGCCACCGTGCTTGTCGTGCGCTTAGCTTGGGCTGTGTTAAGAAATGGCTAACCGCCGTGTTGTCAGTCTTCACAACAAACCGTGAGCCCAAGATGTAGTGCCTCCAAGTCCTCAGACAATGCACTACTACAAGCAACTCTTTCTCATGAGCTAGATATCTCCGTTCAGCATTATTGAGCTTCCTACTCTCATAGGCAATTGGGTGACCATCCTGCAAAAGAACACCACCCAAAGCAAAATCAGATGCATCAGTTTGTATCTCAAAAGCTTTACCTAAGTCTGGTACAGCAAGAACAGGGTCCTTTGACATAGCTTCTTTCAAGGCTTGTTGGCACTCCGCTGCCCAAACATATGGCTTGCCCTTCTTTAGCAATTCTGTCAATGGGGAAGCTAGTCTTGAGTAGCCTTCAACAAACTTGCGATAATAATTAGCTAATCCAAGGAATGACCGTAACTCTGAGACATTAGCAGGTGGCTGCCACTCTTGAATAGCCTTGACCTTCTCTTGGTCTATTTTGATGCATTTATGCTCAACAATGTGCCTTAGGAACTTAATCCTCTCTTGGGCAAAAGAACACTCTCTAGCTTGACATAAAGCTTGTGCTCTCTCAACTTGGTAAGGGCCTTCTGAAGATGCTCCACGTGCTCTTCTAAAGTGGAGCTATAAATTACAATGTCATTCAAATATGCTACCACGAATTGGTCCAAATACTCTTGAAAAACTTCATTCATCATGGTGCAGAATGTTGCTGGGGCATTGGTCAAGCCAAATGGCATGACGAGAAACTCATAAGAGCCATAACGAGTAACACAAGTAGTTTTAGGCTTGTCTCCCTCGGCAATCCTTACTTGATAGTACCTCGATCGAAGATCTAGCTTTGTGAAATACCTCGCTTTGCTCAATTGATTAAATGAATCCGCAATGAGAGGAAGGGGATATTTGTTCTTGATGGTCAGCTTGTTGAGAGCCCGATAATCCACACATAAGCGAAGACTACCATCATGCTTCTTTTGGAATAAGACAGGTGCACCGAATGGGGCCTTAGATGGCTTGATGAAGCCTACTTCCAATAACTCTGTAAGATGCTTCCTTAACTCATTCAACTCAGGAATAACCATTCTATATGGTGCACGAGCTGGTGGCTTTGCCCCTGGCACCAACTCGATAGCATGATCCACACCTCGGCGTGGAGGCAACTCCTTAGGCAACTGTTCAGGCATAACATCTGCAAATTGCCTTAAGACCTTCTTGATTGCGGCTGGGACAGGAGTAGATTCAAGAGCTTCATTCAACTTCAATGCGGCAACGCAAGTTTGCTCACCATGCCTAATACCCCTCTTGAGTTGCATAGCTGAGAAAAACCGGTCACTATTGTTGGTGGCCATAGCGGGAATGAGACATGGTTTATCCCCCATGACACACATACTATTAGAATAAGGCATGACTGCCGTCTTTGTGCTTCTTAAGAAGTCCAACCCAAGGATGGCTCAGAAGTCATCCATGGGTACTACAGTGAAATCTACTCTTCCTTCCAAAGTGCTGACCTTCAAATGAACAGATTTTGCAACCCCATAGGTAGGCTACGCTGCCGAGTTAACCGCCTTGATGCGGCTGCCATCCTTCTCTAAAATAGCCTAAGTCTTTTAACTTCAGTCCCCGCAACAAAGTTGTGGGTGACCTTGGTGTCAATCAAAGCACGGAGGGGTTTCCCATTGAGTTTTACATCCACAAACATCAAACTTTTGTTGGATGACTTGCTCTTGTTCAGCTTGCTTGATGATTTCCCACTATACATGGGTTTCTTCCCTTTGCCTTCATCTTTAGACTCCACAAGTTGTTTAGGATCTGAATGCTTGCCCACTTTGCCACTCTTGGCATTCTTCTTAGGCCTCCCTATAGAAGCCTTCTTCTCCATGGCGTTCATCATATGAAAGGCTCCCACTCTAGAGCCAGCTGCCTTAGAACCCTTGCTACTTCGCCTAGACCGCACGTCTTCTTCCTCGCTGTCATCATCACTTGGTTGAGAGACATGGTCAGACACAGTTGCTAGAGCATTCAAGGCACGTTTTTGTGGACATTCAGATAACCGGTGTGGCCCATTGCATAAGAAACAAGAGATAGGGCCTTTTGCTTTGCTTGTAGAGAATTGTTGAGGGGCTTTTGCCTTGTCACCATAGCTCTTCTGTTGCCATTGTCCTCCACCCGAATGGGTTTTGGATATGGAAGTGTTGGCTCCCCCACTCTTAGGTTTGCTGTAGCCTTGGGACTTTCCACCTCCCCTACTCTTGCGCGGGGAAGCACTATCCCGTTGCTTAGGTTCGGCGTAGTTCGTAAGCATTCAGCTGCTGCTTGTGCATGGGCTAAATCTTGCACTCTTTGCCTTTGAAGTTCAACTCTGGCCCATGGCTTCAATCCCTCAAGAAAGAAGAAGAGCTTGTCTTTCTCTGATATATCTTTGATGTCTAACATAAGCCCTGAGAATTCTTTCACATAATCTCTTATAGTGCCGGTGTGCTTGAGATCCCGCATAGCACGCCGGGCATTATACTCAACATTTTCAGGGAAAAATTGGAGCTTAAGTTCATGCTTAAGTTGCTCCCAAGTCTCAATTGTGCATAAGCCGCGTTGCATCTCATCATGTTTAGTCCGCCACCACAACTTGGCATCACCGGACAAATACATTGTGGCCATAGAAATTCTTGTCTCCTCAGCATTAGCTTTCACAGCTTTGAAATATTGCTCCATATCAAAAAAAAAGTTGTCTAACTCCTTGGCATCTAGGGCGCCACCGTAGGCACGGGGCTCGGGCACACGCGCCCTAGTGAATTCCATGCCACCACTAGGTGCATTGCCAAAGGCATGGGTAAGAACACCAACCCGGCCACTGAGGTCTTCAATCTCTAGCCTGAGTTCAGTGACAACATCCTCAAAATCTTGCCCTTGAGTAGGGCCATGAGTTTGCTCAAGATCATAAACCCATTGCTCAAGGGTGGCTAATGAAGCTGCCATGGCCTCCATGTTGTCCATACGCTGCTCCAAGAGCTCAATTCTCTCCCTTTGCATAGGTTGACGATTGCCAGTACCCTCCATTTAGAAAGCCAATAATAGAGAGCCAAATAGACTAGGCTCTGATACCAACTGTCACACACTGGCAATGTGGAAGCCTTGACAAAGATAAGCAAGTGTGTGTGGTGCTAGTTAACTCTTTTCACTAGCCCGCCAATAATGCTCAAAAGGTTTGCAAAGACAAGCAAACACAATATTAGTTAAGTTGATGAGCCACAAGATTGGAGACAAGCCACAAAATAACAATCAACAAGCTAGAATTAAAGTAAGCAACAATTGAAAGACTTTGCACAATTTAAAGGCGAAATGAACTTTTCATTACTCAAAAGAAGGCATTACAATAGTTGAACAATACACTACAAGTGTTACAAAAGTTGCCTTACTATAAGCTAGGTTGGGGTACATTAAAGGCACAAGTGGTCTGATTCAACACTTGGGTACCCCTTCCTTATATATAGCTTGTTTAGCCTTTTCTTAGTTGGCAGGGGGAAACATTCATTATGTTTGAGGAGTCATAATGAATTTTTAAAAATTCTACAAAAAGAGAAAAATTACAACTCTTGGTCCCAAAACACCTTTAATACTAAGGTATTTACATAAAAATTTATAAGGCAAAAAGATTACATTTGACTCTCTAAAAGTTGGCCTAAAGTTGCTACTTGGTGGCTAGGTTGCTTCATGGCATGTCTTGCACTATCTTGCACTATGCTTTGAGCCTTTGCTTGCACTTGCACCAACAACTTCTTAGGCATGTCTTTGGCTCTCCAAAGGGCACAAATGTGTGTGTGGCATCAACGTGTTGACCCTTGGATGGGCGCACCTTGACACCGAGCCTTGGCCCAGGCGTTGAAAGGCGTAAGGCGACGTGTAAGCTGTTTTGTTTTGTTTTTTTTTTTTTCCCTGATGCTTATCTAATGGCTCTGATATGAGTTTGGAAGGGTCCAACCACATAGGATTACAACTCATACAACTCAATATCCAAATCAGTTGACGACTCAAAAGCCTTAAATCTATCGAAGAAAAGCTTGAGGTGTCGTCTCTTCTCTTTAGGTGAGTCTTCTTCTTCTTCTAATTCTTCTCCGTGCTTCTTCGACTCAATTTTTTTTTTTGCCGCTTATTCGTTGCTGCTGTTGGGTGATTTTTTTTTTCTTCTCCTCCTTCTCCTTCTCTTCTTCTTTGCTGGGTGCTGTTGTCTTTTTTTCCCTCTTCTTCTCCTCCTCCTTCCCCTTTTTCTTTGTTGCTCTTTTTTTTTTTTCTTCACTACTTGCTTTTTTTTTTTATTTTTTATTTTTTTCTGCTTGTTCGTTGCTGGGCTAGCTAGCTCTTCTTCTTCTTCTTTTTCTTCTTCTTCCTTTTTCTTGTTTCTTTGCTGTGTTTTTTTGCTCTCTGTTTTTTTTGCTTCTCTTCCATGCCTGTCCCTGTATTTTTTATTTTTTGTCTCTGTTGATTTATCTATTTTTTACTAAGACTATACGCACCTTGCTTCAATAAAGCCTATGCCTCACCTTACACCCAGGCCCCAAGAGACCTTCAGCGCCTTGGTGCGCCTTGAGTCTTTAAAAACACTAGATTTGGTTACTTCGCTGAATTGAAGGCGTAGAGTATTCTTTTGGAGCATGAGGCTCATTTCTTATTGCTTTTATTTTGACAAGCCAAGGGCGATATATGTATGGGTTTGATAACCATTATGTGTAATTGGACATAAGCTGTGGAACTTGTAGCCCTTAGGGCATGATTTGTTTCTATTTTAAATTCTTATAATGTAGATTACATGCTATATATTCACGTCATGGGATGAATGTATGAATGCGTGTGATTCCTTTTGTAAATCTCTTTGAAATATCTTGAATAGAAATGAGATCTAGTAATTAAAGTTGATGGAGTTACCTATCTTTTTCACTTGTAAATGATGGAAATTAATGGAGCTTGATTACGTTTATGAGTTAATTCGAGTTTATCGAATGTTAATATTTTGGGGGCGTTACAACAAACCTGATATAGTCCTATTTTGGCCAACCAAGCTTTGTGGTTTAGTCGCCAGTTGACCTGATACTGCTTTTGTAGATTGTTAAGTTTCTTCAAGGTCTTATTTGTCCTAACCTCATTGAGAGCCGTCTTCATGCCGGTGAAGGTTTTCCTTGATTTCTCTTATGAATCCTCTTTGTTTCCAAAGCATCTAGGCTTGCCAAATGTTGCTTCCAATGGAAGTGATTTTGGTTCCTACTTAAGGTTGCACATGCACAGTCATGAAATTGTCTAGCTATGCTAGTACTAGCACTAAGACTCATGAGCGATTAAAGAAAGCTCAACAATCTTCTACAATTTCCCATATGTGTTTTGGCCTCTCTGGTCATAGAGGACTAAAGAAGGATCATCTCCATGGGTTACAAAACATTATCTTGTGTTCCATGCACAAATAAGAGCTTGGTAGGTGGATGCTATTTAGCAGCAAATTTGGAGCATGTGTCTTGATTCTTTATAAACTTTTGTCCTGGTAATTTTCCTCAATTTGATGGAAGTCTTCATATGGTATGGACCATACCCGGCAATTCAAGCTTCAAATTTATGCACATAGAACCGTTGTAGCTGTTCTTTGTTTAGATGGGGGAAGTTGTCAACATATGAAACTGGAATATGCTAGAATCAGTTTTCTTTTCAATTAATGAGTGCAAGCTTCAACATGTGAAATTACAATACAATGTACTATGATTGATTCCTGTTTGTGGAGGTACTGTTGTATTCCCTAGGATACCTAGATTCACAAGTGTTCCAACCAGTGAATGAAGAGATGATTCCAAGAGATATTTAATGAATCATGATCAGAAGTCCTGAATACATGATTTTCCAATTATTATGATGGACTAATTATGGACTTATAAACAAGTACACCTCGATGAGACCGGAGAAATATATTTGACATGGAGAGCTAGTAGCCACTTGAATATATGACAAAAAGTTGTTTGATCTATGTTCTACTCAAATCTTTGTGAGAAAGGAAGATAAATTTTCCAAATGCAGAGATAAGAATTATAACCAATTCCATTGATAGTATGCTTACTAATGTAGAGAGATCTTCCAATGGGAAAAAGGATCTATTTGGCTGTCATTTTTGTTTTGATATGATTCTGGTGTTTGTGAAAGGTGTGGTGAGAGTCTTCTATCTTGAGGTGTCTGTTTCATTCAATGTTACAATTTCATGAGTCAAAAAGGTTAATAAACCTCCAATTTTATTTGAATTTTACTTTAGTTTCTCATGTTTCAATTGTAACTGTCTTTTCTTTGTCCCTCCATCATATTTTCAGTTAAATTATACAAAGTTTGGCACATAATGACATGTGGCGTACTATTTTGAGAATATGGTTATAATTCTGTAGAGTTTACAGAAGAGGTGACACAAAATAAGGCCAATTCATGGACTTGGTTTTGCCAAAGAAGGTAACTTGTAATCAAAGATTCAGATTATAGAGCCAGAGAAGTCAGGTCTAACAAAGAGAGGGTTTGATCAATTACCAGAAATGAAAACTTAACAAAACAAGTTCAATTGGGTATCAAAGATCTCAATGTTTTAGATTAGACTCACAAACAAATCATCAAAGCATGAAAAGGAGAGAACACACAATAGTACCAGAACTAGCTCAACAATCCCCTGTGACTCTCATCATGCTACAATGCGTTCATGTTTTTTTTTTCCTCCCCCTTGGTTGGGAGTTGATTGCCAGTTCAGTTTCTTCCTCTTCCTCAGCCAATTCCAACCTCCTTGACACCTTAGGATCTGACTGTAACTACAATGATGCTTTTTCATAACAGAAAGACATGCCCCATTGGCCTAGGCGAAGATGGGGATAAGGAGTAAGGCCCAATGAAGCAAAGAGGCCTCCTCTGCACAAAATTCTGACATGAATACAAAGAATTTTTTGGGTAGAGCCTCCAGCTCAATTCTGCCTCGTCCTCTTTCTGTGCTACATCAAATGGCATAGGTTGTGTAAGCCCTGAAAGCCTTTGGTACTTTGGTAGGATAGGCTAACACCACCTACCGTGGACACTTATTTTTGTACCAAAAATGCTTCTTGACAATCATGGGACTCTTAGACTTTGTTTTGGGCTTCCAAAACCTATTGTACTAGTTTAGCCATCTAATACATGTTGCATCAAAAACATTTTGAATTTTTTTATTTATACAATTTGGTACAATAAATGGATTTGGTTGACACATGGCTGCTGTACTCTTTTGGAACAGAGTGGAGGAATAGAGTAAGGTGTAATTCTTGTGAACTTCCATTGAGTTCTAACATTATTGTCTTTTGATGTGTTGGACCTGAAGCACATGTGCACTATTTGCTTTGTCTATTTATCCATAATTCTTTGTTTTATTGATATTTATTACAATATGTAGTGGTAATGTTAATTATTCTGTACTGGTTTTGTGGAAGGATACTAATGTCTAGGGATGTTAAACGAACCAAACTACTCGAGCTTGACTCGTGTTTGGCTCATTTAAAGCTCATTCAAGATTGGCTCGTTATGTAAATAAGCCAAGCTTGCATACATTATAAAGCTCACTAAATTTTCAAACTAAGCTTGAACAACTTACTACTTGATTTGATAAGTTTGTATGCAGTATAAAAAATAGCTAATCGAGCTTGATTCATGTTTGGCTTGTTAGAAACTCGTCAATATTGACTTGTTATGTAAACAATCTGAGCTTGAACACATTTAGAAGCTCGTTAAGTTTTCAAATCGACATTGAACAACATAGTACTTGGCTTAGCTCATTTCCTTAAAAGCCCTAGATATGTCTAGTCTATACATATATCCATATTTTTGGTCTGGCAAAATGTTTATCAATATTTTATTTTCTTGAGAAAAGTTGAGACTCAACGAATATTCTTCTTTGGCAGTAAAACTGTATAGATTGATAAGAAGTAATTTGGGAAATAGGTTAAACCAACAAAAATAAAAGAGAAAAAGAAAGTAATTCTGTCTCAATTGGCAATAATAAAATGGAAAATGTTTGAGAAGAGTTCCTCAATTTAACCTACAATGATGTGACATGGTAGGCATCAACTTTTAATTTGTTGCATACTCAATTATATAGGTTTCACTACCTTCCAACATCACTGTGGGTGAATTTAGATTGGGGGTCTCTAGCATTTCTCTAATAAAATAGGATTGCAGTTCTAAACTGGCCACGATAGTAATTTTGTCTTTCCTAATCTTACCACACATCCATCTAAACATCCTTATCTAAGCTACATTTATTTTATGAATGTGTTGTTTCTTAGTAGCCCTACATTCTATCCATAAAGCATTGGTAGCCTTATAAAAGTTCTATTCAATTTTTCTTTCAATTTTATTGGTATCATCAATCACATAATATGGATTCTACTGGTTTAAAATTATTTTCTGAAAAAAAATATTATTGTAGTGGTAGTAAATGGTTTAGGTTGAAGTCAAACACACTTTGCTGCTCTGTTCAGCCAATAGTACCATTTTGAAAAGCAGACTGGTAAATGCTATTCAAAGTTGGTTTAAATGATTGAACAAGTTCTCTCACTTTCTCCTTCAAGCGCTATTAAGAACCATTTATCCCTCTAAAGAAAAGCAAGGAGAAAAGGGGAACAAAATTTGTGTATATGCATTAATATTGCTGTTTAGATTTTACATATGGCGCTTAAGGCATTACTTTTTGGACCTGCTACTGAATTAACTAGAAGATCGGTGAACTCTTTCAACAAGAAATTGTTCAGCCAATAGTACCATTTTGAAAAGCAGACTGGTAAATGCTATTCAAAGTTGGTTTAAATGATTGAACAAGTTCTCTCACTTTCTCCTTCAAGCGCTATTAAGAACCATTTATCCCTCTAAAGAAAAGCAAGGAGAAAAGGGGAACATAATTTGTGTATATGCATTAATATTGCTGTGTAGATTTTACATATGGCTGCTTAAGGCATTACTTTTTGGACCTGCTACTGAATTAACTAGAAGATCGGTGAACTCTTTCAACAAGAAATTATCTGTTTCTCAAAAAAAAAAAAAGAAGAAAAAAAGAGTAATTTATCACTGCTTTTGCATAACAATGTTTTCTATTGTGTACTATCATTTTCATTTTTCTTTTTTGATATTTGTGGCATGGCAGCTGTGAAGTTCATCTGATAAAATCCATTTTATGGTTTTCTACTAGTCTGATCTGATCCAATTGAACAGTATGCGAGTCGAGCAAGCTTTTTTCAGGATCTACTTTGATTCCCCATCCATACTTGCTTCTAAAATATGTTATATGCTTGGACAATTTTAAGAATCTGGAATAAATTATATAGCACCATTGTAGGGCTTATTCTTGTTTAAAATACATGACTCATTCATTACTGGATCGAAAGTTAGATATTTATGTATATATATGTATTTGCATAGTAATTAACATGCAAAATGTGTAGAATGCACAGGCTTAAGAGAGGTGGTTCAACTAATACCAGTGTCATTTGTATCATTGAGCCAAGGCCATCATTTGGGTCCTCGTTCTAGCATTCTGGACTATGCTTTCTTGATGTTTCTTAGTCATATGGAAAATACATAAAAATTTTAGAGTTCTGTCTTGAAAGAGAGATGGTATGGACATTTCTTGGGAGCTTTTGTTATAGAGAGAGTTCTGATTTGCAAATGTTGGGTTCTTTCATTCTGTATCATTTCCATATTGTTTTTCATTTTTTGGTTTTATTATTTTCTCTAATTAAATTAAACTTGGATGTGATGATGATGTTTCGCAGTCATGTTATATTTTTCCATGCTTCATCGGCTAATATATATGTGAACGCAGGCATCTATGTTGGGGATAATAAAGTTATCCATTTTACCAGACAAGGCCAAGAATTTGGAACAGGGACAGTGCTGGATATCGTTCTGCTAAGCTCAGTGCCAGCCCGATCTCCAGTGCCATGTTCCACCTGCACCCCACCAGAAGCTCACGGTGTTGTCTCCTCATGCTTAAACTGTTTCCTTTCTGGTGGTGTTCTGTACCGTTTTGAGTATGCCGTCACTCCTGCTCTTTTCCTTGCAAAGGCACGTGGCGGAACTTGCACTCTCGCTGTTTCAGACCCAGATGACATTGTGGTCCATCGGGCTAACTACCTGCTTACCAACGGCTTTGGGTGCTATAATGTATTCAAGAACAACTGTGAAGACTTTGCCATCTACTGCAAGACGGGACTGCTTGTTGTGGATCAGAGTAGGATGGGGCAGAGTGGACAGGCGGTATCTATAATAGGTGGACCCCTTGCAGCAGTTTTATCAACACCGTTACGACTTGTGACCACAAATGTTTATGGGATGGCAGCAACAGCTGTCGGGGTCTACTGTGTTAGCCGCTATGCTGCAGACATTGGCATGAGAAAGGATGTGGTGAAGCTGCCTGTGGAGGATTTGACAAGTAGGTTAGCAACTGGTGCACTACAGATTGTTGAGCCAAGCCTTCCAGTTTTTCTACCTCCTGCCAATTAGTCTTCCCGGTTTTAATATTGCTACCTCTATATTTATTTCTACACTCTGGAATGTGTATTTGAATTATATGTTTGGGAATTATGACCCTGAAACATGTAAGTTCATGGTGATGAACTTTCGTTGATTCATGGGTGTATGAATGTTTCTTTTATGGATTAATTTGCTGTCTCGGTATTTTAATATTCTATTCACAGTTGTAGATAGAAAACACATGGAAAGCAAATTGGAACTCCCATTAGGAAAAGGATTTAGAAAGTTAAAGTATACACATTAAAACAATTAGACATATCAATATGTTGAGTATAAGGAAAAGGATTTAGAAAGTTAAGGTCCCATTCTATAAGATGGTGTTCCCAACTTCTTTTCTTTATTTCCTTAATTAGCTAGCCAATTAAACCTTCTTGGGGAAGCAAGGTGGGAGGGAGGTTTGCTAGTGGGTGGTTGCAGTGGGGAGGGGTTCAACGGAGGGTTGGCTGCAGTGACGCAGAAGGTGATTGGGGAGGGAGAGCTAGCATTACAGTGTGGGAAGGAAGGTAGTACTGGGAATGAGGTGGGGTTGAAAAACGGGGTTAAAAAAAAAATTTCAAATTTGGAGGTGGGGTACAAAAGAAGATTAGGGTTTGATGAAATTAGGAAAAATTATAAATCCGTGATTCTTTCACAAAATTTTTATAAATTTATAAAGGTATTATGACTTCAATTATTAAAGTAAATAAAATTTACCACTAGTTTAAATTTTATTTTAAAAATATTTACTGAATTACAATTTCCTCACGAAATCAAGTGGGGCAAATACCAGTATCTCAAATATTTTATTATGAATCTTTAAGTACAAATTAAATATTATTGGAAGGCCTTTTAATTAATTTTAAACTTAAAATAAATTTATGGTGAAAGTCTTTGATTTAGAAGTAAGATTTATTATTAAAAAAAAAAAATGGAGAAGAGGGTGTTACTTGAACTCTAGACCACAAAATTAATAAGATAGGTTCTTACCATTTGAGTTGCATGTAACTTATATATGTATTTTGTATATTTATTTAACCCTTTTTTTTTTCTTTTTTTTTTTTTTTTTTTTTTTCACATTACGGTTATGCCTTTTTACTTTTACTCTTTCTTTTTGTTTGTTTGATAACTTAAAAATGTTAATTTACAAAACTGTATGAGATAATTCGTATTTTAAATAAATTTTTAAAAAATATTTGTAATTTTTTTTTTTGATGGAGAACAAAAGTGCAAAGTATAGTGGAAACATCAATTGACTTAAATAACGGTAACACATCCCAATTATGTTGACACGATTCTATTGGAACTCAAAAAATCATTAAGTACATCCAATTTCTTAATACACTATTGCATTATTTACGATTATAATTTACTTTTAATACACTATATTTTTTTCCTAAATTACTCTTAAAGTAC
Organism: Camellia sinensis; assembly: GCF_004153795.1. Taxonomy (NCBI): domain Eukaryota; kingdom Viridiplantae; phylum Streptophyta; class Magnoliopsida; order Ericales; family Theaceae; genus Camellia; species Camellia sinensis. The sequence goes on from NW_021026516.1 coordinate 1,827,372, forward strand.
ACTCAAATAATAAACAAATCAAAAACCCTAACAAAAAATACAGTAGCATCCAGTAACTATATAGGAGCATATTTAGGGGTGATTCTATTTCCACACACGAATTCTCCTCAGTTCACACACTTAATGAAAATTTTCATTAGAGTGCTGCTATTAGCACCCCATAAATTATTTTGGACCCCCCAATTTTTAGCTTTATTTATTTATTTATTATAATAATAACCTCAAATAAAATTACTACAACGGACATCATTAATTTTGGGACACTCCATCTCGCAATTAAACCTACACACCCACTACATCATGAATTAGGGTTTATGAGAACACTCACCTCCATCACCACCCATACATTTTCCCCAAATCCCACCTTCATATGACCGAAATTTGGGAACACAAGCCCGAACATTCTTTATTTGTTTGGAAACAGGTAACCAAATATTATTCATAGGTTTGGACCAGTTTTACCGATCACATTTTGAAATTAATTTGTATTGTTATTTATTTCAGGATGATAGCGAGTTAACAGTTAAAATTCTTAACACGCGCAGAAATTTTATTTTTTCAAGTTCGAGAATACATGCCCGAACATTATTTATTTGTTTGGAAACACATTCCCAAACATAGCTTATTTGTTCGGGAATACATGTCTGAACATGAAGGAAACTCGCCATTTTTGGGTACACTATAACTTTGTTTTGTTTATAGCTCTCCCTCAATTCTCACCACACACACCCACACCCACACCCACACCCACACCCACACCGCAACAGTCCCAAGATAGAGATAGAGAGAAGAAATGGAGGATATGTTATGGTAGAAACGGGAGCACATCAAAAGGCTATACCATGTTAAACAAGAGCCGTTGATCAACAAGTCAGCATATCAGATGGCCCAAACAAGATTAAAAACAAAAAATAAAAATCTCTGTGTGTGTGTGTGTAGTAGTTAGTCAAAAGGCTACCATGTTGTAATTTATATAAACATAGACAGTCTTCTTCTTCTTCTTCTTCTTCATGGGTTTTGAAAAGGATGAGACTTTTCTTTTTCTTAGTGGGTTTTGTTAGGATTTTTTTGGAAGGGAGTTTTTTTTTTTTTTTTTTTTGGGGGTATGAGGGTGCGGGGGGTGTGCATTCAATGGGTGGAATGTTTAAGGATAATTTTGGTATTATTTGGGTGAAGAAAAGTAATTTTAAGGGTTTCAAAATTTATAAGTGAGGGTCCAAAGAAATGAAGGGTCCAAAATAATTCATGGGGTGCTAATAGTACCACTCTTTTCATTAATACAATTTTGTCTTGGAATAAAAATGCTATAATACTCTCATCTTCTTCTACCCAAACCCTAATTTTAAAACATCACAATCCATTTCTATTGCCGGCACCACCTCTCTCATCCGCCATCCTCTCCCATCACCTCTTTCCCTTTCTGCCAACAATCATTTTCCATCATGAATCATACACTTCCCACAACTCTTCCACCACAAATCACTCAAGGTTGACTGTGGAGGTTTATGATGGAAGGGGATGAGCTATAAGTGGCGGCGGCGGCGGCGATGGAATGTTGAAAGTGGTGGCAACGACAATAAAAGAGGAGTGGGTGAATGAAAGAGAAGAAGAAGAAAAAAGAAAAAGAAAAAAAGGCTATGTTTAATCTAGTTTTAGAATATGTTTTTAAAAATAAATAAATAAAAACTTCTTATTTCAATATGGTTTTATCTTTCTAGGGGTAAAATAATTAATTTTTTTTTTTATATTTGTTCTTGTCAAATTAATTTATAATTTTCTCAAAAAAATTTCAAAAAATTGATTCAAACATTGAAACCAAACATAGCCTTAGGGCAAAAAAATTTCAAAAAATTGATTCAAACATTGAAACCAAACATAGCCTTAGGGTTTTAAAATTGAAAATGAGGATAATATTGGAATATAGAGATGTATACTATAATTTATGTTTTTATAATGTGTGTATTGAGAAGGTGTTTATTAAGTGTGTATTGAGAGAAATTAGTGTGTGGAAATAGAATGTCTAAACTTCGGTGGTGCTACATGTACCGATTAATGCACAGACTAATGTACCAACTAGTGTTATGCCATTATTACAAATTACAAATACCCAAAACCTATTAAATTATGCTACATCATCTGTTAGTATACTAGTTAGTACATTAATTGGTACATATAACATTATTTTAATTTTTCTATGATGGTGGCCAGTGCTAACACTACAACAAATTATACTTTTGGCGACTAAATTTTTCGTCCCCGAAAGTCATATTTTAGTTGGCAAAATGTTTGCCGACTAAACTTTTTGGTCGCTAGTTTGTCGCTAAATGTTTGTTGGGAAAGGTATTGACGACTAAAACATATTTAGTCGCTGAAAGTCTTTAATGGGCGACAAATGTTTTAGTCGCCAAAAGTTCTCAATTGGCGACTAAAAATTATTTAGTCACTGAAAGTCTTCAATTTCATACACTGCAACAAATTACACTTTTGGCGACTAATTTCTTAGCATCCAAAAGTCATTTTTTAGTCACCAAAATTTTTTTTTGTCGCCGAAAGTCGCCAATTGGTGACTAAAAATTTAGTAGTCCAAAGTTTTCAATAAATGTGCTTTATTGTTTTAGCGACTAAAATATTTAGTCGGCAAAATCATGGTACTCCTTTTTAGCTACTAATTGTTTACTCGCCAAAAACTTTCATTTTTTTGTGGCTACTAACTATTTAGTCGCCAATAAGTTCCCTTTTTATTTTTTGGTTACTAAATGTTTAGTCGTCAAAAGCTCTATTTATTAATTTTTTTAAAATGCACAAATTGAATATTTTTCATTAATTTCTAAATTATATGCATTCCACTGTCAACGTAACCTGTAACTTGTACATATACAGAACAATACATCTATCAATTAATCTAAATCCATTATCAATAATACCCATTTCATTATAAACTATCCAAAAACTTTAACTTGTAACATCATATTCCAAATATCATATAAATCCATACCAACCAAGTATAATCCATCTAAATTAAATATTACATACAAAAACACTGGATTTAATGTAAAAAACAGAGGATTGTACAAAAATAAATGTCTTTTATATAAAGAACAAATACTCTTTGTACACAAAAATAAATATCCACAATAGCCCATGCAAAAGCAATCTGTAAAAAATAAAATTACAAAAAAAAAAAAACCCATTAGCACTTAGTCAATAAAATTGACATTTCAAATTACAACAATTATAAAATTAATAATTTTGATATATTACACTCTGAAAATTATAACAATTATAAAATTAATAATTCTAACTTTCTACCTATTAATACAATTTTTCTACATACGTTCGAATGCAAAAACTTCACTTTCTTACATGCCTACCTATTCCTAAAATCATCAAAGACAAAGATAACAGTTAACCATTAACCGACCAGATTTTGTAGCAGCTCCTTTCGATTTGTTGGAGGAAGCTTCTCCACCTCTGGCAACCAGTTGCAAATACAATGTCAACATTTTATTTTTAGGAATTAACACAAATAATACAACAAGAAATGAATGTAGGAAAGTTACAAACCGTGAAGCCTCCCTCTTTCCTTGCTTAGCTGATGGTGCAGGGTTTGCTTTTGCTTTCTTCTTTTTGTGCCTGGTAGTAGAAAACAAATTAGTAAGCTAGCGAAATACGAAATATAGGGCTATATACAGGACTGTCAACCTAATTTCATAAGTACCCACAAAAAAAGTTAAAACAGAGAAGCGAGAAAAAGATAAGAAAGAAAGAAGTCACTAGAACTACGAAAAAAACTTTAAGACAAGTATTGAAATTTATCCAATAATAAGGATAAAAAATTTATATATGAACTATTAGAGAATATCTACTTACCTCCCACATCTATGAATTATACATTTTGACTAGAGATTTGAAGAAAAAATAGAACATGAATTTTAAACACACAATAGTTTAATAGTGGAATCATACAATTTTACTTCTATATCGAATCATACAATTTTACATTGAATAATGCTACTTTAACAAAGAGATTAACTCTCTGGATCTTTTATAGACATGGTCCAACATTCAATTTGCAAAGAAAACTACATAAGGGAGAGGCAAATAAAATCTGTCATAACTCTCTATTTGGGCATGTCATTACAAAAACCAAAAATTACAAACAAAATTAAAAAACATATATTTTTTTAAAGTTGGTCATTAAAAAGAAAAACCAAACTGCAACTATACCTTTTCCTTATTGAATCATATTTTTTATTCTCACATACAGATATGTAAACATTTCCAAGAAGAAAACTATTTGCATCCTCGAGCACCTGAGATGAATAAAAACTGATATTACTTCAAATTACATGACTCATAGAGCCATAAATGCAACAAAAAAATAAAAAATAAAATAAAAATTCAACCTAATGTACCATTAAGAGTAATGGCAATGCATCAAGAGCAGTTTTACGAAGAATAATGCTTGTAATAAAAAATCAACCTAATGTATGTAACGCCTCGAAAATTGGGCAGGGTATATCTATTTATGCAACAAAACCTACCTGATAGTCAAACACTTATATATAGCTAACTATTCCATACATCCATTTCCATTAAATCCCAAATGCTAAATACATGCTGTTCACATTTCAATGCCCCAGTTCCAATCCCAAGCATGCATTTTATAACAAGTATGAAATGGAAACCAAACAGATAATAAGTGCCCTACAGACTTACAAATTTATCAGAGAACAATCTTGGTTACACAAAATGGAGTTTCAACTCAACGCAAATACATCCCTGGGCTTACATTTAACAAATAACCATAAAACAAAAATGAAGCCTCAGCACCGAGCCCTCCCAAGTCAATGCCTTGGTGGAGGCATATCACCTGTACCTGAAATGGTTTCCCTTATAGGGTGAGCCACAGCTTAATAGAGATATACTACACAATATATGGACCATGACAAGACTAAAGAGGAGTATGCTCATGCCATGCTCATGATAAAATAGTTTATCTCTCTTTTTATAAAGCATGCAATGCTACGATGCAACAACAGATATAAAGCTATTTCCATTTTAAACCATATTTGTTACATGCATACAGGCTCTGTGAATCTCTAGGTGAGTGTCTGCAAGTAGGCCCTAATGCACTACCACTGTCATTTTTACCAGTAAACTGGAAGGCTCGACACGTAACTGCGCGGTTCGACACCCTCTACCCAGATTCACAAAGTATTCATCTTTTCGTAAATAGATATATTTCCAAACATTTCTCAAAAATAGATACATTTCCAATGAAATGAATGTAATGCAATGTCCAATGTAACAAATGAGGAATGTGGTTCAATTTACCTAAGTCTCATGTATTTCTACAATAATCCTGGCTATCCTCCACCGATAGCCCAAAACAGATATTTCTAAACAGATATTTAAACAATTAAATTCCAAAAATTTTGATAAATACAATCTATTCCACATCTCATCAAATATGAACAACTACACTAGTTTTTATATCACAATCGCGTCCGGTAACCTCTCAAGGTCCATTTCTAACCGTGTGAGTTTTATTCCAACAGATACATTAAGCATAATAATGCTGTTAATGCCCAAGAAAACATCATTTTCTTTCCAAACTCATTCTCCAAGCATTATTCAACTATGACATCCTATTTTGATCAAAAGCCCCAAAAGTTAAACATAATTCCATTGTTTTCTTTAAAAATGCTCTTTTGGTCGCAAACTAGTAAAAATTTCAAAACCGATCGAATCGAAGTCCTTTTTTGTTCAAATTTAAAACATAGCCTTTTCATAACCTTACAAAGATATTCCAAGTTTACACTTTCACAATTTGGGCAACAACTGTTTATTTTTCTCAAAATTTCCCTTTTAAGCAAATAAATCACAAATTTTTCAAAAATTCTAATTAAATTTTATACAACTCTAAGCTCCATATAATCAAGTAAAAGTACATAAAGAAGTGTAGGAAAAATCCCTATCTCGAGCCAAGAAGCTTTCAAATTTTTTGGCAACAGAAATTAAATTTTTTTGGAGCCAAACGACGCCTTTTCCGCCCTTTACGTTTTGATCCAAAGCACTAGAGGTCAAAAATGGCTTACACTAGATCAAACCCATGAAAAATCAACATTGGAACCCTTTTTCTCTTCTTCTCACGGCAAGAACTCCCAAAGTTTGACAAAAATTCCATTTGGTCACTTTTATAGATATTTCCTAAACAAATATCTAACTATATATATATACACACACATATATATATCAATTAAAAATACATTTCAACATCTTTAATGAGAAAAGTAAATATAATATTTTCTCACCACAAAATATATTTCGTTTAATGGTACACACTATAAATATTCACAACTTTTTTATGGTAATTAAATAATAATAATAAAACCACAACAATATTACATGGTTACTAATGGGTCACGATTCAATCAATTGGGTCCAAATCTAACTATATATATATACACACATATATATATCAATTAAAAATACATTTCAACATCTTTAATGAGAAAAGTAAATATAATATTTTCTCACCACAAAATATATTTCGTTTAATGGTACACACTATAAATATTCACAACTCTTTTATGGTAATTAAATAATAATAATAAAACCACAACAATATTACATGGTTACTAATGGGTCACGACTCAATCAATTGGGTCCAAAATGAATAGAGTTTAATAATTTAAAATAAATCCCCAACTGAGATTAAAATATAAATTCAATTTGATTCAACTCGTTACAACCTTCCCCCCTTAAGGAATTTCGTCCCCGAAATTTAAACTAGATGACCTCGTTGAATCAAAATCAATTACAACCGTAGAAACACAATCATGGCATGATAACACATCCTCCCAATTAAATATAAGAAATTCACCCTATTTCGTAACATGTACAATGTACATCCTAATATCAAAATAACATTTATATTACAACTCTCAAACATCGATAAAAAGGTTCGGATACTTCTCGTGGACTTCAGCCTCACATTTCCAAGTCGCCTCCTCAACCTCGTGGTGTCTCCACAACATTTTCACCAAAGGACAAATACGAACAAAAGATACACAGACACATACGGACAAATACAGAGAAAATAAACAGATACGTACATATACACAGACACATTTGGGGAATATGCCGTTACTGACAAGGAATATTCTATCTATGGACGTCAGCGAGCATATGCCGTTACTACAATAGAATATTCCGTTAGCTGACATCATCGCGCGTAAGCAAAACACGCAAAAAGGAAAGAAAACACAAATGCAAGGATACGGGGTTTCGAACCCTTGATCTCAAGCATTAGGTCTTAGCCCAAACCACTGAGCCAAGCTACTCTTGTGACAAAAATAGTTGAATAAATGTATATAATGCATAAATATACAATATATATACATATATGTATACAACTTTCCCGCTTCTCTATCTTCCTTTGAAAATCACGTTTGACACGCGACCTTGCTTTTGCGTCAGCTGGCCGACAAAAACGAACCTCCTCGATTTGTAAGCTCACCTCGGCTCTCTCTCCCTCTTTGTCTTCTGTTCTTCTGTCTTCTTTTTTGTCAACTGGCCGACAAAAGCTACCCTCCTCAATTCTCTTCCATCTCCTTTTTCTGTTTTTTTTTTCCTCGACTTTCTCTCCCTCTCTTTCGTCTTCTTCTTCTTCTTCATCACTCTCTTTCGTCTACTTAATCACTCTCTTCTCCTTCTTCTTCCTTATTTCCTTTGAGAGAGATAGAACATCGAGACTGAGCGAAGGATAAAAGCTGCCCCAAAACTCAGTCTGTTCTCTGTTATTTCTCTATGACTCCTTTATTTCTTTTTACATTTCTCACCACACATGGCCTTATCTCGTCCCCTCACTCTCTTTTCGGACCTCAATGATCCAAGCTCTCTTGGACTGAGTGCCCCTGCTCCTACTCTTCCTAACCTTCCTGGACAGAGTACCCCTGCTCCTTCTCTCCTTAACCTTCCTGAATAGAGTGCTCCTGCTCCTACTCTTCTTAACTTTCCCATGATGTCAGTTGAGCAAATCATGACTTCTCAATTTGACATTGAAGCCAACTACTTCACACTGAGATCCTGCATGGAGACAATGACTGCGGTTACCAAACTGTCTCACCGGTTGCAAAATAGGATCGGTGAGGTACATCAGTTAAATGCCCAACTTTCTCTGCTCCAGCGCATGTACAAAGATGCACGAGCAGAGATTTACGAACTAAAGGCGGAGAATAAAGAGTTAAAACGGAAGATCACCGTCATGGCCCGATTCGGAGCACCTTCGTACTTCGCCTTTGACAACTAACAGGGAGTCAACTCTCTCGGCGGTCCTGTACGTACTGAGGCAGGTCCTTCAAGGGTCTCCCAAGATGACAAAAAGAGAAAGAGCTCGGCGGGAGTGTCGAGTAAGTGAAGTCGGCATGTGGCCGTCATAAAAAAAAAGATCTATCTATTTTATTTTTTTATTTTTTTATTTTTTTTTTGCACATCAATGGCGTAACTGGAATAACACTTTGAGCTTGAAAACAATTTTGTTTGACTAAATTTGAGAATGATTGAATTTTGAACTCTAATTTGGACATTGATTTCATACTGACCTGACTGACCTGAGTCAAAATCATGGCTTAACGAAAGAAAAATGAAGCAAAATAATCCAAACACGCTTATATACACTGACTAGTATTAACAAAAGAAAAACCGTGTAAATCAATACATTGGCAATAGAATTACAGAACAAGAAGGTACCTCTCACAACCAAAGGTGTGGCACTAACTCTGGTGTGGTAATAGCATACACACGCCTAGTAGGTCTTTGATCCACCTACTCCCCTCTCGGAGCATAAGCCGGATGTACAAACTGAGCCGAAGAGGCTCCCGGAGTGGCCCTTGAGGCCTATGCCGCCTATGTTGGCTGGTGACTTTGAGTCTGTGTGACAACCCTCACCACTGATTAGTGCTAATCTATGATTAAGCATGTTAAGTGACTGATTGATTGAAATTCTGACTGATTGATTGAGCGTATTAGTTTGAATGCATGTCTATCTATTTGACTGCTAATGATCTGTTCATGTTTTATGTTTTAAACTGCAAATTGAAGGCCTTATCGGCGGCCGAATCCGGAACTGATTAGTGTTTTGTGCTAATTAGAATTAATGTGATTTTATGGTAAATTTAGTTGAAATTTGATTTGGTATGATTAAATTAGATTAAATAATATTGAATTACATTAGTTGCATTAATTACCAAAATGCCATCTAGTGGGCCACTTTTATTAACATCTTGAGGCTTGAACTACACACTTAGACACAACATTTCTTCAGCCCTTTTCTTGAGCCTAAACCGTGTGAGAGGAAGAGTGAGAGAAATTGGTTTCAACCAGGAATTCTTGCTTGAATTGGAAGATTTGAAGGAACTTGCAAAATTTGAGCTTCTATACCTTGAATTGAAGACTTGAGGTAGGAGACTCACCCTTTTAATTGTGAGTTTGAGTTGTTCTTGCATGATTCATGGTAAGGTTACTGATTTAAGGCATGAATTAGCTTAATATGTTGAATTGAGTAGGAAATCATGCATGCACGTTTATATTGTTGAGTTTTGAGGTTGATTTCATGGAAATCCTCACATGCATGTCCATATTCTAGCTTTGGTCCATGAATTTATCATGTTTTTGAAAGGATTGGCTCATTTGTTCTTGTATTAGAAGCTTTCAACATTTAAAGCATCAAATTCGATACCTTTGGGCTTTGATTTTGCAAATTGATCTTTGAAACATGTCATATTATGAGTTTTAAAGTGTTTTCCAAAAAATTAGCCCAAAATGATCGAATTTGATGCTTTAAATGTTGAGTTTCATGCTTGGAGACAAATTTGGAAATTCCAGATTTTGGATCCACGCTCGAGCGTACACTCTGAGTTCATGCAGTCCGCTCGAGCGGGGAAATTAACGCTCGAGCGTAAAATGCATGTATCCAGTACTTTGCATGTGTTTACAGTCCGCTTGAGCGAAGGAATGCACGCTTGAGCAAGGACTTGTGTCTCACGCTCGAGCGGGGGTCGAGCGCCCGTCGAGCGTGAATTTCGTGCATCCAGTACTTTTACAGTCTGCTCGAGCGAGGAAAGTCACGCTCAAGCGTAGCTCTTTTGTCTGCATGCCCGCTCGAGCGGAGAAAGCCACGCTCGAGCGGGATCCCTGTTTTAGCAAAAATTTGAAAAGTGTTTTAAAGTGCATCTTTGCATCCTCATTCCATCCTAGGCATTCCTAGACCTAGTTTAAGGCATCTTAATGAGGATAATGCTATAGAACCACACCGAGTCAAGATAGGGACTAAGTTATTGTTTCCCAAACATGCAACTTAGTGTGTGTTCATCCTGTAACTATGTAGGGTTTGCATCCGAGGACGCTTACTAGCCTATCTGTAGCCCAGAATTCTGTGAGTAACAATGTTGTAAAGATATATTCAATCATGAATATTTTCTGAATGATCAACTGTACTGCTTTCTGAAATGATATTTCTTACTGAATGAATGCTTGTCCTATTTGTGAACTGTATTCGTGGCATCCATAACAATTTACTGTTACTGTACTATACTGCTACTGTCACAGAGATCTCTGTCGATTCCCATGTTGGAACCACTAATGTTTACTGATATGATGGCCATCAACTGACTGTTCGGTCTGTTAAGACCTACTGTACTGTTTTGTTTTGGGATGTACCGCATATGACTGCTATGACTGAATGACTGATATACTGTTATAACTGACTGTTTTAAATACTGAAAGGACATTCATTCTTAACCTCTTTACGCATATGTTATTCATTGGGCTTTAGCTCACTGTTTATATATATATGTAGGTGTCCAGGCACCGGATCGAAGCTAGGAGCGTTGGGTTTAACTCCCTTTTTGTCAAGCCAACCACTGTGCCTCACTGAGAGGTTCCAAGTCCTTCAAGCTAGGGCTTTTTAAAGGATGTCTCTGTTTTTGTATAGACTGACTATACCTGTACTGTACTGTTCTAATAGGGATTAGGTCCCTGTCCTGGATGATTGTATGTGTATGTATACACTGTTTTGGTTCTGAATGTGAATATGTATGAAAAGTCTTTTTTGCATTCAGACTGTCACAGCTCATTGGACATCTTTTATTACTGTTGTGGCTTCCGCCAGCCCCTGTACTCTGTATTACTGTTATTACTGTTAAGCAAGCCTTTGGTAATCACGGATTACTGGTCGGTTACAGTGTTAAACCCATAGGGGCGGGTTTGGGTCGTGACAGTCTGCCTCGATCCAGATGCACCAGGTGTGCCACCCAACTGTGGACAGCACCTCATCATGTGTCCTACTTGTCTACACTGAAAGCAAGTCAAAGACTGTCTCTTCCTTGACTCTGGCTCGGAGGGCGGATTGAAGACGGAGCAGACCGCTGTCCTCCCCTCCTTTTGTGGGCAAGAAAAGGACTTGTGACCTAACTTGCCACACTTAAAAGAAAAAAATCCTCCCTGGCCAACTTCTTCTGCCCCTGAACTCGACACTGGAAAAATAGACCTAGACTGTGCCCCATGAGACTGCTGTGGTGTAAAATCCTTCTGCCTCTTGCTGTCTCGGGCCTCACCCTGTATCTCGTGGCCTCTCTGCCTGAAACCCCTCATCTCTGTCTCTTCAGCTCCTAACCGGGTTTCCATATGTGCCGCTGCCTCGACAAGACGGTTATACTCCCTCATCATAGACCCGCCCATACAATAGGCAAGTTCATATCTCAGTCGGGTCTCAAACTTGATACAACGGTGCTTTTCTGTCGCCATAAGCTCAGGAGCAAATCTGGACAAACTAGCAAAAGTGGCCTCGAACTCCGCCACCGGTGTGCCAAGCTGCTGTTTGAAGTTCTTGAACTGTTCCTTCAACCTCTCTCTGATAGAAGTAGGCATATACTTCTCCTCAAAGGCATTGACAAAGGCCTCCCAAGGCACCAAAATACGTCCTCGCACGTATTTCCACCACTGACCCGCTTCTCCCTTCAGCTGAAAGGATGCCAAGGTCACTCTCAGAGCGTCCAGAGCATCGTCCTCAATGTCTAGCATCTCGAATGTCTTAACCGTCTGCTCTAGCCACTCACCAGCCTTTAGCAGCTCCTTAGGATCTCCCACAAAAACATCTGGATTGGTCCGGAAGAACTCCCTTTTTAGCAGGAGTGGTCCTGTCTCTGCAACTGGGGTTGTTGGGGCCTGTGCTTGGTTCTCAGCCCTTAGTAGGTTCAGTACCCTTGCTATCTCTCATGCCAAAGCACCCATGGCCTGTTGATCAGCTGGCTCAGCCACATATGCATGTCCTATCTACTCATCTTGCGCCGAAATCTCATCCGGTATTGGCATCTCGTGCCTCCTGGGCCTACCATGCCTACCACTGCCCCTTCCACGTCCTAACATCCTAATAAAGGTAACACTCGAGATTGGCATGGTCATAATTGTGTTGAAGCTAACTCACTCACATCCTAAGGCAATGGAGAACAGTTAATTCATTCTACATAAGCACATAGTCACATAAGCACATACAGATTTTCTTGCTAGATAATGATTGTCCCATGACGTTGCTAGAGTTTTAATCAGAAATAGCAGTGATCAGGTGTTTCTGACTGGACTTCCAGCAACTCACAGACCTAATCTACATCTCAGAAATCAAACCCCATACCCATATAATCACATAAGCATGTTATCACATAGCACCTTATCATACAGATATCTCTATCAAGCGAGATAAACCCACTGTGGTACTAACCACTTTCCACGTACCCAAAGCATTCAAACCCGGCACGCTCTGATACCAAGTTGTAATGCCCCGAAAATTGGGCAAGGTATATCTATTTATGCAACAAAACCCATCTGATAGACAAACACATTTATATAGCTAACTATTCCATACATCCATTTTCATTAAATTCCAAATGCCAAATACATGCTGTTTACATCTCAATGCCCCAGTTCCAATCCTAAGCATGCATTTACAACAAGTATGAAATGGAAACCAAATAGATAATAAGTGCCCTACAGGCTTACAAATTTATCCAAGAACATTCTTGGTTACACAAAATGGAGTTTCAACTCAATGTAAATACAGCCCTGGGCTTACATTTAACAAATAACCATAACACAAAAATGAAGCCTCAGCTCCAAGTCCTCCCAAGTCAATGCCTTAGCGGAGGCATATTACCTGTACCTAAAATGGTTTCCTTTATAGAGTGAGCTACAAACCAGTAGAGATATACTACACAACATATGGACCATGACAAGACAAAAAAGGAGTATGCTCATGCCATGCTCATGACAAAACAGTTTATCTCTCTCTTTTTATAAAGCATGCAATGCTGAGATGCAACAACAAATATAAAGCCATTTCTATTTTAAACCATATCTGTTACATGAATACAGGCGTTGTGAATCTCTAGGTGAGTGTCTACAAGTAGGCCTTAATGCACTACCACTGTCATTTTTACTAGTAAACTGAAAGGCTCGACACCTAACCGCGCAGTTCTACACCCCTTACCCAGATTCACCACGTATTCATCTTTTCGCAAACAGATATATTTCCAAACATTTCTCAAAAACAGATACATTTCCAATGAAATAAATGTAATGCAATGTCCAATGCAACAAATGAGGAATGTGGTTCAATTTACCTAAGTCTCATGCATTTCTACAAAAATCATGGCTATTCTCCACCGATAGCCCAAAATAGATATTTCTAAACAGATATTTAAACAATTAAATTTTAAAAATTATGATAAATACAATCTATTCCACATCTCATCAAATATGAACAATTACACTAGTTTTCATATCACAATCACGTCCGGTAACCTCTCAAGGTCCATTTCTAATCGTGTCGGTTTTATTCTAACAGATACATTAAGCAAAATAATTCCGTTAATGCCCAAGAAAACATCATTTTCTTTCCAAACTCATTCTCCAAGCATTATTCAACTATGACATCCTATTTTGATCAAAAGCCCCAAAATTTAAACATAATTCCTTTGTTTTCTTTAAAAATGCTCTTTTGGTCGCAAACCGGTAAAAATTTCAAAACCAATCGAATCAAAGTCCATTTTTGTTCAAATTTAAAACATAACTCTTTCATAACCTTACAAACATATTTCAAGTTCACACTTTTGCAATTTGGGCATCAACTCTTTATTTTTCTCGAAAATCTCTTTTTAAGCAAATAAATCACAAATTTTCCAAAAATTCTAATTAAATTATATACAACTCTAAGCTCCATATAATCAAGTAAAAGTACATAAACAAGTGTAGGAAAAATCCTACCTCGAGCCAAGAAGCTTTCAAATTTTTTGACAACAGAAATTAAATTTTTTTGGAGCCAAATGGCGCCTTTTTCGCCCTTTACGTTTTGATCCAAAGCATTAGAGGTCAAAAATGGCATACACTAGATCAAACTCATGAAAAACCAACATTGGAACCCTTGTTCTCTTTTTCTCACGGCAAGAACTCCCAAAGTTTGACAAAAATTTCATTTGGTCACTTTTGTAGATATTTCCTAAACAAATATCTAACTAAACAAATATCTAACTATACACACACACACACACACACATATATATATATCAATTAAAAATACATTTCAACATCTTTAATGAGAAAAGTAAATATAATATTTTCTCACCACAAAATATATTTCGTTTAATGGTACACGCCATAAATATTCACAACTCTTTAATGGTAATTAAATAATAATAATAATAAAACCACAACAATATTACATGGTTACTAACGGGTCACGATTCAATCAATTGGGTCCAAAATGAATAGAGTTTAATAATTTAAAATGAATCCTCAACTGAGATTAAAATATAAATATATCAATTAAAAATACATTTCAACATCTTTAATGAGAAAAGTAAATATAATATTTTCTCACCACAAAATATATTTCGTTTAATGGTACACACCATAAATATTCACAACTCTTTTATGGTAATTAAATAATAATAATAAAACCACAACAATATTACATGTTTACTAACGGGTCACGATTCAATCAATTGGGTCCAAAATGAATAGAGTTTAATAATTTAAAATGAATCCTTAACTGAGATTAAAATATAAATTCAATTTGATTCAACTTGTTACAATGTACCTTTAAGAACAATATTCATTATTTTGTAAAAAATGCATATGTAGAGTGCATGACCTTCCCGACTACTACTTATAGTACACTAGCAAAATAGAGACCAAGAATTTCTAAAGGATTTTCACTGGCTGATAGAACACATAAGCAAAAATAGGCTGATGCTTCTATAGAACACATAAGCAAGAATTTCTAATGGATTTTCACTGGCTTGTGAATGCTAACCACCTTATTTTAACTTGAAAGGTCATCAAACAATCAGAGACTGCATAATACATGACAGAATTGTATCTTAATGTGAATGTAGTTAATTTCCCTTTAAAGTAATTTGTAACTTGAGCAATTTTCACATCCCAACTCAATCTATTTCTATTCAATAAGTACTCTAGACCCTTTTCACCGCAGGCCAAAAGTTTAAAAAAGTTGAATTGTTTACTTTGTGTTTTTCTTAACAATCCCCAAGGTTGGGCAACAATTTGATTATTCTAGAGAACAGAATTGAGCTTCAGATTCTGGCATTTGTTTAGCCAATATTGTTTACCATAACTTTGTCCATCTTGCTAAATGTATACCTTTGCAAATTTTTATTGGTGCAACCAAATAAAAAAAATAAAAAATAAAAACACACCCACACACACACCCTAGTAATTGAAATTCGCAATATTCAAATCTTTAACATTGCTATCAAATCACAATTTGGGGCTAGGTCGATTTACGGCTAGGTTTGTGTCAAAGTGTGCAAATGGAAAAAAATACACAGAGAGAGAGATGGAGGGAGTGTAACAACCCCGACCTATGATTAGTCGATAAACCATGATTAATTATGCCTAATGAATAATTAAGAGGAAATTCTAACTTAATTGCATGTGTGTTGCATTATTTGTGTTTCTATCTGTCTATCGTAGAAAGATCTGTTTGTGTTTCTGTGTTATTCTGCGAATTAAAGGCCTTATCGGCATCCGATCACGAAATTGACTTGATATATGTGTTATTTGGAATTTTTACGAATTTATGGTAGGTTCAATTGAAATTCGATTCGGAACAATTAATTAGAATAAATTAATGGTCATTGTTTAGACTAATTAAAGTTAAATTAGCCAACCCTTAATCAAGCCTATCTAAGGCTTATTTGACTCGAGACACTAAAATTACACTCTCATTCCCTCATCCTTGAGCTCCTAAACGTGAGAGAGAGGGAGAGAGAGAGAGAGAGAGAGAGAATCAAATTCAAACAAAGGAACTGCTAGAGAATTCAAGGGAATTAGCTTGGAACCTTAGTGAATTCACCATCCAGAGGTTAATTAAGAAGTTGAGGTAATGATTCAACCCTTAGATTGGATACTTATGATGTCTAGACCATGAATTCAAGAGAATTTAGTTGAATAATGCAAGAATTGAGCTTGTGAGGTAGGAAGAACATATCATGCATGCATGTACATTTTCTTTCATTTTGAGCTTAATTGTTTAGAATTTTCACATGCATGCACCAAGTCTACTATAGTTTTGAGAATTCATCATGTTTTCCATCAATTTGCCTTCTTTGATCATGATTTGGAAGCTTTGAACTCACTCCATTGCATATATGATATGTTTTCAAAGTTTGGAATATGAATTGGCACAATTAACATGCTTTTGGACTTTGATTTTGTGAAATGATTTTAGATTCTCAATGTTCTACAAGTTTGAACTTGTTTTCTTAAGGTTTGGGGCCCAAAAGTTGCATTTTAAGACTTTATATTCAAGTTTTGAGCTTGGGAGTGCAATCTGGAAATTCTAGAAATCTGTCTCTCTGCTCGAGCGACAGAACCTGTGCTCAAGTGACCACTCTGTATATTGCACTTCTGCTCGAGCAACCAAAAGTTGGCTCAAGCGTGAAATGCATGCTCCCAAAAGTTTACCATTTTTGTAGACCGCTTGAGCGACAAGAGTTGCGCTTGAGCAAGGACCTCAGTCTCACGCTTGAGCGACCGTTGAGAGGAGAAATCAAGCAACCAGTACCTTTGCAGAGTTTACAGACCGCTCGAGTGAAGGAAGTTGCACTCGAGCGAAGACCCTATTTTCAGCAAATTTTGTTAAGTGTTTTCAAGAGCATTTTGGCACCCTTATCGCATCCTAGGCATTCCTAGACCATAATTCAGACATAATAATGAGGATAGACTTAGAAACACACTAAGAACAAATAAAGTAAGCTAAGTTCAATCCAAGCGTGTGTTTTAATTTGTATATCTATTATGGTTGTGTAGGTCACATGCTGTGAGCTGTTGATCCATTGGTTGCTAACCGAGTTATCTATGCAATTATCTATGAGTAATAACTTTGTAAAGTTATGTTTGACGATAATTATTTTCTGATAATATGAAATGATCAATTTTTTGAAATACTATGCTTTGTATGAACGAATGATTGTCCAATTTTCTTTGAAATGTAATTGTGGTATACTTAGCAGAGGCCCTCGCCTAGGGGACATAATACTGTGGCTTATGGTCATGAGGCCCTTGCCCGGGGGAATAATACCGTGGCATAGGCCCTCGCCCGGGGAAAACAATACTGTGGCCTACATATGTAATAAGACACCCGGTACCGGAGGTTCCATTATGGAACTTGATATGCTTGACCAAAGAGATATGTTAATTCTAATGGATATCCCACGCATGATTTGAATATGAATATGACCATGACTCCGTTTCTGATACGAATATGCTGATGTTTCTGTTTGATAAGAGAATTGAAATCTAAATCTGTTACGGACATCATTCATTAAAATCTTTACCTTGTTATTATTCATTGGGCTCCAACTCACTCTATTATTTATGTATGTAGGTGAACAGGCGCGTGACCAGACTTTGAGTTGATGACCTAGAGCTTTGGTTTTGTCAGCCAGCCATTGTGCCTTCCGAGGAGGTTTCAAATGTTATATAGTCATGTTTTGTGAATGTCTAAGACTTGTTTTCGTTTGGATTATGAACAACGTTCTATTTATATGTATATTAGGCTAAGTTCCCTTTTTGGTTACACCTGTATTGAATGTGATGTAGGACTACTCTATTTATGACGTCACGTATATGTATATAAATTTTTAAAATTTCTGTCCGATATATGTCTACACAGCTCAATGGACTATGTATGATTGATATATTTGCTTCTGCAACCCCTTCTATTTTATGATATTCAGGTTAGAGGCCTTTGGTAATCTCATGATTACTGGCTGGCTACGACACTAAACCTATAGGGACGGGTTTGGGTTGTGACAGGGAGGCAGGGTCAGAGACAGTGACAGAGAGTCATACCTGGGATAAAGTCAATTGTGGATCGATGGAGGTGCGATGGTGGTGCTTTGTGCGATGGAGGTGATTCTCTTGCATCCAATGTTGATGGACACAAAGCAAAAGAAACAGAGGTGAACAGAGGCATGAGAGAAAGAGAGAGAGAGAGAGAGAGAGAGAGAGAGAGTCACAATGAATCAATCGGTGTTCCGGTTGTCGGCGAATGCGGAGGAGAGCTGTTCCGTAACTGGTGGAGCAGTGGTGAGAGAATAAGGGGAAAGGAGCAGTAGAGAGGAAGAGAGGCCGAAGAGAGAGGCGTTGGTTTGTTTAGGGTTTAGTTTGGAAACAAAATATATAATGGGTCATTTTACACAATTCGTGACTAAATATTTTGGTCGCAAATTAATTTTATAAATCTCTCCAAAATTTGAAATGTCTCACTCCAAATATTTTAATTCTTTGGCGACAACAAGTTTTTTTAGTCGTTGAAAATAAATTTTTGACAACCAAACTTTTGGTTGCCAAAGATAAAAGTAATTTTTTGTGCTGAAAATAACTTTTTTGGTGACCAAACTTTTGGTCGACAAAGATAAAAAATAATTTTTTGTTTTTGATTCGGTGACTAAATAATTTTAGTAGCCAAAACTAACTATTTGGCAACTAAAAGATTTTTAGTCGCTGAAAATAACTTTTTGGCGACCAAACTTTTGGTCGCCAAAGATAAAAAGTAATTTTTTGGTTTTCATTCGATGACTAAATAATTTTAGAAGACAAAGCTAACTATTTGGCGACTAAAAAATTTTTTAGTCGCTGAAAATAACTTTTTGTTAATCAAACTTTTGGGAGGAAATATCATTTTGTCCCCTAGATTATCACCCGTTTTTCAATTTGACCACCACACTTCGATTTATTTCAATTTAATACCTGAACTTTTAACAAATTGATCAATTTAACCCCTGCTGTCACATTCTGTCTACAATTGGACGGAATATGCTGACGTGACACCAAAGTTCATTTAGAGTCATGTTACCTCCCAAACTATACCTTAAAAATCAATTTGCCCCCCAAATATAAAAAATTAAATTAAATATTTCATAAATATTTTTTATCTCAATAATGAAAAAATTAAATTTTAAATAATATATACTTTGCAAAAAAATAATAAAAACATATAAAAGTCCTCATTTAGAATTATCTTCAGACTATGAAGCTTGGATATTTCGACAAACATGTCGTACTCGTACCAGTTACTTACAGAATTTTGAAAAAATTTTCCCACTAAATTTTGAAATTACTATTAGTCGATCAATTCTATTAAAATTAATTTGGGTAATAAACTAGTTACAATTGCTCACATACACACACATAGAGTAGTCAAGAAATTTCAGCTCAATAAGTTTATGTAGGATCAACTCGAGATAATTTGAGACCTATGAAGTACAAGAATGGGTATGAGTATTGGTATTGGTACGATATGAGTACATCGACATGGTAAAATCTTAAAAAGTAGGGTACGAGTACGGGTATGGTTTAATACGTTTGTAAAATATATTTATTTTTAATTTGAAATAATACAAAAATTGATTAAATGGTTTAATTTTGTCAAATCCAACATACAATTAACATTAATGCCATAAGTATAGGTGTAAGATAAAATTAAATATTATTATATTAAATAACTTATAAATCATAACTTAATTTTAAAATCATACTAAGCACAAAACTAAAAATAAAAAAGAAGTTTAGTAAAAAGAATTTATCTTTGTGGTAGAAGAAAAATATTATTTTTGACTGAGGTATGGCACGGCTTGGATATATATTAGATATGTCTGGGTAGGCCAAAAATTAAGAAAGAAAAATTTGAGCACATATTTTGTGTACTCGGTATGTATGCAAAAATATCACACGTCGATAAGTACTCGGTACGGGTACGACTTGTTTGTCAAATTATCTATGTTTCATAATCTCAAAATAATTCAAAATGAGAATTTTTATATTTTTTATTATTTTTTTGCAAAGTATATATTATTTAAAATTTAAATTTTCAGTTATTGAGATAAAGAGTTATTTATTAAATATTTAAATTTAATTTTTTTTTTATATTTGGGGGACAAATTGATTTTTAAAGTATAGTTTGGGTGGTAAAATAAAATTTCAAAATGAACTTTGGTGTCACGTTAGCACATTCCGTCCAATTGTGGACGGAATGTGACGGCAAGGGTTAAATTGATCAATTTTATAAAAGTTCAGGTGCTAAATTGAAATAAATCAAAATATGGGGGTCAAAATAAAAAAATGCTTGGTAGTTCGTTCGGGGGGGGGGGGCAAAATGATATTTCCTCAACTTTTGGTTGCCAAAGATAAAAAATAATTTTTTTATTTTTCATTTGGCGACTAAATAATTTTAGAAGCCAAAACATATATTTGGCGACTAAAATTTTTTTTAATCGCCAATTGTGGCATTTTTTGCGACTAAATTTTTTTTTAGTCGCCAATAATCAATACATCTCGACTAAAAATAATTACTAGCTAAGTATTGTACTTTTATTGACTAATATAATTTTTCATCGTCAATTCTACAGGTTTTGGTGACTAAATTATTTTAGTTAGCAAATTTAATTGCCAAAAATGCAATTTGTTGTGTGATATCGGAACAGCAGCAATTACTTCATCTTATTCTCTCCATTTTGCAAGATGATGACGGTTGGGATGCTACGGATACCATATCAGGTTGCAATTGAAGGACTCTCATCAGTTTTCACCTTGAGTTGATGATAATGTTGAATTTTAGTCCGATGGATTGGAATTTTGAAATGAGAAAGAATATGAAGAGAAACTAATAGAAACTTGAGAAGAAGATAAATGAAGATAAACATAATTGAATATGAAAAATACCGATGAGTGGTTTGGATGTATCATGAGAAAAAAATAATATTTTATTTTAGAATTTAATGTGTATTGTCTTTTTAAAAAAAATTATATTAAGGTATAATAGGAATTAAAATGTCAAAATTTTAATTAAGCGTACTGAATTATTATTTCGGTACAAATAGAATCACCCTCAAAATCCAACTAAACATGTGCAAACCAAAGCCCAAATAAAAGGAGATAAAAACATGATTGGTTAATAAGATGTCAACTAAATGAAATCAAGCAATATGAACTGCCAAATTACATCACTCCAAAACTTAACAAAAATAAAAATAAAAATTATTCTATCCAAACTTAAATCAATACAGGAAAGAACCTAATGTGTAATTAAAAAGGAGTCAAAGACATTTAGGGTGTGTTTGGTTCATGTATTTAGAAAAGTAAAGAGAAAAGATGTATGAAATATCAGTAAAATATAATTATATTTCACACACATTTTACTTATTCTTTCATTTTTTCTTTTCAAATAACTTCTCAAATTCATGATCAAAACATAACACTAATGAAACAATCAAGTCAACTACCATCCATGTTTTAATACGGAATAAATGTTTAATCTACAATGCCACTCAATAATAACTTAACACACAAGCATAACAAATCTCACTACAATATGCACCCTCAAAAAGGTGCATGTGGTATGCCTTTCATATTTTTTTTCATAAAATTTCATAATTTAAATCCAAAATGTCATAACTTTTTCACTACAAAAGTCATAACTTTTTTTCACTGAAAAATGTTATAACCAAATCTCAAAGTGTCATAATAAAAATCACAAAATGCTATAACATTATCATTCATAACTTTAAGATGCACATCATAAATTTGCTATTTATAACTTTACTACAAAATATCATAACACACATCACAAACAATCATAACGTTTATCATAAAAATCATAACTGTTTTACAATGAGCACCATTTGAAAGGTTGCACATTGTAAATTTCTCCATCTATATATATATATATATATGTGTGTGTGTGTGTGTTAGCAAAAATCTAATTTGGGTCAAATCGACAGACGAGATTTGATAGAAAACCCAGAATTTCACAAATAACAACAAATCAAGCAATTGTGATTTGAATGTCCTATGCCTTGACAGATTCAAGGACTTCTTTGGAGGTTGTAATGCGAAGAAGCAAATGTGAATAAAATGAAAATCGATTGAAGAACAAGTAAACTTGCCACTTAATTACAAGAATTAAATTACAAGCTCAATGTACATGACAATCAACAGAGGGTAACTTGGTCACAGAGGCTGAATTCTACACAGACTACTCCTAAACAGAAGCTATTGCTAACTAAGTTAAATTACTCCTAATTTCATATGAGTTGTGTGTTTGATCGTCCTTCTTTCCTTTGAAATTTCAGCCTTTATGCTGTTGGCTTTGCTGCTTCTCTGCTGCCATGTGTCCCATCATGGAGCAAATTCCTTCCACTTCTTGCATAACTACCCATGATCTTCACAACTGCTGGTAACTGCTCCTCTACTGCAGCACTCTTTTTCTCTGCAAATAAACCATTTATCTTGCATCATTTGCGTGCCTTATCTCATAACTTGACACCTGGGCCACGTTTGGCCCTATCTTATCGTATTATTAGAGGAATCGACAGAAGAAAACTGTGTCTGCCATATCTATTCCTTTAATTGCGTTACTTAGCTCTACATTCTAGGGTACACCTCCCACTGGAAACTTAAGATTTTCACCTCTAGTATCCCTTGGATCAACTCTCTGTATTTATTGTAGCTATTCGACAGAGATGATAAATTTTAGTGCCGACAATGCCCCCTCATTCAAGACAAAAAGATATTTTTGTTTTGAATAAATATCAGAAAGGACAAAATAAGGCTTGGACATTTATATATTTGGGTGATGCATTTAGGCTTATAAAAACAAGCCCATAGATGGAAGCCCAAATAT
The DNA here is from genome assembly GCF_004153795.1 of Camellia sinensis. Taxonomy (NCBI): domain Eukaryota; kingdom Viridiplantae; phylum Streptophyta; class Magnoliopsida; order Ericales; family Theaceae; genus Camellia; species Camellia sinensis. The sequence continues at coordinate 1,850,635 of NW_021026516.1, forward strand.
TTAAAGTAACATCCGGACGTTAAATTAAAATTAATATGAATTCGAACAAAAAAAAAGGCCTAACCGTCAAGCCCAATTGTTAGTGACAGGCCCATACTTAATCAAGAGGGTCCATCATAAACTATATGAACATTAGAATTCAAATCATCACGTCACCATTCTCATGCCCTCTGCTCTACTCTGTTCTTCGCCTTCTGCTTTGAAAACCCTTCTTTTTGCTTGTACACTCTAATGGCATCCAAACGAGCTCAAACCAAAGGAAAGAAACAAGCAGAGATGCCATCTGTGCAACGCTTCCCAACTGAGTTCCAACCAATACTTCGCCAACATATTTTTAATAGCTGCATTATTCCCAGTAGCAACACCTCTGCCCAAAGGGAATTAGGTCCAACCTTTTTTGCCAAAATCCCTGATGAACTTACCCTCTATTATCTCATTGCAGATACTGAAGTGATGCTTTTCAAAAAAAAGGAAACTAGCTTGGAACCAGTGGCATTCGAGCCCTAACCCCTTACGTTCGTGGCAAAAACCAAACCCTAATTGGAGATTATGGGTTCATCGCATGATGGTTTACGATATTGACCTTTGGAGAGCTCTTGGCATTTATGATGTCATTCGACTGTCAACATTAGCCCTAGATATGGACAAATGGACTATTGGCGCTGCAGCTTGTTTTTGGTCTCTGTCCTGTAACTCTCTCATTTTAAAGTTTGGTATGATCTCTCCCACCATTCTTGATATTGTACATTTGACTGACCTCCCTGTTACTGGCCAACATATAAGTGCCCTTTTAACTCCTCAATCAGTAGTCCTACTTGACACTGACCTTAGTTATGGAAAGTTCCAAACAAAATATCAACAATTTTCTGGTGAACCCTCCAAAAAAAGAAAGGACAGCTTTTTACTTGCTGTGGCTCTCCCAACATTTTCTATGTGTCCCAAGTCTCAAAATTACCAAAGAGTATTTGGCCCTAGCAACTTGTATCCAAGAAGGCACACAATTGGCCCCTTTTCTTTTGGGCACATTATACAGGGGTCTTTTCTCTTTAGTTGATAAAGAGATGGATCATAATGGTGGAGGTCCTTTTTGGATCTTTCAAGCCTGGCTCTATGCTTATTTCCCTAAAATTAAGCCTACCGCTGAAACCCCTTACTTCTCTCTTTGGAAAAGTTATGCTAAATTCTTCTTATCTTTTCGACCACCATCATCCAATTCACTTACCAAGGTTTTCACTATTCTATTTGAGCTACCTGTTGATAGAGACCCTCAGCTTTTTATCCCTTTCCGTAACTTTCAGTTCACTTCCACCGGATTAACATATATCAATGCTGCTCCTCAAACATTGAGTGACACTTAGAGGCAACAACAAAAAGACTTCTGGGCTCAAATTCTCACTCCCAAATACATTCTAGTAGGTGGATCCATCTCTACCAGCAGACTTTCCAACTGTAGCTTCAAAAACTATAATCCCTGCCAGTGGGCCAGACAAATGAGACTATATCAAACTATCCCTTCTCCTTACTTACACTCTACCATCCATGAACAAGTGGGATCTAGGATTCAATTCAAAATCTCTCAAGAAGTGAAAGATTTGTTGGCTGAAAATCAAAAGTTATTTGATCAATTCAGCTTTTTCTACTGCCAGATTACCCCATTTACTACCACAAGGTTTAATGAATGGTGGTCTTTAATGAGTGCCTTGATCTTTGATGAAGATCTTCAGGCTTGTCTTTGGAATGTGCAACGGTAGACACCCCATTTTTGACCGCCCTTAAGACTTGGGCGCTACTGATTGTTTACTTGGTGATGAGGTGTGCAGTGCAAAGGTTCAATGTCTTCGATAAGAGGAGAGTCAAATCCCAACTTCATACCCCTTTTGGACTAAAAGGATCTTGATCAAAATATTTTAGACCTTGAAACCCTCTCTTTCAAAACAGTTTTTGAAAAATGATTCTACGATGTTCCGTCGCTCGTATTTTGTTGAATGTTGCGCTTTTCGGTAAACCGAGCAAGGACAAAGTGGAAATGAATGAAAGAGAGATGAAATATTTAAAAAATCTTTTAAAACACCTTGTTTAGGGGTTTGGAGTTGAGGAAAAGAAGAGAAGAGGAAAGAAACCCAGTTGAGGAAGAAGTTGGGTATGAATCGTTAAGAGAGAGACGAGCAGTCCTCGCTAAATCGGGCCTATCCTTTAGTATACTTGGATTTAAGCTATGAGGCCACCACTGTTCGAAAGAAGACTTCCGGGGCTTCATTTTACACTCAAGAATCTCCTAAAGCCCAGTCCGGATGGGGGAGATATGGTTGGTTGAAGTTAGGCATCAATCCGATTAAGCGGAAATGAGCAGTCTTTACTAAAAGAGGTATATCTCTAAGCACAGTTGGAATTTTGAGGTGAGATTTCCACCATTGGAAATCTTACTTCCAGGGCTTCATTTTGGACATAGGAATGACCTGAAAAGGAGTCCATATGAAGGAGTTACGCCCATTTGAAGTTGGACCTGCAGAGCAGAATTTGCAGTCGGCCACAAATGTGCACAGTCGGCCATGGAGATGGCCGGTCGGCCATCACGAGTAGCAGGTCGGCACCAAAGATAGCCGGCCGGCCAAGAGTGACTCAAACTCAGAATTTTTGAAGATATTTCTCCTCCAGCCGTTTCCAGGTTGCTTTAGCTGTCCCAATTTAGATATTTTCGACCAAGCTCTTGCTTTTGCTATATATGAAGGCTATATCTCATATTTGAGAAGGTTAGAGCATTTTGAAGGCTTAGAGAGAATTTGAGAACTTCTCACTCTAGAATCCTCTCTCTCTAGAAAATTTTCAAGGCTAAATCTCTGCCTCTCTCTCTATAGTTCACTCTCTCTTGCTTTTTTGTGCATAGAAGTGCATAGAAGTAGAGAAATACTTCTAGTTTGCCTAGGCATCCTTCATCAAAGTTGATCACCATTGGGCTGAGGTCCCTTGGAACCTATTTTTGGACTGTTGGAAGGTTGCTTGGCTCAGAAAAGAGGCTGATTTGCTGCTGTGCTTCAAAGGTAACCCCGTATCCCTTTTAAGCTCTTTGTGCACTATTGTTTTGCCATAGTTTTCAACTACTTTGGGGCTGTTTTTGGGGTAGTGTTGAACTACAAAAACCTCTATTTTTCAGTCCTAAAAGTGTTGGTTTAAGCCTTGTTTGGCTAGGGGGTGTTTCCTCCCTTTTGCTCCTTGGCTTGTAAGGCCTTTTGAGCTATCTTTCAAGCTTTTCGAACAACTTCTTTTTGGAATTAAAACCACTGAATTCTAGAGGAATTTTAGTGGTAGAAAACTTGTTTTGAGGCTCAAAATAGGAGGGGGTGGCCCCCCTCCTCTTGTCTTGTTAGCATGTGTTGTTGGCCTATCAAATAAACATGTATTTCTTCCTTCTTGAGGCTTAGTTTGAGCACATTTTTGTGACTTTTGGGACCTACCATAACTCTTTTTTTGGTCGGCTTGGTCACCTCTTGCATGCTTCTTGCACTTGTAGTGTAATCTTGCTCACTAGCCTTGTTAGCCTTACAAAGTAGCATGCTCTTGTGGTTTGAGTTAGCTTAGTTCAAGTATGTTTTTGGTGTTATTTTGGCATGCTATAACTCTGATTTTGATTGGTGGACTCACCTCTTGCATGTTTTATGTACTTGTAGTGCAAATCGTGCTTACTAGCTTAACATGCTTGATGTTGTAGCCTATTATTTTAGCATGTATTGGTTCCATTCCAGCACATTTTTGGCTATGTTTTAGCATGATTTAGGTCTGATTTGAGTGGCCTTGGTCATGTATGGCTTGCCTTGTAGGGCTATAGTGTAATTGGCTTCACTAGTCTTGAGTTTTGAGGCCCTTAGCATGCTATATTTGTGATGTGTACATGATATGGCATCATTTGGCATGGTATTTTAGAGCATATACTTCCATCATACACTCCTATATATCGATCTTTAAGTGTTTTTAAGAGTTGAGCCTTATGCCTCGTTTATGAGCCAATGCATGAACATCATTTTCTTGTTTTTTTTATGCTATCTTCTTAGTTCATTTTTAGCCACTGTTTTGGCCTGCTATAGCTCTGTTTTGGGCTGGTTTAATCATTTGAGCATTCTATGGCATGCTTCTAGTGTAATGCGCTTCACTAGCTTTGGCGTTCTTAGCTCTAAGCATATCTTGCATGCATCGTTTTCATGTTTCGATGTCATTTAGCATACTATTTTAGTGTTGGAATTTATATCATTGCATGCCATCTTTCATTTGTTGTATTGCTTTGAAAGAGGTTTTAAGCCCTTTGTTGGTTTGAGCATGAAATCGAGGCATTCATGCCTAATGGTTTTAGTCTTCTCTTGAGGGTTTCTACTAACCAATGACATGATGCTTCTTTCATGCTCAAGATGCTTGTGGCTTAGTCCGTCTTTCCATTTAGAGGACTTCTCACTTTTGGACTTAACCAGTTAAAGGATTAATTGGTAATCTAAAATGAGTAAACAAATTGAATTGAAGTAAAACATGCCAAGATAACATGTTTGTGTTGCATTGCATGTGTTTGGATTAGACATTAATCCAAACACAAGAAATGAGAGATGTTTCATACTCAAAGTGATGAAATGTGCCTCATTTCTTTGTTGCTGTCCCCCCTTGATTGTGCATGATAGGGTGGAGGCCTCTTGAGTCCTATGTGTTGTTTGTTTATTCATCAACATTGTGCAAGCTTGACTCTTTGGCCATCATGCATTGAGATGTGTGATTGGTGGCTCGAGAGCGGAGCACTACACTCCTTTGAGCTTGAGACATGATAAGGAGTGTGGTTGCACACACATTCCCTTGCAAATACGCTGCCATGCCCCTGTTTGTGCTCTGTTGTAGCAAAAAGAGAAATTGCAGGAAGCAGTGGCCGACTGGCCGCCAGAGCAGCCAACCGGCCATCCAAGTCTGTCGATCAGCTATCAGAAGTGGCCGATGGCAATAAACTCTGGCCGAGGGCCACCATCTTTGGCCGATCATTCCTCAGTATGTTCCTGAGATAGGTCAAAAGCAACCTGGAAGTTGGCACAATTTTCAGAAGACCAAAAGAGTGCAAATAGAGGCATCATGAGGCACGGTAGTGGATTTCCGAGCGAAGCCGACCGAGCATGCATATCCCTCTCGTTTCCCGAGGCCATTTGTTTAAATTGCTTAGCTAAACTAGTTCATTAGCTTAGTTATTTTGTAATTAATTAGTTAAGTGTTTAATTAATTAATTTGGTTTGTACTTAATTAACTTAGAATAGTTAGTTGATTCAATTCGGTTTGTAATAATTAATTAGCTAAGTTAGTTAATTAATTGATTTGTAATAATTAGTTTAATTAGCGTAGCTAGTTAGCTAAATTCATTCGGACCCTCCGTCGAGAGGGCAAATGCTGTAATAAGTGTGCGTGTGTGTGTGAATGTCTTCCAAGCCCACGTCTTTCTCCTTTTTATTTACTAGCTTTTGATGGTTAGTTTTAGGGCATATTTCAACTAGCATCTTTATGCTTGCATGCGTGCATCATTCATTTGTCTTGCATGCACCGGGCTTGGCGCATCATATAAACTGCATTGTATTTCAATACCAATTTGAATACATGTTATCTAGTTGCATTCACATGACATCTTAGAATAGCCGAGCCTATCTTAGTTGCATTTTGCATGTGTTGCATTAGGCAATCTTGACATAGCTAGAGTCATGCATTGATTACTAACTAGCTTCTGTTTTGGTTCGAAGTACACTGTGAGTGCTTATGCTTTAGCATCCTTTGCATGTGTGTAAGTGACTGCCATGATAGCATGCTTGCCATGAGGCTATTTGCTTAAGTGTTTAATTGCATGAATGCCTGTGGATAAAGGCTTCATTGCTTAAATTGGAACAATTCATCGAAATGTGAGTTTTAAGCCCACTTGAAGTGGCAAATCATCATGTTTTAAGCCCACCATGTTTGGTGGCAAATCCGCACTTTAGCCTACTTGAGGGTAATAACTTCAAACCACTTTTCAAAAAACAAACATGAGATGTTTTGTTCCAACTTGAGTGATTGAGTGTATACTTGTATGCTGCGCGCATCACATAATAAGTTAGCCAATAAATCGGAATAAGAATGATTGTGTTTTCAAAAATAACATATCATGCTTAGTAGAGGCCGATCCTTTGATCGGGCGAGCGAGGGTGCTCATTTCAGGACCTTCCCCTCTCGTACCCAAGTTCCCGAGCCGAGGCAACTTTGGTGATGACGGACACGTGGCCTTAGGCATGAGTCAGGGCTTCCTAAATTTCTCAAAATAAAAATATTTAGGTGGCGACTCTGAAATCTAGCAAAGCAGTCCATGTTTGGCGCTTTTTGATTAAAATCGATTTTTCAAAACGATTTGCCGGATTTGGAGTCTTTGGTGATTTATCAATCTCACATTGCACTTTGTGAGATTAGATTCAGAACCGTGACAAGAGTCCGAACTGTAGTAGCTAGAACTACAATTCGCGCCCTCGCGCGCGGAGCGTAGTTTCGGGAGGTCTACAGCACCCAGACAACAACAGAGGAGCAGAGATGACCATTGGTAATTCTACCACTTTTTCCTTTCTTTATGTATACTGCTTACTTTTTGAGTTTATTTAGCCATTTCTACTCACTCATTCATATATATATATATAGCACAACCTCCTAGCAAGATTACCCCTTTGGCTATAGAGATGCCTGCCCAGGCTGATCTAACTCCTAAGGACAAAGGCAAGGCTCTAATGAACCCCCTAAAGAATCCTAAAGGCAATCCTTTAAACGCCACTAGCTGTGAGGGGTTCATACCTTACAACCAAGGTATAGAGATTGAGAGGAGGACCAAGAGTAGGCAATAAGAACTCCAAGAACTTTTACCTTCTCAGTCTCAATTGGAGGGTGGTGTTGCTCTTAAAAGGCGGTAAAAAAGAAGGCAAGAACAACCAACTCCTCCTCAAGTCAGAGCTCCTACTATACCAGCATCCTCTTCTTCTAGTAGTTCTTCTTCTCTTCCAATAAAGGTATAGCTTTTATTCAAACTCTTACTGAGTCAATATGTGTTTGTTCATACTGACACCTTATTCCACTCTTCTTCCTCTCTTTTAGTCATACTTTCAATTGTATAAGAGAAAAAAGTTTCTTTCTCCAGCTGCATCTCCTTCTACTTCTAAGAGATTTCATGAGGCCCAGACCATTCCACCTTCTATGCCTGAACACCAGACAAAAATGCCTTCTCCTCAAACAAACTCAGGGCACATGAATCCCAAACTCACTCAAGAAGAACAGACTGGTATTAGGGAAAAACAGGCTAATCCAGAAAGAGTTGACCCAGAGAGAGTGAGCTTAAGAGGATTAGCCCTTGAATTGGCATACCTTATGGCTAATATTCCTCAAGGGATAGCCCTAGGGGATTTGATGGCCTTTCCTCTTAAAGGAGTACACCTTAAAACCAATGAGGTCATAAATTTTCTTGGTGTGGCCTCTTCCTCAGAGGAATCGGAAGCCCTTGGCCATGCCAGAGAGACTCAAATTGACTCAGGTTATGTTAGAGAAAACCCAACTGATTTAATTGACAACTCTGATAGCCAAACATCTGCTATTGATAGGAGTTCTCCTATTCATGAGCCTACCCCTGATCTAAATGATGACACTCATCAAAACAGCCAAATCCCACTATCGAATCAAAATGATGAAGTTGACAAGGCTGATACTAAAATCTTAGAGAGTGAATCACCTTTAAATGAAGAAAGAACTTCCCCTGAAGAGATTACTCATCTTTTTACCATGGACATGGGGGTCTAAACCTCTCACATTCATAGTCCTATCCAGGAGCTAACTCCAGAGGCTGTGGTTACCAACACCAACACTTCTATTGCTCAAGAATCACTGGTAATCACCTAATCTTTTCACACACATTTTTTTATTTTAAGTTACACCAATGATGAACTTCACTTTCTTACTGCCACAGCCTGCAATTATATCTTCTTCTTCAATTAAAAACTGGCTTTTGGGCATTTCTGGGCATTCCTATTATACAAGAAAATGTTGCTAGTCTTTCTGTCGAAGGCAGAATAAAGCAACTGACTGGTGAAGATAAAAAAGTGATGGACCAGTTCTTCAACTTGCTTGATCAATCTTTGGATGATTTAGCCCTTTCGCAAACCATAATTCTAATTGAATGCCTAAAAGCCATTGCACCTTTAGTGCCTCAATTATTTGATCCAAACCAAGTGCAAGCCTTCCAGAACTTCGTTTTGGAACTTCCCCAACACTTGGCAGCTATCAATCAATTCCACTCTGAGCCAAAGACAACTGAAACTCAAGTGGACTAAATGAAAAAAGCAGTCACTGCTCTGACTGAGGCCTCTACCAAATCACAAGTCCTCACCATCCAAATTGCTAACCTCACAGCAGAAGAAAACCAACTAGAAGCTCAACTAGCACTTGTGAGAACTCAAAGAGTTGCTGCTTTACAAAGACAAACCACCATTTCTTAACAAATCCCAACTCTGTTTGCTTATGCAGAAGGTGGTCCACTTGCCATTAGGCAGGCCCAAACCAAACTCAGGCAAAATAAAATCAAGCACCAAACTGCCTTTAAGGCCTGGAGTAGACTTTCCATGTATTTTCAGAAAGACTAGACCAAATGTAATTATTTTGATCTGTACTTATTGGAATTGTACTTTTGGCTGCCATTTTAATGGAAAATCTATCATATTTTATTCAAGCTTGTCATGTTTTACTCTAGCTTGTCATGCATGTCCCTTTCTATGTTTTGAGAGCTTGTTCATACATTCCTACAAAGTTGGATAATATTTCTTAAGATACTTGCCATCAATGACTCTCCTATGTGGCTCACTTTCCATGGAAGCAAGATGATAAGCCCTTCCTTTGAGGACCTTATGTATTTTAAATGGTCCTTCCCAGTTTGGAGAACATTTGCCATATTCTTGGCTTTTTAAGCCAATTGGTAAGATAGTTTTCCATACCAACTCTTCTTCAGAAAACACCGTACTTTTCACTTTCTTGTTGTAACTTCTCTTAACCTTCTTTTTCTGGGCTATCAAGAGATTAAATGCCATAATCCTTTTTTCTTCTAAATCTTGCAACTCAATTGACATAGCTTCTACATATTCATCCATAGGAATATTCAAATGCCTAGCCAATCGATTGGATCTCACTGTTACTTCTAAAGGCAACACAACATCATGCCCATACACCAACTCATATGGAGTTGTTCCTGTGCTGTTTCTTTTTGAATTTCTATAAGCCCAAAGCACTTCTGGTAGGAGGTTATGCCAATCCCTAAGATTGTCTTCAATCATCATTTCTAAAGTGTTTTTGACAATCTTGTTTGTTGCCTCAGCCTACCCATTTGCCTGGGCATAATAGGGTGAGGAATTTAATATTTGAATGCCATATTCTGTGGCAAACCCTTTAATCTCATCCCCATTGAACACTGTGCCTTCATCGACAGTTTTGGACTGGGGTAAACCAAACCTATGAATTACATTCTTTTTTAAGAATTCAATGACTTGAGTCTATGTTACCACTTTTAGAGGTACTGCTTCTACCTATTTAGTAAAATAATCAGTAGCTACTAGCAAATAAGAGTGTGCTTTTGAAGAGGTTGGGAAAATTTGCCCTATCAAGTCCATAGCCTATCCTCTAAATAGCCAAGGTTTTACTATTGAATGAAGATTTATGGCTGGAACTCTTTGAATATTACCATGATTCTGACAATTCTGACATCCTTTTGCATACATTATGCAATCTTTTCTGATAAATGGCTAGAAATAACCATACTTGTTAATCAACCATCTCATTTTGTTACCAGCTTGATGGGCTCCACAATTTCCTTCATATGCTTCAGCCATGGCCTTCATTTGGTCTAACTTGCCAATACAAAGCAAAGTCAGCCCATCATGGGCTTTCCTATATAAATATTCTCCCATGATTACATAATTTAGGGCTTAATATCTTATTTGCTTATCACTCTTTTCACTAGGATTCGACAGGTATTTAATTAAGGGGAACCACCAATCCTCCTCTGTTACATCCAAAGTGAGAATGGGCAAAAAATTTCTACACCTATCTCTAAGTGCAGAAAAGTTTCTTCTCTTAATTCGAATCACCCTTTCCTGAGCTCCCTTAGCTATTTTTTAAACCAGAAGCTGCTTGAGCCATCTCATTGGCCCCTTTATTTTCTAGTTTATACCTGTGTGTAAAGGTAACATGGTTGAAGAAACTGATCAACCATTTGACCTCAATTAGATACTCTCCTAGAACACCACTTACACACTTGAACTCTCCCAAAACTTACTTAATGACCAACTGTGAATCTCCAAAAACTTGGAGGCTTCTAATTTTGAATTCTATGGCCAACTCTAGACCAATTATCAAAGCTTCATAGTCAGCTTGATTGCAAGACTGAATATGTTGTGCTTCCAACTGATATGCAAATTGGTACATTTGCTTGTTTGGTGCAATCAACACAACACTTGCACCAACTCCTTTATCTGTTTTTAAACCATCAAACATTAACTTCCAAGGTTCATTTTCCACTACATTGACCTCATACAGGTCTAAATCGATAGAGGAACAAGGATGTTCTACTAGAAAATCAGCCAAGGCTTGCTCCTTAACCGCTTTTTGTGGTACATATTTGAAACAATATTCAATTAAAGTTAGTATCCATTTTCCCTATCTTCCTCTCAAGATAGGCTTGGACAACATATATTTAATCACATATGTTTGTGCCATTACATACACCTTTGCAGGCAACATGTAATGCCTCAGTTTCATGGCTGCAAAATAAAGTGCCAAGCACATCATTTTGACAGAGTTATACCTAGTCTCAGCATCATTTAGCCTTCTACTTAAGTAGTAAATGGCTTGCTCATGACCCATAGTATTTTCTTGAGCCAATAAACAACCAATCGACAAGTCAGAAGTTAAGATATACAACTTTAAAGGCTTTCCTGCCGCTGGGGGCATAAGCACTGGAGGGTTTGCCAAATATTTTTTGAGTAGATCAAAAGTTTCTTGATGGCATGTCTCCCACTTAAACTCATGATCTGATTTAATTTTTACCAAAAGAGAAAATGCTAAAGTTTTCTTTGCTAAATTGGCTATGAACCTTCTAAAAAAATTTACTTTTCTAAGAAAACTTTGCAACTCTTTCTTGTTGGTTGGGGGTTTTGCCTCCAAAATTGCTTTGGCTTTGTTGGCATCCACTTCTATCCCTTTATGGTGTACTAAGAAGCCTAGAAAATTTCCAACAGATACCCCAAATGCACATTTTAAAGGGTCCATCTTGAGTTTGTAAGTTCTCATTCTTTGAAATTTTTGTTGCAAATGCTCCAAATGCTCATCAAAATTGTCAGACTTGATGGCTACATTATGTATGTACACTTCTAAGTATTTGCCAATCAAATCATGGAAAATAAAATTCATTGCCCTTTGGTATGTTGCCCCTGCATTCTTTAATCCAAAAGGCATGACTACCCATTCAAATGTCCCCAAAGCACCAAGACACCTGAAGGCTGTCTTATGTGTATCTTCTGGGTTAATAAAAATCTGATTATACCCAGCATGACCATCCATAAAGGACAAAATCCTACTTTTGGCTATTGAGTCCACTAATAAGTCAGCCACTGGCATAGGATATTCATCCTTAGGAGTTGCTAGATTTAGATTTCTAAAGTCTATACATACTTTTAACTTGCCATTTTTCTTCATTACATGGACAATATTAGACAGCCACTCAACATACCTGGCTATTCTAATAAAACCTGCTTTGAGTAATCTTTCAATTTCCTCTTTAACCAATAAGGTGACTTCATTGGTCATCCTTCTTGGAGGTTGTTTATGAGGAAGGAAATTTCCTTTAATTGGGAGTCTATGCTCTACCAATGTTCTGTCTAATCTAGGCATTTTTTCATAAGTCCATGCAAAGCAATCCACATACTTAGAAAGCAAACCAACTAGCATGCTCTTACATTCATTAGATAGATTAGCATTTACATATATGGGCCTTTTACAGGCGTTACTCCCTAAGTTATATTTATCTAAAGGGTCTTGCACATCTGCCTTGAGGTCATCAAGTTTGGCAGGAGTAGCCTTCAGATGCTCCAGTTGCACCTCTTTATAACTCAGAGGGTTACTGTTAATAACACATTTTGCCTAAGAACAATTGAGCATACACTTAGAGCCAAACTTACTTTCTAAGAAGAACTTTCCCTGAGACTTAACCTCTTCTTTATCAATCACAACTGGACCCAAATCCTCATCATACAACACAGCTTCTATGTTATTAGCATCTGCAACAAAGGGATTTGCATCTGCCCAGTAAAATTCCATCCCCCCCTTACCACCACTGGTTAACAAAATCAATGCTTGGTGCAAAGAAGAGGGTACACAACCATTAAGGTGTATCCAATCTCTACCTAGTAGCATATTATAGTTCGAAGTGGAGTCTATTACAAAGAAAGTTGTTCCCATTGACTTGGAACCAACCTGAAGTTCTAAAGCCATCACTCCTCTGGCCTCAGATGATCTACCAGCAAAATTAGTTATGTTCACATCAGTAAGGAGCAAGTCATCAATAGATTTCCCAATAGCTTTCAGTGTCCTAGAAGGAAGAATGTTGACAATGGCTCCATTATCAATCAAAACCCTTTCTACTGGGACCCCTTATAAATAAGCTCTGACATATAAAGGCCTTATTCTCTGATTTTTTCAGCACAACTTTCTCTCCATTGATAGACCTAACCACCTCAATTGACTTTAGTGGCTTAGTTTGTGTCTTAACCACTGCTACCTGAACTGCTGGTTCAGTCAGATCTTCAACATCTCCTGCCAATTCATCTGGCTGGTTTGGCCTAGTCTGAAATGTTTGAGGGATGGCTATAATCATGTTACACTCCTTGGATGGAGGTAAAGAACCAAAATGAATAGCAGCTAATTTTTCTCCAAAGTCACTATCAGAGCTATCTGTCTTGACTTCATCTTCCTTAACCTCCTCATTAATATTCATGTTATCAATGACCATTTCCTGATCCTGATCATCCTTCATTGCTACATCTTTCTCAATACTGTCATCTTCATCAGACATTAGATCTTTCTCTAATTCTTTCAACTTCTGCCTCAGCGAAGCCTTCTCAGAGAGTTTCCCAACAGGTCTATCATCTGCCTTTTCGGGCTCCATTTTCCTTTTCAAAAGCTGAATTGGCCGAACTGGATGGGCTTTAGAAGTTGAACCCTTCTCTTCCTTCCTTACTACTTCAGCAGTAGGAACCAATCCATCTCTAGTCCATACTAGATCCTGCCTTCCAACTGGCCTATCACCTGCAGCTGTAGACATCATAGTATGGAATCTCCTTTGTTCTCTCCTTTTCTGAGTTATTGTTTCTCCCATTTGCCTCTAACCACTCATTAGGAACTTTAGGTGAGAAACCCCTTTCCCACCCTAGATGAGATAGTATTGGTGGCTTCACCATCCTTAGTTGAACTGGATGTATTTCTGGCCTCATTCTTAGGCTATGATGTTGCTGTTGAAATCCTCCAAATGGTCTTACAAACTATTGTTGCCCTCCATATGGCCTTTCCGCCTTTTGATGACCACTGTATGACAAACCAGACTGCTGTTGTTGGCCACTGTATGGCCTGGTCATAACCTTTGGACTTCCATAGGATTTAGCACCCTTGTATTGCTTGAGCATAGCCCTGACATTGCTTGATCCACCAAAACATAGATGAACAGGAGCTCCTTGGAATAAAAATGGAGCATCATCCTTGCCATAGTTCTCTGCGGGACCAAATATTCTTGGATCTGTCCCATCATAGAACATACAATCATTATCAAAAATTTGCAAATCACTATTACCCATAGTGTTAAATCTCAAGCCAACATCTTTTCCAATTTTTTGAATTCCATTAATCACAATGGCCTTGGCTTTTTCTTTATCAGTACCACACCTGAAACAAATGAACCTCTCACTAGGTTCTTCCTGAACTTTTTCCCTTTTGTTTCCTTTGCCATTTTTTCCCTCAAATTCTTTCAACTTCTGCCTCAGCGAAGCCTTCTCAGAGAGTTTCCCAACAGGTCTATCATCTGCCTTTTTGGGCTCCATTTTCCTTTTCAAAAGCTGAATTGGCTGATCTAGATGGGCTTTAGAAGTTGAACCCTTCCCTTCCTTCCCTATTGCTTCAGCAGTAGGAACCAATCCATCTCTAGTCCATACTAGATCCTGCCTTCCAGCTGGCCTATCACCTACAGCTGTAGACATCATAGCATGGAATCTCCTTTGTTCTTTCATTTTCTGAGTTCTTGTTTCTCCCATTTGCCTCTAACCACTCATTAGGAACTTTAGGTGAGAAACCCCTTCCCACCCTAGATGAGATGGTATTGGTGGCTTCGCCATCCTTAGTTGAACTGGATGTATTTCTGGCCTCATTCTTAGGCTATGATGTTGCTGTTGAAATCCTCCAAATGGTCTTACAAACTATTGTTGCCCTTCATATGGCCTTTCCGCCTTTTGATGACCACTGTATGACAAACCAGACTGCTGTTGTTGGCCACTGTATGGCCTGGTCATAACCTTTGGACTTCCATAGGATTTAGCACCCTTGTATTGCTTGAGCATAGCCCTGACATTGCTTGATCCACCAAAACATAGATGAACAGGAGCTCCTTGGAATAAAAATGGAGCATCATCCTTGCCATAGTTCTCTACGGGACCAAATATTCCTGGATCTGTCCCATCATAGAACATACAATCATTATCAAAAATTTGCAAATCACTATCACCCATAGTGTTAAACCTCAAGCCAACATCTTTTCCAATTTTTTGAATTCCGTTAATCACAATGGCCTTGGCTTTTTCTTTATCAGTACCACACCTGAAACAAATGAACCTCTCACTAGGTTCTTCCTGAACTTTTTTCCCTTTTGTTTCCTTTGCCATTTTTTCCATTCTCTCCTTGTGAAGTTTTTCTAACTCTACCAAGAGAACTCTAGGGCCTTTTCCCTTTTTCTTTTGATCATTTGACTGAAAATCAGTTGATACCATATTAATTTCCACAATATTGGGAAATTGATCACCATCAATTGCCATGACCCCTTTATCTTTTTCAGCATACTTCAACATTCCCTTCCGAATCAAATCTTGCACACAATTGCGAAATGTAACACAATTATTAGTGGAATGCCTGAAAGAATTATGCCACTTACAATACCCTTTGCCAACCCTATCCCTTTCTTTGGGAATGTTGTGGGCTAGAGTCAAAGTTAAAAATTTATTTGCTAATAATTCATCAAATAGTGCATCTGCTTTTGATAAATCAAAAGAATACTGCCTATGTGATACAGTTACATTCTTTTTGGCTGGCTGTGTTGCTGGCATACTTACAGGTTTTTCAGCTTTCTTTAATGTTTCACAAATCACATGTTTTTTACCTACTACTTGAGCAACATCTATATCGATAGCCATATCAAATTCAACTTCTTGATAATAAGTTCCTAATGAGGCTGCATTTCTCTGCTGCTCTTCTCTAAGAATGGCCTCATAACTAGTTGCCCTTGAAGACAACTCAAACAAGTCTCTAAACATCATGCCTTCAAAATTTTTCCTAAGTTCAAAGTCTAAACCATTCTAGGCTAACCTTATAACTTCTATTTCAGGCATGTACACGTGACATCTATTTTTTGCTTTTTTAAACCTGTCGATGTACTGTTCTGCACTTTCTTCTTGCCTTTGTTCAAATTTTGACAAATCCACCATTGTCACTTCAGGCTCACTTCTAAAGAACTGGGCATGAAACTAACTCTCCATTTCTTGCCAAGTATGGACATAATTTTCTGGTAAGATAATAAACTACGTAAATGCCACTTTTGACAGAGAATAAGGGAAGAGTTTTAGTTTTAAATTATCATCATAACCAAGTTCTCCACACTGAAGAATGAACCTGCCTACATCTTCTATGGTTGACTGTCTTTCTTTTCCTCTAAACAAAGTAAACTTAGGAATCCTATACTTTCTTAGAATGGGAGTTGTTTCCATCCATGGAGGGTAAGGACTCCTAAACATTGGTCTCTTTGGCCTTCTCAAGCTTGGATCATACATTTCTTGTATGATATTCATTATTTGCTGCCTATTATTAACCTGAGGGTCTAAATGTTGCTGCTGCTATCTCTCTCCTTGAACTTCTAGCTGGAAGTAAGGAAAAGGAGGACCAGGCCCTCTAGGCCTTAGATGCATTATGTTAGGTTCAAAATAAGGTTGTTGTATGACATGTTCCTGTGCATTCTGAGGCCTTACTTGATTCATTGGCCTATTTCTTTGTTCATGGTAACCAGGCCCATCAAATGCAGGAATACCATATGCAGGAGTACGATACATTTGTGGCCTTAGTTGCCCCCCAAGTCTCACTCCCATATTATTTATATTTAAGTTATGATTAAACACTGAGTTTGTGGGGTACTCTCTCTCAAACACAAGATTTATGGTTATTCCCTCCTCACATCTTTCTTGAAGTGTGGGAGGTCTATAAAATGACACAGGTTCATTTACATTTTCATGCTGTTGAGAGGTCACAGGTGGTATAAATTGTGCTTTACTTTCCTGATGAGTTTCTTCTCCAATTCTTCTTGATTGGCTTGGTTTGATGTTGGCTTTCTCAAACAAAGCCAACAAGTCATCTATCATCACTTGGTTCTTATATGCAGACATGGAACCAATTGTTTGCTGAGTATGCAACAAAAGAGCCCTTCTTGGATTAACAGGAGGGCAACTAGACTGGCCATTTTTGGCCATATTTTGGCCGTTGCCTTGGCCTATTTCTTGCCTGGCCATTGAATGGCCATCAGCTAGGTTGTCTTGCACTCCTTCAAGCCCACCATCCATTTCTTCTCCATCTTCAACCCTTTTCTCAGGGTCGTCAAAGACTTCATGCTGTTTCTTCCTAGCCATCACTCCAAATTAGACAGGTCTCACTGGGCATGTCAAAATATGTTAGCAAAAATCTGGTTTGGGCCAAATCGACAGACGAGATTCAACAGAAAACCCAGAATTTCACAAACAATAACAAATCAAGCAATTGTGGTTTGAATGTCCTATACTTTGACAGATTCAAGTACTTTTTTGGAGGTTGTAATGTGAAGAAACAAATGTGAATAAGATGAAAATCGATTGAAGAATAAGTAAACTTGCCATTTAATTACAAGAATTAAATTACAAGCTCAATGTACATGACAATCGACAAAGGGGAACTTGGCCACAAAGGCTAAATTCTACATAGACTACTCCTAAATACAGAAAACTATTGCTAACTAAGTTAAATTACTCCTAATTCCATATGAGTTGTATGTTTGATCGTCCTTCTTTCTTTCGAAATTCCAGCCTTTATGTTGCTGGCTTTGCTGTTTCTCTGCTGCCACGTGTCCCATCATGGAGAAAATTCCCTCAACTTCTTGCATAACTATCCATGATCTTCACAACTGCTGATAACTGCTCCTCTGCTGTAGCACTTCTTTTCTCTGCAAATAAACCACGTATCCTGCATCATCTGCGTGCCTTATCTCATGACTTGACTAGGCTACGTTTGGCCCTATCTTATCCTATTATCAGAGGAATCGATAGAAGAAAACTGCATCTGCCATATCTGTTCCTTTAATTGCGTTACTTAGCTCTACCTTCTAGGGTACACCTCCCACTGGAAACTTAAGAATTTCACCTCTAGCATCCCATGGATCAACTCTCTGTATTTATTGTAACTATTCGACAGAGATTATAAATTTTAGTGCCAACAGTGTGACAGTTATATAATCATTTTAAAATAAGTAATTGTAATCGGTCAGGTTGGTCTCCAGTTTGAGATCGGATTAGAATATGTTATTAGGCCTGTGAGACTTATTACTGGTCCTATATTGATAATCCGAACCATACAATATGTAAAACTCGTCGAGTACTTTATCCATATAAAAAATCACATTGATCGGATATCGAAAGGTATTTGATCGGATTAGATTTCTGTCAATGATGAATATAATTTCAAAATATGCTATTGACAAAAATCTGATTCGATCAAATAACTATCAATATCTGATCAAAATGATTTTTCACAGGAATAAAGTACTCGACAAACTCTACATATTGGACAGTTCGAATTATCAAAATAGAACTTGTGATAAGTCCCACAGACTTAACAACATTGTCCAGTTCAAGCATAGTCCTTGTGAAATTTATCATCCTATGTATAATTTTATTATTGGTCGGTGATAGAGACGGAGTTAAGACAGCGAGGGGCCTTATCTCAAAAATCCCAGTGGTAGGGTATTGATATAGTGTAATCTTTTCATTGAGTGAACATGGCCCTCGATCAAAAAAGAACATGGCCCTCTGCTGCCTATTGGCTGTCCAAATAAATAATAGTTTTTAGATTTGGATTGTTTTGGTAACATGGGATACATTAGTAAAATTTAGTTAGTTAGTTGTTAGGGTGGACAAAGTTGGAATGAAAATCCTTTCTAAATGATTTGAATTGGAAATTTCACATCATAAAATGTAGTACTAACTATTAGATGAAATATCATAATTGCTAATGGGAGAATTTGTATTGATATATTATAACAATTGTCAAAGTTAAATTGTAATTATACCTATTAAGAAATATCTATCTTAACCTGTTACATGTCATGTCATAAAATGACAATGTTAAACCTTGTATTAAATTTGGTAACTCAACTTACTCAAAGAGTTTCAATCCACTAGATAGATATAAGGCATCTAACAAATAAAAGTTGAATGTGTAAAAATAACTACATTGGTAAAACAAAATCATCAAAAATTAACATTTTAACACTGTAATATGGCAAATTATTACTTCGGAATTATTCACTCTGCTTGGTTTTAATTTTCAAAATTCATTTTTTAAGAAAATTTTACTTTTTATTTTTTCATATTTTTTTTATTGAATTTTTAAAAATATTTTAAGCATTTTTTTTTTAAAATTTTTTTTAGACACACCTAACATAAATATATTTAAAAAGTATAATATTTGTAAAAAAAAAATCTTAAAAAAATCACTAAGTACTAAAAATAGAAAAAAAATGAAAATTTAGTACATTATTATTTTTTTATATATTTTTGTGTATTTATTAATTTTTTCAAATATTTTTTTTCACAAATATTTTACTATTTAGATATATCTAAGTAAAGTGCATCTAAAAAAGTAAAAAAATTTCTTAAAATTTTAAAAATATTTACTAAAAACAAACAATATGAAAAATAAAAAACTCATCTTATGTTGATTGTTAGAAAAAATTTAAAAATATATTTATGACCTTGTATTAATATTGTATTTATTTTTTTCTCATATAAGTGACATTTTGATTGTTTAGAGTCTTTTTTTAGTGATGATTTTAATAGGATTGACTTTGAATGACGAATTGATAAAACTTAATGAGAATTAAGGCCAATTATTAGGATCTGTTGATAATTTATTCTATTGTAAATTAGTAAAAGATACCATCTAATTAAGATTTTATTTTAGAAAAATCTTAAATTCATATCATGTTTACATTTTTCAAGTGGAATTAACTCGAATGGTACATAAATTTCTTTATAATGATAAGAGTAGTCATCTAAATTTTTCTTAGTTATTTTCTACAATTACTACATGCTTACCTTTGTTTAATATTACATGTGGAATTTGTTGACAAGTGATAATTGATTGTCTTTAAGATTTTCATTAAGTTATTTTCAATAATCTGATTAAAAATATTATTTTCTTCGATTATTATTGTGGATACCACGTATTTCGGTGTGCCAATGCATCGGATTTTCGATCTCTTTTTTACTTTTAAACCAATTGAGAGAGCCATTGCTTAGTCTTTTCCGGAGAACTAAGAAACCGTTTGACTCCAAAACATTTAAGCACTAATTCATGACAACCAAAGGACTTGGTTCGGGAGTTTAGATACCCAGAGAAAAGTCATTAATGCGAGCACCCTCTCGACCAATCAATTAATTAGCTTCCACTAATCAATTACAAAAATGCTAGAGGCCCCAAAAATTCTATCAAAAGTTTTACCAAATGTCTCAACTTTTAAACCAATTGAGAGAGCCATTGCTTAGTCTTTTCCGGAGAACTAAGAAACCGTTTGACTCCAAAACATTTAAGCACTAATTCATGACAACCAAAGGACTTGGTTCGGGAGTTTAGATACCAAGAGAAAAGTCATTAATGCGAGCACCCTCTCGACCAATCAATTAATTAGCTTCCACTAATCAATTAATGTAGATACCCTATATCTTAAAACATGACAATTAATGTAGAGACCCTAATTCTTAGAAATTATATTTAAAAGCCTAAGTTTCTTATTAATTTTATTTTAGCCCTAATTTTGTCACAATTTGTGATTTAGTCCAACATGACCAGAATATATATATATATATATATCGGTAGTGTTACATGCACCAATTAGTGTACACATTAGTGTACTAACTAGTGTTATGATATTATTATTGACCACATTTATTATATAAGTTACAAATACCTAAAATCATACAAATGATGTCACATCATCTGTTAGTACACTAGTGTGTACATTAATTGGTACATATAATATTATTCTATATATATATATATATGTTTTATATACATTCTTTTAATTGTACATAAATAAATATTTGTGTACTATTTTATAATTTAAAGATTGTCCCGGCACTTGAAATTATTTTAAATTCTAGGTTTTATTTTAATTCTTATTGATTGCATTTTTTTTTTTTTCTTCTTTCTCCTTTTATTATATTTCTTGTATTAATTGTGATATATATTGCACATGCAGGGTGAATTTGTGTTGTTTTGGTGGCCAAGGAAAAACAAAAGACTAGAAAATTCAAAAGTCTTCCAAAATTCATAATTCATGGAGACATGTTTGTACCTCATCCATTCATCAAGTTTCATCCTAACCAAATAAGGGTCAAGCCCTAAGTAAATCATGTTTAAGCATCCCAAACAACCTCCATCTCATTTCATTTTAACCAAATCCAAGCTAATCCCATTTCTTTCTAACCAAGGGTAAAATGGATCTTTTATCATTTTTTTCTTGTAAATATGAGATAATTCTTCCATTGCTTTGTATAACTAGCCATATAGAGAGAGGGAGAGAGCAAGAGAAGGAAGAAAAGAAAATAGAAGAGAAGAAATAAATTCAAGGAAAGTTTGTACAACTATTGTAAGATACACCCTCCTCTCGTATTTTCTCTACCACTTATTTATTTAATCTACTTCTAAATGATATCATATGTATATTATATGTAATAACATGATCATGGATTGAATAGGAGTAGTGTTTTAGCTTGTGTTCTCTTTTTATCGATAAGCAGTTCATAGGGATTTTGAATTTATTTTTGCATCAAACTTCCATAAACTGAAAATGTGTGTATATGGGATATTATTTGAAGTATGTAGGGGATTTGTGAATTTTGGTAGAGTCTAATTGTGTGTTTTTATAGTTCAATCATTTTGTTCAAGTTTTTGACGAAAAGTTCATGAAAAATAGTCCCCTTGTTGGATTTTTAATTAACTCTAGAAAAATTCCCTTAAGATGGTTTTTACGTAAAAAGTATTTATTTGAGGAGAAATGCTATGTATCTCAAATATTCTATCAAATATTCTATCAAACCTCTCACATGGGTGAGACTTACACAAATCCACATGTATGTGGGTCCCACACCCATATGAGAAGTTTGGTGATTTCTTTTGGCATTTACTTGAGAAGAAATGCTATATACCCCAAATATTCTACCAAATATTCTGTCAAACCTCTTACATGGTGTGGGATGTGAGAGGTTTGGTAGAATATTTGGGGTTCCCAACATAACTCTTATTTGAGCAAAAATGATCGAGTGGATTGTGAGAAAAACTATTTTTCCCAACGACTGACGTATTTGGACAGAGTCCAGGTCCAAATAGTGAAGAATTTCAGAAATTATAAATATCCTTTCGTGGTTTTGTAAATTGGAGATGAAATTAGAAACATCATTTTATAATCTACCCAAAATTTAACCTCAATGGAGTCCCGAAAGTATTTTTACAAATTTATTTCTCTACTACTGCGAATCTGAAAATTCTGGAAATGTTAATGATTATGCTCTTTCTTGTGGGATGTCAACTCATGTTTTGTTCCTTGTCTGTGTTAGCATTGGAATATCATATATGCACTCTAATTGCTCTATTTATTCATACTTTATTTCCGGTTTCTCCATTGCTCTAACAGAAAATCGTAACATACTTAATAAACAGGGAAAATTAATAGTAATTATGCTTGGTTTCACTTTTCAAAAAACACTTTTCAGAAAATTCTACTTTCTTATTTTTCGTATTTTTTTTGTTTTTACTGATTTTTTTAAATATTTTAAGCAATTTTTTAATTTTTAGGCATACCTAACTTAGATGTATCTAAAAAATAAAAAATTTGTGAAAAAAAACTTTTAAAAATTTACTAAATACCCAAAATACAAAAAAAAATATGAGAATTCAGTATGTTTTTTGTATTTTTATGTATTTATTAATTTTTTAAAATATTTTTTTACAAAGTTTTTACTTTTTAGATACATCTAAGTAATGCGCATTAGAATATTTGGGGTTCCCAACATAACTCTTATTTGAGCAAAAATGATCGAGTGGATTGTGAGAAAAACTATTTTTCCCAACGACTGACGTATTTGGACAGAGTCCAAATAGTGAAGAATTTCAGAAATTATAAATATCCTTTCGTGGTTTTGTAAATTGGAGATGAAATTAGAAACATCATTTTATAATCTACCCAAAATTTAACCTCAATGGAGTCCCGAAAGTATTTTTACAAATTTATTTCTCTACTACTGCGAATCTGAAAATTCTGGAAATGTTAATGATTATGCTCTTTCTTGTGGGATGTCAACTCATGTTTTGTTCCTTGTCTGTGTTAGCATTGGAATATCATATGAGAGGGAGATTTGTGATCTAGTTTCGGCCAAACAAGATTGGGCCGAGGAATTTGGCTTCAAGATTGTGCCGTGGTTTTGCTCAGTAATGGCAAAGGGCCTGTGGAGTCGAGCTACTTGGGCTTTTTGGTGTGAAGGTCGGTCAAGTGAGAGCTCGGCTGAGACGTCCGCGGCCTAGAAGGGCTTCACGGTTCGTGCGTTGCTCGGTCGAAAGGCGCGCACCCATAGCTCGGCATGAAGATTCGTGCCTGAAGCTCGGCAGGAAGTCCTTTGGTTGACCGGAATGACCAATCCCGTGCTCGGCGTCGCCGGAATGCGGTCGAGCACGGTTGAAACGAAGCTCGGTTATTGGAAGCACTTGGTCTTGAAGTGCAGTATGGCTGTTGGCAGCCGAGAAGCTGCAGCCCAGCTGCCGAGCTCCCCGTAGAGTGGGCTGGCAGTTGGGTTGGGTGGTGATCAGCAAGGTTTATGCTGACAGATGGGATAGCGGAGCCACGTGTCAGGAGATGACTGGGAGTGGATATGCGGCGCAGAGGGTATATAAGCATGTCTGCGCCCCCCATACGCAGACAGATAAACATTTGGTAAGAGAAATACTTACACTCAACACTCTCCCTTCTCTCTATCTATCCCCTGTGTGTGTTCTAACTTGACCGTCGGAGGGGTTTTCTGGCCACATACCGCCGGGTAGCTCACTGCTGTTGTGCTCGCAGGTGATCGGACAGAAACGGAGCTTGGAAGAAAGGAATACGGGCTTGCCGGAATATTTGCTCCCCGTACATCATATATGCACTCTAATTGCTCTATTTATTCATACTTTATTTCCGGTTTCTCCATTGCTCTAACAGACAATCGTAACATACTTAATAAACAGGGAAACTTAATAGTAATCACTATGCTTGGTTTCACTTTTCAAAAAACACTTTTCAGAAAATTCTACTTTCTTATTTTTCGTGTTTTTTTGTTTTTACTGATTTTTTTTAATATTTTAAGCAATTTTTTTTTAATTTTTAGGCATACCTAACTTAGATGTATCTAAAAAGTAAAAAATTTGTGAAAAAAAACTTTTAAAAATTTACTAAATACCCAAAATACAAAAAAAAAATACGAGAATTCAGTACATTTTTTGTGTTTTTATGTATTCATTAATTTTTTAAAATATTTTTTCACAAATTTTTTACTTTTTAAATACATCTAAGTAATGTGCATCTAAAAAGTAAAAAAAAATGTTTAAAATTTAAAAAATATTCACTAAAAACAAAAAAACATAAAAACCAAAAAACTTAATTTTCAAAAAAGTTAATTCAAAAAACTCAAACCAAACACACTGAATAGATTTTGCGTTCACTTGTAATGATCTGAAAAGATAATTGGAATGGTTGGTATGATAATAAAATGATAGCGGGTGTAATGCCCCAAGTTTTATTACCCGAATCCATTACCAAATTCCTTATTACAATCCATTTTCATATTACAAATGTGACAGCAAGATCAACATGATTAATCATTAAATGTTCTCTCTTGTATATACAATGATGAGTTACTCAATATATTAGATTACAATGGTGCCCACAGGCTTACCATTGTAGAATATGAAACAAAAGAAAATAAAATAGGTGTTAACCCTCTTTACAAAACATTGGAATTCCGCCTACAATTATTAGGTCCTGTAGTCAACAGTAAAGAAGATTGATTGATCTTTAACAATTCTCCCAATTTCACACCTGAAAAAGGTCAACCACGTGGGATGAACACTAATATCTAGTAGGAATCTCAATGGCTCTATAAATAAGATCCTTAGATATATATGATCATAAATGCACCAAGTCAATATATATAGGTAGTGTTGCTTTTCATATCCAAAATATGAGTGGTGCTATTAGCACCCCAACAATTAATTTAGACCTTTATTTCTTTGGACCCTATTTATAATTTTTGAAACCCTAAAAATTTCTTTGGACCCCCCAAATACTAACAAAATTATTCTTAAACATTCCACCCAATTGAACGCACACCCCCACACTAAAAAAAAAAAACCTCTGTTCCAAAAAAATCCTAACAAAACCTCATCCTTTTCAAACCCACGAACAAGAAGAACAAGAAGAAGTGTAACTCTGTGACTCTGGTATGCTCTCTCTCTCTCTCTCTCTCTCTCTCTCACTCACACACACACACACAAACACACACACACACACACACATACATATACGATTATGGCCAGAAAGATAGATCTCCGACATGTTTATATGGCTCTTTCTTTCTCTCTCACATGTCTACTGTTGCTATTTTGTGGTTGGTACTTAGGAAGTTTTAAGAATTTTAACCATTCAAATTGTTAACAAACTTCCATGTTCGGACCTACATTCTTGAACAAATAAGCTATGTTCGGGAATATGTTCCCCAAGAAATCAGTAATGTTCGAGCCTATATTCCCGAACTTGGAAAAATGAAAACTTCTGGGAGGTCCGACTATTAAATGTTCGGTTATCGATTCCCGAACAAATAAACAATGTTCGAACTTGTGTTCTTGAATTTTGATCATATGTTCGGGAGTTCAGTATCGAAAAAATGACGAACAAATTTTAATATTTCTGCCATTTTTTTTCAAGAAACTTACTCTTACAAGCTCAATCTCCTCTGAGTTAATAACAACATCAAAGTTATGAACTTCCTCTAAGCTATTATTGTTGTACTCCTCTTGTTTTATGGAGTTGTGATTGCTAGAAAAACTTCCTCTCATTGTCATTGCCAGAGAAGTTTAGGTAATCAAATGGTTGCAACCGTTATCGTCGGAATATTACTACGAAAAGGTTTTTAAGGTTTTGAGGGTGGGTAGATTTTGAAGGTGGGATTTGGTGATGGATGGGTGGTGATGGAGGTGGGTGCTCTCATAAACACTAATTCATCATGTAATGGGTGTGTAGGTTTAATTGTGAGTGGGGTATCCCAAAATTAATAATGTTCTTTATAGTAATTTTATTTGAGGTTATTATTGTAATAAAAAATAAAATAAAATTGGGAGGTCCAAAATAATTCACAAAGTGCTAATAGCAGCACTCCAAAATATACATATGTAAGTATGTTTTTCCCCAAAGAACCATTCTTTATATTTTAAGAAAATCATTCCTTATCTTAGCAACTCATTTTTAACAATTCAAAGAATTCCTCAACTTTGTTTATTTTCGGAACAAATTCATCCTTAACTGAGTTTACTCTTATTCAAATCATTAGATCAAACAGAACATGTATATTATCAAACAAAATCTCTTGAATGTACAAGGCTACTCCATTTACACGCCTAGATCATCCACTAAATTATTATCATTATGATGCAACTAGTTACAATCCCAACATAGCACACACTATTTCAAGTATATTCTCAATATACGTGCTCATCAACCAACTAGGATGTGATAACCCTACTTCGTATCATGCTTTAATTCTTTAATTATACTTGTGAATACGTGTTTGGTGAGGAATTGCATGTTTAATTGTGAGATTTTTATGATTTTGAATTTATATCTATTGTTCGTAGGCAAACTTGTTGAAATTACGACTTGGAACTGAAAATTGAAAGTCTTAGAGGTGTCAGAAACCAAAATTAATTAATTATTTGTAATCAATATAATTTTTAGAGCCCAATGAGAAGTTTGATAAAAATTTGATTAGGAATAAATTAATTAGATTTAAATCAATTAAACTAAGTTTTAGATTGATTAACTTAAATTGTGCTTGATTGAGCCTAATCAATAATTGATCTAATCTAAGTAAAGTTAATTAAAGAGCCTTATATATATATATATATTGACTTAGTTAAGAGCCTTAGGAGCTCAATCAAATTGTGCTAGAGCTAAACAAAGAGAGAAAGGAAGAGAAGAAAAGCTAGGGAATTTGGAAGAGAAATAGGGGAATTGAATGAATTGAAGTGGAACTCAAGAAATTGACTCAAGGTATGTGAAATTCAACTAAAACTCATGGAAGTAACCCTTTATTTGTTTGGATTCAAGGATTAAAATGAAGACTAAACACCTAATTGAGCTAGGGTTTTGAGTTGTAAGTTTAATTGAGCTTAATTTAAGAAATTGAACCTTAATCCTTTGAATTATACATGAAATGAGCTCTAGGGTTTACATGCAAAAGAGTTATGAGTGAAATCCAACTATGCAAGAGATGAATTTACATGAATATGAAGCTTAAATGTTGAAATCTTTGAATTCATGGAAGTTAGATCCTTGAATTCATGGAAGTTTGAACTTTGAATTTGAAATTGAAACAAGTTTGATTCAATTGAGCTTGAATTACACTTTCATTATGTTATTATATCATGTTTTTGAAGTAGTTTTGCATGATTTTGGGCTCAAAAATGAGTTTGAAAGCTTGAATTTTGGACTGACTTTGGACTGCTCGAAATTACCTAGAATCGCACGTGCGGCTGTGAGCCTCGCAAATGTGGAATACAAGGCAGAGTAGAGCATGACACGCTATTTTAATTGCACGTGTGGCACCTTCCACATGTGCAGTGAGGGCTTCCACATGTGCGGTGAGGGGCTTCCACACATGCGGAAACAAGGAAAAATTCTGTCAGTTTCCGTTGACCTATTCGACCTTCAGAACATGTTTTTGAACTTATTTAGACCCTCTGGAAAATTAAAAGAGAATTAGAAACCTATTGAGAAATAAAGTGATTGAATAAAAAGAAAAGTGTATGAATTGTTTATCGAATTTGTATGTGTGCTATGTTGTGTAGGTCACTTGCATGAGGGATCATCGCAAGGTCTAAATCACTGTGAGTAATAAGTTTGTATAGATATATTCTTAATTATTATTTTGGAACAATATGAATGTTATATATGTATATGTACTTCTAAAATTGTATTATGATATGGTATGAATGAGTTTCAATTAATACTTTACGAATGTTATGGAGTGCTATACGAATGTTATAAAATAAAGGATAATGAATTATATGTGAGCCCAAGGCCGTTTCGTTATATGTGGTCTCGAGGCCGTTTTGCTATATGTGGAGCCAATGCCATTTTGTTATATGTGGGCCCGAGGCCGTTTTGTTATATATGGGCCCAAGGCCGTTTTGCACATTGGACCTAAGGTCATTTTGTATGTTTGGGCCAGAGGCCGTCTTGTATGATTCGACCCGAGGTCGTTCTGCATGATTCGACCCGAGGTCGTTCCGTAACATGTTGGACCCGAGATCGATTGTCAAATTTGAATATGAAGAAAACTATGGATCGTTTTTACTTCTGAAAACTTATTGTTTATGTTAAATATGTTTGATGGTTCAAACTCATATATTAACCCTTTGTACTGTTATTACTCATTGAGTTTCGCTCACTTCCTATTTTATATGTATGTAGGTGATCAGCCTTAGAGTCAACCTCTGTAATTGTTTATGTGGACCTGTTATACCAAGCCTCCAAGATCGAGCTTTTGTCTTTTTGGTGTTCTATTTTATGTTAAGTCTTTTGTTTGGTTTTTTTCAAATGGGTTTGTGAATATGTAAACTTAATATTGATGACTCCTATGTATATAAGTTATGTTTGGAAATCATGATATGTATATGGGAGTTTATCCTGATCATTTAAACACTGCTCAATGGACAGTATACATAATATTTGCTTCTGCTTAAGGCTCCATTATTGAAAACATTTGTTTTCTGTATGAGGCTGTAGGTAATCGTGTGATTATTGGCCGGTTATGAACCAAACTTTTAGGGGCAGGTTTGGGTCATGACACAATATCTCAATATATATATATATATATGCCAATGATGAAAATACACTACATTAACATCCCGTGGTCTTGCCAAGCTCCACATTACAACCCCACTTTATCGGTTGCTAGCTAGAAGGAATGCAGTACCTACGTATAGCACAAATTGCTTTACCGGTTGCTAGCAAGAAGGAACACATTACCTCTGTATGGCATCAACCTATTTTACAGGATACTAATCAGAAGGATCGTGTTACCTCTATATAGTACAATCACAGTTCACAAAAACACAAGTTTCTCAATTACTTCCATTCATCCTCATCTAATTGCATAATTACACAATCTCACAATGTTTCCACATTATTCTAAGTTACACAAATGTAGGAAAAATATGAATAATGCACCGTGGAAATAAACAGATTCAGGCATACCTTTTACACTCAAACTGAATCCATGAACCATGTGGGTGAATCACCTGCTTGCATGATGAACTCGAACAATTTCCAATAGTGGGGTAGAACTACTGGAGAACTACCACACTATTCATAGTACAAAGGCTTTGTTTTGTGCTTCCATGGAGAGAGAAAATGAGAGAGAGACTAGCAGATTATCCATATGGTTAAATTAGTCTCACCCATATAATACGTATATTATAATGGAAGTGTTATAACCACTCACAACTCTATCTCTTTAAGAGATGAGATGGTGGGTTATACAACTTATCCCTAGGATAAGTAAATTCAAAATGAATCTCTCCTAATTGGGTCTCCTAATGGGTCATGGGTCATGCAACCACAGTCGACCCAATCAAGTATGGGTTCTAAACACAACTAAATTTTTAACATCTCCCACTCGAACATGCGTTAGCATGACACTGTGGTTCCTTATCTCAATTTATCCATCAAACATGATCATACTAGCCAATGGACTATATGACCCTTGAGAACACCTACAAGTGGGAACTCTACACTAAAAACTCAAAAGAGCTAACATAAAGACATCAACCCTAAGATAAAAAATTGTGTCTTATCTACTATAGACCCATACAATTACACCAGTCCAAAAAACATCTCTAATCTTTCGAAAGAGTATGTTTGACCCTCTCAAATTTTATAATATATTCACACTCAATGTACCTCCCATATAGAGCGATGCGAGTTACCAACAATGAATGCACAATAGGGGTATAATACTTGATGATCTTCTATTTGCCCTCACGCCATTTAGTATAAGATTGACCGCTTTCCCAATGATGTCCCTTAAGGCCAAATCATTCATAACTGCAAACAACATACCAAAGTAGTTGAACATCAACCCCTCACCTTATGACATAGTCAAAGATCACAAAGGGTACAAAAGTGAAAGTCATATCAATAATGAAATGTAAGACTCGCACGATAAGGAAGGATGAATCCGTTCTTTCATCTCATTACTCGATCGACAAGCACATATAGTGTAAATACATGCAACGACAGAGTAACTCTTCCAAAGAGTAACATCATACTCCATACACCGTATAGATCTTAGTCTAGTCACTCTTAAGCACATGAGTTGCCTTTTAGCACCTAACACGAATTCTTTATTTACTAGGCTTCTAGGCGCCAAATGAGATCTCGTATTTGGCTAATCATAATAGGCAGTACATAGGAAGTGGTTACCAACATCTATGTTTGGTCTTCGATATGACCTCATCTTCACTCCAACCAAGGCGACATGCATATTGGATAATTTGAGCCTTCCTTGGCTCCAAATAAAATAAAATACTAGTCGCATCCTTGCTCGTTCCCAAGTATCAAGGGCGATTGCTCGTGTGAGTGAGCCAATCTTACTTACTGACATCATCATTTTCTAATCATTATGCTACCAACCACAATAGAATCAATATCCCATAATCTCACAAAATAAACAATCAATTGAAAAGCACAATCATAGTTTGCACAATTCTAGATTCTAAACATAGGCCCTATCAACACTTCTTACGATATGCATATACAACAGAATGCACCATGTGCGCCTAACATGAAGTGGTTCAAGATCGCTTCCTCATACCTCTCTAAAGAAATTTTGGTGACCAATTTGCGTTCATTTAAGGTGCGCCCAACTGACACATTGAATCTTATAAGGGGAAAATTTGTACACTATCAGTAGAGCATCCTATCCTCAGTCTAATGAGTAAGGTCAAGGTCTAAACTACTCAGTTGACCATCTACAAAAGATAACACTCATCATACCAAATATGCCCACATAGCGTACTTTAAGCTCCCATAACAAAAGATCAAAGAATATAGGCCATCTGTTTCTTTTTGAGATAATCTGAGGATTCACTCAATAGCTGAGCCGACAAGTGAGTCAATAAGTTTGCAAGTTTGCATCTAGAATCATTCTAGGGTATTCCTTATGTAAGTCAATAAAGACAAACCGAGAATTCTCCTAGAACAATCCCTAAGGATTGTACATCCAAGCATATAAATTGCATCACCCGTGTCCATCATGCCTAAAAATTCTTGGCATAAAACATATACGAACTACTAAATTCTGTCAACCTTAGGTGGTGACAACCCCATAAATTCTTGGCTCACAATGACTAAGTAAGGAAAAATATCTTTTGGACCATTGATCATACCTCAGTGGTCTTCATCGATCATCGTTAGCCCATCATGGCTCGATGAAATCTACGAACTACTAATTGGATAACCGCTTTAGGCCATAAAAGATTTATTGGAACTAATATCCTTTTGCGCTCTTAACTTTTAGCCATAAAACAGAAGGTAAATCCCTACAGATCTACTTATCCAATTCTCCAATGAGAAGTTGGATCACAATGCCCACAAATTAAAGTTTCAAACTCATGTCAATCTTGGCCTAAGTTGAAGTAAACCTCACTCCCCACAAGGAAGTCTTCTCATAGCCTACACCTTGAATTTTCGGTATCTAGCAAGCCTTATGCCTCCAAAAATGACTATTCAAATCGTACATAACTTTAGAACAGTTTCGCATCATAACAGAAAGTCAACCAAATCCTAGAAATAGTCAATCCTCAATGACTTCGTCTTTAAATGTGCAACATTGATTCATTTTCTAAAAAATACGGGGCAATCATGAATGTTTTCTTCTCAATCACTCAGTGATGACATGGGAAATTTTCTTCTTTAGTAGAGTAATCCACTAGTAGGCACGTCACTCCCACTGTCCCTAGGATATTGCAAATTTTTTTTCCTATTAAATAAAGTGTCATACTTAGAATTCTCTATTTTATAGAGTTTCAAAACTCTATTCACGTCAACTCTGCTAAGAAAACTTTATATGACTTAGTTGCACTCCCACAAAGCTACTCACCTATAAACACATGACCTAAACGGTTTACATGACAACATATAATAATGCACCACATGACCCTAAGCATTTACAGGACAACATACAATAATGTGCTTTGTTACTCTAGGTCTCAACTTCCCAACCTTATGAGAAGTTTAAAAAAAAAAAAATGAAAAGAAAAGAAAAGAAGATAAGTTAGTTGATGGTTATAGATTGCCCAAAATTGGCTCTCCGCTAATCCATTACTCAAATGGAGTGTAAAAATACTGATATGAAGGGCACTCAATTAGAGACATAAGCAACAAACCTAAGTTAACTAATATTTAATTCATTATCTCTACTACACCATTGTATTACTGAATACTAGAAATAATCAATTTTCTAAGCATCATTTTCTCTTCACAAAGCTTTTTAAAAAACAACTCAAATAGATACTCACCACCTTAGTCAAAACTAAGAGCACAAAATCTCTTATCTAATTGATCTCGACCTCATATGTGCAATGTCAAAAATCATCTAAAAAATTTTGACTTATGGGAGATCAAAAAGTTTGGACTAAGATCATATAGTAATTTATAAATGTGACAAAATTGAAGCTAGCTATCATGGCCTTACAAATATCGAGTCACAAATATTATAGTGGACTAAATGTGCCAATATAGATGCCCTTCTGTAGCTTTCCAACTTACTTGTTGTAGATGCGCCCTTGGGCTTCATGCTACAGTTCGGACTCAATGTCACGGTTCTTAATTTGATCTCACAATGTGCGATGTGAGATTGATAAATCACCAAAAAGTCCAAATCCGGCAAATCGTTTTGGAAAACTGATTTTTGTAAAAAAATGCCAAACATGGACTGCTTTTCCAGATATAAAGTAGCCACCTAAATATTTATTTTGGGAGAATTTAGTAAACCCTGACTCGTGCCTAAGGCCACGTGTCCGTCATCACCAAAGTTGCCTCGGCTTGGGAACTTGGGTACGATTGGGGAAGGTCATGCAATGAGCACCCCTGCTCGCCCGATCAAAAATCGGCCTGTACTAAGCATGATATCTTATTTTTGAAAACACATGCATTCTTATTTCGGTTATTAGCTAGTATTACTAAGTGATGTGCACAACACACAAGTATAGACTAGATCGCCTAATTTGGAACAAAGCATTGCATATCCGTTTGTTAGGAAAATGATTTGAAGTTTGCTACTCGCAAGTAGGCTAAAATACGGATTTGATGAATTGTTCCAATTCAAGCGATCCAACCTTCACCCACATGCATTCAGGCAGTTATATCATATAAGCAATTAGCCTCATGGCAAGCATGCTTTCATGGCAATCGATAACACACATGCAGTATGCTAAAGCGTAAACACTCACAGTGTGCTTCGAGCCAAAACAAAGAACTAGTTAGTAATCATGTATGATCCTAGCTCATGTTAAGATGGCTAATGCAATACATGCAAAATGCAACTAGAAATAGGCTCGGCTAATCTAAAATGGCATGTGAAATGCGACAATTGATACATGTATTCAACTTTGGAATTGAAATGTAATTCAGTTAGTGTGCGGGGAGCAAATATTCTGGCAAGCCCGTACTCCTTTCTTCCGAGCTCCGTTTCTGTCCGATCACCTGCGAGCAAATAACGGTGAGCTACCCGGCGGTGTGTGGCCGGAAAAACCCTCCGACGATCAAGTTAGCGCACACCTCAGGATAGAGAGAGAGAGAGAGAGAGGGGGGTGTTTGAGTGTAAGAATTTCCTTACAAAATGTTCCTGTCCCAAGCATGGGGGCACAGACTTGCTTATATACCTTCTGCGCCCCAAATCTACTCCCAGTGACCTCTCGACACGTGGTTCTGCTATCCCATCTGTCGGCATAAACCTTGCTGAGCACCACCTAACCCAACTGCCTGCCCATTCTCCTGGGAGCTCGGCAGCTGGGCAGTACCATCTCGGCCATCGTCTGCCATGCTGCGCTTCCTGCCCAAGTACTCCAATAGCTAAGCTCAGATGAGGACCGGACTCGGCGGCATCTCGGCAAAGCCGAGCTCGGGACAACTCACACTTGTCTGCGGTCGACCTACCTGCCGAGCAAACAGGTACCTTGGTCCAACCTTGCCTTTCCTGGCGCTGGACTTTTCACCTGACCGGTTTCGTAACCACGAATCCTTGCAGCTCGGTCAATCCACGCGCTGCCTTAACCGAGCAGCTTCCTTCAAGGCCGGGCCACACAACTTGGCCCAACACCTGTTCGGCCCAAATCTGTCCGGCCCAATTCCATATCATTAATCTCCCTCTCAATTGCCCCTTAATTTCGTCCGCTGAAGCGTGACTGGGATTACCTATCCTGACCGGGGTAATACTTCCTCGGTCCTCACTATGCAAGACGGTGACCGCACTAAGAAGGCGAGCAAGGTCCGCTCCACGACTTCCTTCTTGGCAAGCAAGATCAGCTCGGCCAAGGAACTCCAAAGAAGGCGAGCAACATCAGCTCGGCAAGGAACTCCAAGGAAGGCGAGCAGGTCCGCTCCGCGACTTGCTTCTTGGCGAGCAACATCAGCTCGGTCAAGGAACTTCGAGGAAGGCGAGCAAGGTCCGCTCCGCGACTTCCTTCTTGGCGAGCAACATCAGGTCGGTCAAGGAACTCTGAGGAAGACGAGCAAGGTCCGCT
Source organism: Camellia sinensis (assembly GCF_004153795.1). Lineage (NCBI taxonomy): Eukaryota > Viridiplantae > Streptophyta > Magnoliopsida > Ericales > Theaceae > Camellia > Camellia sinensis. Next base: position 1,885,342 of record NW_021026516.1, read on the forward strand.
CCGCGACTTCCTTCTTGGCGAGCAACATCAGGTCGTCAAGGAACTTCCAAGGTCGGCGAGCAAGGTCCGCTCCGCAACTTGCTTCTTGGCGAGCAACAACAGCTCGGTCAAGAAACTCCAAGGAAGGCGAGCAAGGTCCGCTCCGCGACTTCCTTCTTGGCGAGCAAGATCAGCTCGGCAAGGAACTCTGGTCTTTCTACCAAAATGATTGTCAATTGCCCCTTTTCCTCGGCCTTCTGACTGACAACTTCCAAAACCAAACTCCCTAGATCTCTTCCACGGTTGTTCGCATCGCTATCCTCTGAGCTTCCCACCGGGATAAATCATCTCGGCTGAATCTTTTGAGTTGAGCAAATCATTAACTCATTTGGCCGGAGTACATCATCTCGGCTGAATCTTCGGAGTTGAGCAAATCATCAACTCATTTGGTCGGAGTACATCATCTCGGCTGAATCTTCAGAGTTGAGAAAATCATCAACTCATTTGGTCGGAGTACATCATCTCGGCTGAATCTTCGGAGTTGAGCAAATCATCAACTCATTTGGCCGGAGTACATCATCTCGGCTGAATCTTCGGAGTTGAGCAAATTATCAACTCATTTGGCCAGAGTACATCATCTCGGCTGAAACTTCGGAGTTGAGCAAATCATCAACTCATTTGGCCGGAGTAAATCATCTCGGTTGAATCTTCGAAGTTGAGCAAATTATCAACTCATTTGGCCGGAGTACATCATCTCGGCTGAATCTTTAGAGTTGAGCAAATCATCAACTCATTTGGCCGGAGTACATCATCTCGGCTGAATCAGAAAAGTTCTTAAGCAAAAGTAATTCACTTCTATTGCATTGACAAAAAGAGTATCACATTCTAGAAGTGTAGAGGAAACAAGTTCTTCCTCAAAAAATTACTTAAGAACGATAAGAATATAATAGTTTGAGGTTAGTCGCATTTCATGGCCGGGGGTACGCCTTTGCCATCCAAATCTTCTAAGTGGTATGCCCCTTACCCGCCAGACCGGTTATCTTGTAAGGCCTTTTTGTCTGTTGCCACCAGGGTTGTCTTCGCGGTGGACGCCGCTGCATCATCCTCTACTTGGATGTGCTTATTGATTCGCTGCATTAGTTGCCCCATGGATGGCGGCTGGTTCATTGTAAGCGAGTCCCTCAGCCTATGTCCGACCGGGAGACCGTGCTTGTATTGGGTGATTGCCAGGTTGACCGGGCAATCCAAGATCTCGTTGAAGGTTTCCCAATATCTGGAGTTGTATGCCTTCAGTGTGTCGCTCGGCTCCATCTTGACACTGAGAAAGTGGTCAACTTCCTTTGGCGTTTTGGTGTTGGTTTTGAAGCGCGTCACAAAGGCTTCGGCCAACTGCTGCCACCTTTCTATGCTCCCTTCCGGCAGCCTCTCAAACCATTTCAAGCCCAGCTCGCCCAAACTTGACGGGAAGATAAGGCACATAAAAGCGTCATTCCGCCTATGTCTGGCCATGACCTGTAGGAAGTGGCTTACATGCATATAGGGATCGGTTTTTCCGTCGTAGAGCGTGAACTTAGGCTGGTGGAAGCCCGCGGGAGGCGGTGTTGTTTCTATCTCCACGGAGAAAGGGGTGACGCTCAACCTTGCCAAGTCGGAATCCACAAGGAGTGGCGCCGCTAGGCGGGGTGGAGGCATTCTGACCTCCTGGCTGGAGTGAACCTCGTAGCATAACCGCTGGAAAGCCGGTATCCTTTGTGCCTCCCGCCGGCGAGCCCGTTCCTCCAAGACTGCCCGTAAATCTTCTGATCGAGCGAAATAGGTGTACCTCGACGTCGTCGCCGGACGTGAGGGCTAGTAAGTGCTATCTTGCGCGCTGGACTTCTCTGCGCGCACATCGGAATCACCAACCTTGTAACTTCTGGTAATAGAGATGGACGGTGTGTGCCGCTGACTCTGACTACCTGAATGGCGGGGTTGGGTGCGCTCACTGTGGTCTCCCACTCCAGCTACACCCTTCCCTTTGACATGCCGCTTCAGCTCCTCCATCTTTGCCGCCATTCGCCGGATGACGGCGTCCTGGTCCTTCAGCTTATTTTCCAGACGTCTGGCGTGTGAGTCTCTCCTTCGCCGGTGACCGTCTAGACTCCGTGAATGACCATGACTTCTTCCGCGCTTATCTCGCGCGTCTCCCGACTGTCCTCCTGGGAATGTCTCCAAGTCCCCCATCGGTGTAATGGTGGGGTGTCCCTCTCTCCGTCTGCTTGACTCCGGAGTGGCTACATCGATGGCGGACAGCGGAATCTCTTCGTTGTTCGCCATAGAAAGCGATCGGATGAGCTTGGAAGACAAGGTTTTATCTTTCAAAGTTCCCACAGACGGCGCCAATTGTGCGGGGAGCAAATATTTCGGCAAGCCCGTACTCCTTTCTTCTGAGCTCCGTTTCTGTCCGATCACCTGCGAACAAATAACGGTGAGCTACCCGGCGGTGTGTGGTCGGAAAAACCCTCCGACGATCAAGTTAGCGCACACCTTAGGATATAGAGAGAGAGAGAGAGAGAGGGGTGTTTGAGTGTAAGAATTTCCTTACAAAATGTTCCTGTCCCAAGCATGGGGGCGCAGACTTGCTTATATACCTGCTGCGCCCCAAATCTACTCCCAGTGACCTCTCGACACGTGGTTCTGCTATCCCATCTGTCAGCATAAACCTTGCTGAGCACCACCTAACCCAACTGCCTGCCCATTCTCCTGGGAGCTCGGCAACCGGGCAGTACCATCTCGGCCATCGTCTGCCATGCTGCGCTTCCTGCCCAAGTACTCTAACAGCTAAGCTCAGATGAGGACCGGACTCGGCGGCATCTTGGAAAAGCCGAGCTCGGGACAACTCACGCTTGTCTGCGGTCGACCTACCTGCCGAGCAAACAGGTACCTTGGTCCAACCTTGCCTTTCCTGGCGCTGGGCTTTTCACCTGACCGGCTTCGTAACCACGGATCCTTGCAGCTCGGTCAATCCACGCGCTGCCTTAACCGAGCAGCTTCCTTCAAGGCCGGGCCACACAACTTGGCCCAACACCTGTTCGGCCCAAATCTGTCCAGCACAACTCTGTTCGGCCCAATTCCATATCATTAATCTCCCTCTCAGTTAGTATGATGCGCCGAGCCCACAAAACAAAGAACTAGTTAGTAATCATGTATGATCCTAGCTCATGTTAAGATGGCTAATGCAACACATGCAAAATGCAACTAGAAATAGGCTCGGCTAATCTAAAATGGCATGTGAAATGCGACAATTGATACATGTATTCAACTTTGGAATTGAAATGTAATTCAGTTAGTATGATGCGTCGAGCTCGGTGCATGCAACACAGATGAATGGATGCAAACATGCAAGCATAAGGATGCTAAATGAAATATGCCCTAAAAATAACCATCGTAAGCGGTTAAGTAAAAGGGAGAAAGAAATGGGGGTTGGAAGACATGCATCACACACACGTACGCTTATTACAAAATTGTGCCCTCTCGACGGAGGGACCAAAAGAATAATACAAATCATCTAATTAACTAACTAACAAGCTAATTAATTATTACACAACCCTTAACTAATTAAACAAATTAATTAAGCTATCAAAACAGTAAAACAGCCTCGGGAAGAGGGACGAATGTATGCTCAGTCGGCTTCGCTTGGAAATCCGTTGCCATACCTCATGTTGCCTCTGTTTGCACTGCTTTGCACCTCTGAAAACTGTGAAAAGTCCTGTGATGCTCTAGAACCACTTCATGGACATGCTGAGAGGCCATCGGCCAAAGGAAAGGTGTCATCGACCATTTATGAAGTTATCGGCCAAACACTTTTAGCCTCGGCCAAGTGTTTGTTGCCGATCGGCACTGAATATGGTCGATCGACCATTTCTTCCAGTGAAAAGCTCTTGTTGCAGTAGCAGAGGACAAACAGAGCATGGCAATGCATTTGTAAGAAAATGTTTGCAACCGCACCCCTTATCATGTTTAAGACTCAAAGGAGTGTAGTTCTCGACCTTTGGGCCACCAATTACGCATTCCAATGCATGATGGTTAAAGGAGCGAAGTGTGTAATTCAATATCAAATGAAATGCACAAAACACATAAGGGGCCCCAACCTCTATCATGCTTGATCAAGAGGCAAGGGATGCACACATAATGCAATGCAAACATGCAAGCATGATGCGAACAACTCAAGCATGCAACACGTAAACATGCAACAACATGAAATTCAAGCATACAAACATGCATGCATACAATGTAATAGGTATGCAACAACAATACCAACAACAATACCAATAACAATCATGCAATGACATGTAATCTAACAAATACGCGACAAACATTTAAGCATGATGTAAAGTAACAACTTTGAACAACATGGTAAGATGCAACATGAACATGCAAACATACAAGGCATGTAAAGGTGGACAAGTATGCAACAACATACAAAATGAGACAAGCATGCGACAACATGGTAAAATGGACTTAAACTAAAGATGGATAGACCTTAGCCATGCCCAAAATCAGTGGCCAAAATGCTATGAAAATGAAGACAAAGGTACATACAAACATGCATGCCAATTGCCTATCACCTAAGCATAGGAGAGCAACTTTCAAGAACACTTAAAAGAGGACAAACATGGACATGTGGCATACATTGTAAGCTTTGAAATCATGTATGGAGAGGTGCCAAACCAACTAAATAATGCAAGCATAGTATGCAAGAAAGCCCAAAGCTTGGAACTAGCCAAGGGACTCAAACCATGGCCATGCAAAACATGAAGCAAATGCAAGTATAATCCAAAGCAGTCCTAGATCATGTCAAAACGAGCCTAAAACATGCAAGGACCAAAGCCAAAATAAGCTAGAATAAAGAGCCAAAAGCATGAGGCGTACAAGGCTACAAAAGGGGTGTTACACTACACCTATCAAAACCAAACATGGCATGACATAAACCAATAAAAACAGAGTTATGCATGGTAAAACAAGACCAAAAATCCACTTAGATGGCATCCAAATGACCTAAGCATGGAGGCATGCACAATGGTCCATTCATGAGGCATAAAACATCAACTCTTTAAAGCATTAAAGGAGTGATAAGTGCAAGTATATGAGCATACTATATGGACTGAAATAACAAAACAAATGATGCCAAATCACTAAAATGGCCCAAGTCAAGCATGCTAGTGACTTGGACACTCAAAGCTAACAAGCTAGATTGCATGGTAGCTATACAAAGCATGGTATATGTGATCAAGACAATGCAAAACAGAGCTTTAGCATGCTAAAACAAGGCTAAAAGCTTCTTGGAGTTGAGCCAAAATCATGCTAGAATGACATGTTACAACATGATGCATATTAAGGCAAATGAGGGGATTGCAAGACAAGTATATGGAGCATGTAAGAGGTCATTAAACCAACTTGAAACAGAGGTATATCATAGCAAAATAATACCAAATACTTGTTGAAATGGAGCTAAAACAAGCTAAGCAAACATGCTAACAATATAAGCCATTTATACTAGCATACAAGACAACAAGGAGAGGGGATGACCCTCTCCTATTTAGGACTCCAAAACCACCTTTCCACCACACTACCTTTCCACCACTGAAAATCCTCTGGATTTCAGTGGTACAAAGGTCATGCAAAACTAAGAATAAGGGCCAAAAGGGGTGGCCTAAAATAAGGCCAAACAAGGCCTAAGAGGGGGGAAACAACCCCAAACCAAAAAGAGACCTTAAACAAAGATCTAAAGCAAGTAAAAATAGAACTTTTATCAGTTAAGAGCTAAGCTTAAAACAATAAGCAAGAAGGGCTAAAAGCTTAAGCAAGAATGGGGTGTTAAAAGCAAGTTTACTCACCCTTGTAGAACCTCTTCAAGAACACCACTCCAGCAACTTTTCCAAGCTTAAACCACTCCAAGAACTCTGAAACTAACTCCCTAGTGCAGCAGCAACAAGAGGATGGTGTATTACTAGGTGCTCTAGTGCAAAAGTAAGACAAAATCACACTTTAAGGCACAAATACACACACAAATCAAAAGAGAGGAAGATACAGAGATAGATAGATAGATACAACTTTTTGAACCCTATTTCTCAGAACCTTTGAGAAGGGAGGAGGAGCTCCCTTTTTATAGAATTCCAAATTCTAAAGCTTCCTAAGCAAGCTAATCAAGGGGCAAATCCCTCCATATATGGAGGGGGGAATTATGGATGCCAGCTATGACAGCTGGCATAAAATATCTGCATAAAGCAGATGAACAGGGTTTGGCCAGAAAATATGGCCGATCGACCAACATAAGGGCTGACTGACCAAAAATAGTGCCGATCGGCCAACACTTTTGGCCGATGGCAGGAAAACAAGGCTGATGGCTTCATGCCTTGGCTGATGGGTTGAGGGGATGGCCAACAAGCCACCCTCTTCCCTCAAAAGCAAAAACACAAGTGCTTGGTCCACAACCAAGCACAAAATAGTCAAGTTGAGAGATCTTGAGGCAAGGCGCGCGGCCGAGACCTCCGGGAACTCAAAACGAACACGAACATGAACATGGATGATCATCGAGTGTTCAAACAATGACGTCCAAGTCTTGAGGATGGTCAAAAATTGGGTGTCTACAGTATGCTAAAGCATAAAAACTCACCGAGTACTCTAAGCCAAAACAGAAACTAGTTAGAAAGATGCAAGATTCTAACTATACAATATGCCTAATGTAACACATGCAATATGCAATTAATAGGCTCGGCTACTGATATGGCATATGGATCGATTTGAACAACATGCGATTAAACATGCATTCAAATAAGATATTGAAATGACAATGTAGTTTGAATGATGCACCGAGCCATGGTGCATGCAAGAAAAAATTAATGTATGCAAGCAGAAGATATGCTAATTGAAACATGTCCCTCATCTAACCATCAAAAGCGATTAAATAAAAGGGAGAGAGACGTGGGGTTGGAAGACATACACACACGCACGCACCCTCGCGAAGAAGGGTCCTAATTAATAAAGCTAACTGGCTAACTAGGCTAATTAAGCTAATTATTACAACACTTGGAATGAATTAACTAACTATTCTAAGCTAATTAATTATTACAACACACTTTAACTAATTAATCAATTAGACTAAGCTAATTAATTAATTAATTACACAACATGAACTAATTAACTATCTAAGTTAATAGTTACAACATTTGCATGAATTAGCTACAACTAATTAACTAAGACGGCTTCGGGAAACGAGGGATGCATGCGTGCTCGGTTTCCACCCGAAGAACATCCTCTGTTTGCCTCTGGATGCTTCTGCTTGCACAGCCCTTGCACCATTTCCTTCTCCAGATCAACTCTGCCATGCCTCACAAGCACACTGCTCAAAATTCATTGGTGGCTGGCAGGCCAGAAGTGGTGGCCGGCTGTAGACGCGCTCGCGTGGGGGGCTTCGCTACTACAGTTCGGACTCGTGATTTTGTTGTCGCGGTTCTTAATCTGAACCAAAGAGTCCAAATCTGGCAAATCGTTTTGAGAAACAAATTTTTGAAAAAGTAGTGCCAAACATGGACTGCTTTGCCAGATACAGAGTCGCCACCTAAATATTTTAAAATGGGGGAATTTAGGAAACCCTGACTCGATGCCAAAAGGCC